>JASXTE010000001.1:43471699-43711037 GCA_030280995.1 Hemileia vastatrix | reverse complement strand
AAACTAACACAAACAAATATATCTTCTTTATAGATATTCAATTAACGTTCAGCTTATATGTGACGTAAACAAAAAATTTATATCATTCTTCGCTGGCTATCCTGGCTCATGTCATGACTCCTACGTCTTCCAAAGAATGCATATTTTCAAATGAACCTGAAAAATTCTTTGATGAAAATCAGTATCTTCTTGCAGATTCTGCTTATGTGAATGGAAAGTATGTACTTCCTGCTTTTCGGGGAGCAGCTTCAGAAGACAGTCAAAATGCCAAATTCAACAATCATTTGGCAAAGTCAAGAGTCCATATTGAGCATTCTATTGGAATCTTGAAAGGCCGTTTTTCTAGTTTAAGGGAATTAAGAAGTCCTCTTAGAAATAAATCTGAAATGGAGGCGGTGATCAACTGGATTCTGTGTTGCACTATACTTCATAACCTACTTGCTGACCTCAAAGATCAATGGTTAGAGCTGTATGAAGATGAACAAGTTGATTCACCTCCGACTATATCCAACACTTCTATTTCTCAATCAACTAGTATAAGGGCGAAAATCCTTCCAATAACACTCCAACATTTTTCAACGCAATTTTAATTTTTTTCTCTTTCTCTTCAAATTATCAATTTGCATGTATTATTCACTGAGAATGGTAAATTTTTTTGCATATTTTTTTGGTTTTTGAATTTGCTGTTAAAGTCTTATTTTTTTTTCTCTCTGTGTTTTCTTTCATCAACTCAACATGAAATCGCATATTTTCAGCAAACGCATATTTTTTCAGTCACTCAAAGGTTGGGAAAGAGTTGGAAGGGAAGATTAAGGGTTCCGAGGTATTTTAAATGAAGAAAAGGGTCTGGGAGAGGTTGAGAGGGGTGAAATGGGGATCAAAAGAGGATGGCATACAATGGGGCTGGGAGGATAGCGAAAGGCATGGGGAGGGAAGACAAGCATGTGTTGATAGAATTGAAAGGGATGGAGATTGGTGCAAACAGAGTGTGAAAATATGAGGATGAACTCTGTTCTTCGGGCAAAGAACAGAGTTCACTTCCATAAAATATTAGCTGAAACATAGTTTTCAATTCTGTAAAAACAGTTGTAAGTAATAGAAAAAGTCACTGATTTTTTTTATATGTAATCCTTGCTTTACGAGGAGACTTTTGTGACGAAGCAGATTTTTGAGTTACCTTTAAAAGAGGATGGCATACAATGGGGCTGGGAGGATAGCGAAAGGCATGGGGAGGGAAGACAAGCATGTGTTGATAGAATTGAAAGGGATGGAGATTGGTGCAAACAGAGTGTGAAAATAGGAGGATGAACTCTGTTCTTCGGGCGAAGAACAGAGTTCACTTCCATAAAATATTAGCTGAAACATAGTTTTCAATTCTGTAAAAACAGTTGTAAGTAATAGAAAAAGTCACTGATTTTTTTATATGTAATCCTTGCTTTACGAGGAGACTTTTGTGACGAAGCAGATTTTTGAGTTACCTTTTGAGATTTGGAATGTCTGGGAGGCATTATGAAACTGGCACATAACAAGAAAAAAGATTAAAAAGTAGAAGAAATAAGTAAAAAAGAATGTAAACATGCCTGGTCAAAATATTGAAAATGTCAGGAAGGGGTGTGTGCCGAGGATTGATGGGTAGGTAGCGAGGAAGGTCAGTGTGTCACATGTGACAGGGATGGGGTAAGAAAGGAAGGGATGTTTTGTGGCCAAAATGTGGTTGTGAAAAAAAATGGGAAAAAAGTGCTGATTTGAGGTCATAACTGACACCCTTTTTTGAAATAAGTGACTTTTTTGCAAAATTTAAGTGCTGATTTGTAAGTGCTGATTTGGTTTGAAATCCGCACTTAATTTAAGTGCGGATTTGCCAGAACTGACACCCCCTAATAGGGGGTGTCAGTTCTAGGGGGTGTCAGTTCTGGCAAATCCGCACTTAAATTAAGTGCGGATTTCAAACCAAATCAGCACTTACAAATCAGCACTTAAATTTTGCAAAAAAGTCACTTATTTCAAAAAAGGGTGTCAGTTATGACCTCAAATCAGCACTTTTTTCCCGTTTTTTTTCACAACCACATTTTGGCCACAAAACATCCCTTCATTTCTTACCCCATCCCTGTCACATGTGACACACTGACCTTCCTTGCTACCTACCCATCAATCCTCGGCACACACCCCTTCCTGACATTTTCAATATTTTGACCAGGCATGTTTACATTCTTTTTTACTTATTTCTTCTACTTTTTAATCTTTTTTCTTGTTATGTGCCAGTTTCATAATGCCTCCCAGACATTCCAAATCTCAAAAGGTAACTCAAAAATCTGCTTCGTCACAAAAGTCTCCTCGTAAAGCAAGGATTACATAGAAAAAAAATCAGTGACTTTTTCTATTACTTACAACTGTTTTTACAGAATTGAAAACTATGTTTCAGCTAATATTTTATGGAAGTGAACTCTGTTCTTCGCCCGAAGAACAGAGTTCATCCTCCTATTTTCACACTCTGTTTGCACCAATCTCCATCCCTTTCAATTCTATCAACACATGCTTGTCTTCCCTCCCCATGCCTTTCGCTATCCTCCCAGCCCCATTGTATGCCATCCTCTTTTGATCCCCATTTCACCCCTCTCAACCTCTCCCAGACCCTTTTCTTCATTTAAAATGCCTCGGAACCCTTAATCTTCCCTTCCAACTCTTTCCCAACCTTTGAGTGACTGAAAAAATATGCGTTTGCTGAAAATATGCGATTTCATGTTGAGTTGATGAAAGAAAACACAGAGAGAAAAAAAAATAAGACTTTAACAGCAAATTCAAAAACCAAAAAAATATGCAAAAAAATTTACCATTCTCAGTGAATAATACATGCAAATTGATAATTTGAAGAGAAAGAGAAAAAAATTAAAATTGCGTTGAAAAATGTTGGAGTGTTATTGGAAGGATTTTCGCCCTTATACTAGTTGATTGAGAAATAGAAGTGTTGGATATAGTCGGAGGTGAATCAACTTGTTCATCTTCATACAGCTCTAACCATTGATCTTTGAGGTCAGCAAGTAGGTTATGAAGTATAGTGCAACACAGAATCCAGTTGATCACCGCCTCCATTTCAGATTTATTTCTAAGAGGACTTCTTAATTCCCTTAAACTAGAAAAACGGCCTTTCAAGATTCCAATAGAATGTTCAATACGGACTCTTGACTTTGCCAAATGATTGTTGAATTTGGCATTTTGACTGTCTTCTGAAGCTGCTCCCCGAAAAGCAGGAAGTACATACTTTCCATTCTCATAAGCAGAATCTGCAAGAAGATACTGATTTTCATCAAAGAATTTTTCAGGTTCATTTGAAATATGCATTCTTTGGAAGACGTAGGAGTCATGACATGAGCCAGGATAGCCAGCAAAGAATGATATAAATTTTTTGTTTACGTCACATATAAGCTGAACGTTAATTGAATATCTATAAAGAAGATATATTTGTTTGTGTTAGTTTCAAGGAGGATGAAAGGAGTTAAAAATAATCTACCTCTTTTTACGGTCAAAGTAATTGTTTCCACCTTGAGCAGGTTTCTGGCTCAAAGGAATAGTAGTACCATCAACAAAACCAATACATCCTGGAAAGCCCTCTGCTTGCATAACCTGAGATGATTCAAGTCGCTCTTCTTTTGTTGGCCAGGTGAGAAGTTGAGATTCCAAGGAGTTGATGGCAGTGATACATCGTTTGGTATAAGTGTTAACTGAACCATACCCTAAATCAAAGACATTTTCTAAACGTTTCAAAGCGGCTCCATTACCATTTGAACCCAAACAACATAGTGTGATGGCCAATTGAATTGAAGGATGTTGTTGTTCTTTTTGAGAATTATTGTGAAATATGGGATGATCCTGAATAAGCTCAAGCAATTTAAGGAAACATTCCTGAGAAGTCCTGAACAGCCATCTAAAACTGGGTGTAGATAGTTTAAGAAGTGTTTGGATGGTGTACTTGGGGGTATGAAGTACTTGAGGCTTTCTGGGAAGAAGGTAACGTTTCCTGGCCATTTTTGATAAAACGACAAAATCTTCTTCTAGATCAGAATCGGAATCAGAGTCCAAGAGCAGTTCAAGCGCCATGAAAGTCATTGCTTTATGTAATTTATCACGATTTGAAAGTGAGGAAGGCATGACTCTTATATGATATGATATGAAGATGTAAATGATGTATGATGTTTTGGGTTATGAAGTGTTATGCTGTGGAGTGCTGCGTATGAATGGGATGATGCTGACAAATCAGTGAAATGGGACTTGATGGTGAAATCAGCACTTTTGGTTGAGAAAGTGCGGATTTGAGTGAAATAAGTGACTTATTTCATTTTGAAATCCACCAGTATTGGGGCTAGTGTGTTTTGGAAATCCGCACTTATTTAAGTGCGGATTTGGTCAAATTTAAGTGCGGATTTGTAAGTGCGGATTTGCCAGAACTGACACCCCCTAATATGTCTCTCTTTATTTCTTTTTTCAAAATAATAATAATAATAGTAATAATAATTGTTAAGACCTAAGAGGGTGGGCTACTACTATTGTTAAGCCTTAGCCTAGGTTACCTTCCAAGCTATGTTTGTTTATTTTTTTGATTGTGTGTTTTTTTTGTTTTTTAATAAAAATAAAGGGAACCATTATATATATATATATATATATATATATATATATTAGGGGGCATCAAATTTAGAAATCTTCCATCCAAATCAACCATGATTATTATTTTTTCTAATATTCCATATCGTGCCCCTAAAGCACCTTTTTTACTGAGAATTAATGTCAAGGTTCTGGATTTATGTTTGTGTTATGAAATACCTTTTAAGTAATTACAAATTTCTAACTTTGATAACCCCTATTGTAGTATCTGTATGTCAATCTATTTTTGTTTAAGATCACTCTCCTTCCTCACACATCCATTTTATTTTTTATGTCATTTTTTGATATATATATATATATTTATATATATATATATATATGTAATGGATTTGTGTAGTAGATCTCATCTCACCTTCCCCTTCCCCTTCCGCTTCACCTCTCTTTCACTTTATTTTATTTCCATTTAAATTCATTTTTTTTCTTTTCATTCATTCTCTGTCTTAAGTATCTTATTTTCCTCTGTAAAGTTTCTTTTTCTTTTTTTTATGATTAAGATAATAATAACAATAATAATAATTCATTTATTGCATTCTATACAGAAAAAACAACAAAACAACAAAAAGATAATATATATATATATATATTTATAAAAATTAGGTTAAAATTGATTGTAATAATAATAATAATAATAATAATAATAATAATAACACAAAGTTTAAAAAGAAAGAAATGAAAGTTTTTTTTAAAAAAAGTGACCAGAAAGAAACATAAAAAAGGGTTATCGCTTCTTCTAATTCTCCTACAATTATCATGAAGATAGTTGTATATATATATATATATATATATATATATATATATGCGTGTGTGTGTGTGTGTATGTAAAAAAAAAATCTGAATCTTTTATTCAAACAGATAAAAGTAATAATAGTATAAGGCCACAAAAACAATGGAAATTAACCAAGAAGGAGTAATTAAAACAAATCTTCAAACAAATGTAAAGAGAAAAAAAAAATGAACAAAAAACATGCATAAACAGTTATATAGTAATAAATGGTGGTTAAAAACACGTAAGAGAGAAAATCCGTTCAAAAATCTGATTTAAAACCTAAAGTATTATATTTTATTTTTGACAGGGACAATTAAATAATTTTATTTGATAGCGAGAACCCATCATCCATCCTACATGAGAATACAGTTGATATCACAAAGTTTTGGATTAAACGAATCAAGTTTTTTTTTTTGGCCAAGTCCTTTTTTTATTTTATTTTTTCTTCATCCTTCTTTTGTCTTGTCTCACCCCTTCTCGCCGCCCCCTTTTTTTTTCTATGTCTTCTTTGTTTCCGTTGTTTAGATTTTAGACTTTTTTTATGTAAAGAAAAATTGAAGAGAAAGAAAAACCAAGATTGTGATAAACAAACATATGCAATAGAAAACATAATAGAACCCGGTATTGAGAGATATGGCACGAAGGCAAGATACGGAAACGCAAGGCATAACGCACACACAAAATAAAATAATAATAATAAAACGAATTAGATTTTTCTCAAAAAAAAAAAAAAAAAAAAAAAAGAGAAAAAGAGAAAAAGAGAAAAGAATCAAAAGAAAAAAAAAACATGACAATTTGCCAGACTGATTCTACTTGCGCAAATAATTGCCATAAAGACTTGAAGTTACAAAAAATGTGATGATTAATCTTAGATATCTTGCGGTACATTAGGTGCTGAACAAATTTTAATTGTGGTAGATATTTCCTATGTCTCTATTGATTTTTGGTTTCCATCGACAGTTTGCTTTGAGCCAGTTTCGGCGCCATTCAAGAAAATAATGCCTCCGTTCCCACTTGCTTCTGGCTCACTTTCGTATGGCCAAGCAAAACTGACTTTTTTCCTTTTTACAATCGGATCACCCCCTTTATTTGTTTCAGACATACGAGGGTTATTTAAGTCTAAATATCCTGCACCTTGTTTACCTGGCCATATAGGCCAAGCACTAAAACCTGCACCAGACGCACCGTTCCCCCCATTGACTTGATGGTTTGACTGAAAACAAGTTTTTACATGATCCATTTCATCCTGATTATATCCTGCAGAAACGTCCGACGTGCCAGCAATTTGAATTGAAGAAAATGTAGATGAACCCTCGCTGAGCCCCAAATTGACACCTGTCTTGTTTTCAGAGTTTTCTACAGCTGAAGAAATGGGTTGCAATCTCAATTTACCCATAAATTCAGCCTGCAGTTCATTCCAATCATCTTCGTCATTTTCACAAGGCACAATTCCACTACTAAGACTGAATGCTGAACCTCTCCTAGGTGGAGGAAGAGGGACTGAAAAAAAACTTTTGCTAGCAGGTGTTGATTTGGGTTGAGTAGAAAACGGTTTCTCGATATTAACTTGAAGATTACTGTTAAAACAAGAGCTAGAAGGCATTGGATCAAAAGATGCTTGGAGCGACGACGATGAAGGAGTTTTTTGAAATAGAGTAGATGAAGTACAAGATGAGTTGTTAGAGTGTGCAGGAGAAGTTGAAAGCAAGGAGCAAGATTGGTAATCAGAGGATTCACAATGTGGGATGACTGTCGACGGCAAGGGAGGGATCTGCTGAGGCAAGAATGAAGAGGGTTGCGGTGGCACATTCGGAGGATAATGGTAACCAATGTTAGGCCCAGAAACTGTTCCACGCCCATCAAGAGGCGTAGCAGATATTCCAATCTGGCGTCGGTGATATAAATCGCTGGAAACAGGTAAGTGCTCTTGAGAAAATTGGCCAGTGCTTGCCGGTTGCTGATGGTGTCGAACTGGTGGCAAACTTGATTGAGAAACAGCAGATGTGATAGTTTTAATCGCGCCAGAATCATGTCCTTGCACCATCCTCCAAACAGATTCTACCGACACATTAAGGGCACTAGCCAATTTCCTGACTTGTTCAACTTGTTTATCCCCTTGTGAGCGACCCCAGCTTAAGCGAATGCGCGATCGTCCATGAATAGGAAAGTCATTCATTTTCAACATGGCTTGTTCTGCATCTTCTCTTCGGACAAACTGAACAAAGCCACATCCTTTATTGGCAGGAATCTTCACGTAGGTAATCTCCCCAAAGCTAAGAAAAAAGGTCTTTATAGACAGAAACATTAGCAAGTCAGTAAATCTACAAAACGTAAAAGATATTTAGATAAATAAATTTGATAAAGAAAGCTGACCAAGAGTGTTTCCTCACTTATACAAGCAGGCAATCCTCCTACAAAAACAGTGGTGTTGCTTGGATCGTTTTCGTGTGGAGGAGTTAATTGCTCAATGTGCATGGGGGGGCAAACGCTAGAAGGCTGGGGATGAATTTGACTATGAGCTTTTATAAGGGCATGAGGATGAACTGGGGGATGAACGGTCGTCAATGGCATTGATTGCCCAGGGTAGCAAGCCTGGTGATTTGGGAACCGAACTTGAGGTATGATTAGAGGTGTAAGAGACGCATGCGTTGGTATGATTGAGTTATTTGGATAAAATCGGGTAGGAGTTGGGTTTATTTGGAGTCTGTTGGACTGGTTAGATGGTGGCGCGTTGGCCGCGAGGTTTATTTTTTCATGCACGATTGAAGACGCGTTAGAGTGGTGGTTACCAGCAGTCCCGCTTGCTCCACTCGCCTCACTTATCCTAATCATTCGGCCGCGAATCGAAAGTCCGGTTCCTATGCTTGCCCGACCAAGTGCTAAAGCTCGATACATGTCCTTTTCTTCGGAGAAACGAATAAACCCATAGCCGCGGGACAACCCCGTCGAAAGATCTAACATGATTTTAGCAGACTTAGTTGAGGGAAAAAGAGGGGTAAATAGCGCCTAAAGTCATGTTCACGTAAAAAATGATGATATTAAAAAAATGATATCTCTTATCTCTTGTTTAAAGTTCAAAAAAATTGAAAAAAATCCACTTACAACAAGTTCCCCTTCGGTGACTTCTCTTCCAAGATCGCCAACAAACACAGAAAATTCGCTATCCCACCGGGGCTGAACCCCTGGAAGTCCAGTTGCCCAATTCAACTAAAGGAAAATACTACCTGTAAGTATCAAGGAAAGAGGGAAGAGTAAAACATTACTAACTTTAAAGGTGCGATCACTTCCAGGCATCAGAGTTGGAGGCATCTTGGAAGCTTTTTGCCAAACTTCTTTAGCGCATGCTTCATCATGAAAACTAAGAAAGCAGTATCCCGAGCTTGGACTTGCGCCTCTTACCATTTTAATTCCAACGGGTATTGGAGATAGATTCCAGCCCATCATGGTAATACAATTTCTAACATAATTTTCATCCATCCATGATTCTAAGTCACCCATCCAAAGAGTGGAGTTAGATCTAGAGTGTGAAGAGTTTGCGCTGGTGGTAGCGGTTGAGGGAGACGGAGCTGAGCTGTTGGGTGATCGAGTATCAGATTCTTTGTCGGGTGAGCTAGAAGTAGAATACGAAATCGGTGAGTTAGGAGGGGAACGTTGATCAAGTTCTTGGTTTTTAAAATTATGTTGATCATTTCGCTGAACCTGATCAATTTCATGAGATGACAAGGTTTCTTTCGATAGTTTCTTTGAAGATTGTTGCGTGGATGATGGTAGACTGGAGGGGTAAAATTGCATAGAAGTAGGGGGACGCTGTTGATGAGATGGATTTACCAGAATTTGTGGTGGCTCAGAGGCTTTTTCAAACGACGTGCCGAATGCTATAGGAAACGGTTTATCTTCCTTATTAATTATGGCATTACGATAACCGTCTCCAATAGTAGTTGAAGTATGAGTTGGGAGCATGGCGCCAACTGTATTAAAAGTTCTGCTTGAAACATCATTTTCCCTAGCTTGATATTGGTCAAATCTCAAACCAATGGGGAACTGCTGTTGCAGTGGTTGGCCAACCTGGGAAGCGGACGCTGGAGTATGGATTGAACGATTCCAGGTATAGTGATGAGAAGTCATATTGGTTAATACAGATAAAACAAGTTTTTAAAATATCTTTCTTGGAGAGGAAAGTTAGATAAGAAAAAAATAATTAAGGAAAAGGGATATGCAGGGCGAAATTAAGGATCAAATTTATTAGTATAAGTAGCGGTAAAGACCAGAAGGATTTGATAAATTACTTGGGATATGGTGCCCCAATGCTGGTAATAACTAAAAATTTGGGGGTTGTCGTTTGATACTAAAAATCGGGATAATCAACCCGAAGCAATAATCGCTTGTTAGGAGGCAAAATTAGGATGGCCTTACGTTAGATGTTAGGAATAATTTCCGGTCACCACAATGAGATGGAGTTGTGGCAAAGAGCAAAATGGAACAATGAAGGAAACATACCAAGCATCAACCGTCCTTTTAGATTAGTGTAAGAGAGTAAAAATAACGCAATCAACCAGAGCTAGCGAAAGCGTCAAATATATGTAATGCTGCCGATGAACTTCAAGGAACGTTTCAATTACACCAGTTGGGTGCCAGTTAATGTAAAAAGAATAGGGAGAGAAGCGAAAGTGCGATTCCAAGGCTCAAATAGTGCGCAGTGAACTCGAAGAAAGTACCTATTAGTCAAAAACTGGGCAAGATCAGGCGATGAAAGATGAGCAATCCACCAGTTGGAATATTAATGGCCTCTTAACGATTTTAATTTTTGTATATATAAAAGCATCTTTTTCTATGACGAGGAAGGAGAGAAAAAAGCTCAGGGAAAGAAAAGGGCGTGAAATATTTACCCAATTTAATTGAACAACCCAAAGTAATTTGTAGACTTTTGTCACTTGACTAGAATTTTATTTAGAGAGCCAAATACCTAATTGGAAGTGAAGATGAAGTTGGAATGAGTTGAGATAAACCATCGAGAAAAAGGAAAAAAAAAAATAAAAAGAATGATAAGAACGGATACACTGAAATAGGCAAACTCATACTGAAAACAAACAATATCAAAGAAAACGTGATGATCGGTATGAGAAACAAGGAGACGAGAAAATTGCTGAAGCTAGTAAAGATTTAAATTCTATTCCATTGCATGATGTCAGCCATTAATCAGGTGAACATAATAGAAGCTAGGCAAAGGAAACATCAAAGGCGCAAAAGGAGAGCCGTGAACAAGAATGGGTGATTTTGAGCCATCGCTTACCCAGCGGCTATTCCAGGAGGAAATAATATACGATTAAAAGTTGATAAACAGCCCTAAAATGATTTGAGTGCGAGATAAAGTAGATGAAAACGAGGGTGACGTTGATCGGTAATCAGGAAACGCGTTGATAGAATGCCTTTAACCTTTTGCTGGCTTTATGCTTTATTTTAGACACTTGTCTGCTGTCCTTTGACCACAATGTTGAGTATATAGATATATAGATAGATAAAGATGCGTGTTTATTTAAGTATACTATATTATATTATATTATATTATATTATATTTAATTTGGATTTATTTTTCTAGTTGCAAAGCTCCAATTAGGGGGAGGAGGCAAAGAATGGAAACTTTTCTAAAAACTTTGACTGTGTATAATCTACTGCCTAGATTAATCTGTCACAAGCGGCTAGTTTATGATCCTTCCTGTTAAGTTGGTGAATTGAGGAGTAAGTATGAATTAGCTTAAGTCATGAGCCCGGAGACGGAGATAAAATCTTAAGATACAAGGGACTGCACCTGGTAAAGACGACGGCAATGGAATATGGGATAGAAAACAGAAAAAGAAAAAAAAAAAAAAAAAAGAGATAACAAAACAAAACAAAATAGAAGAGAATCGAAAGAAAAGAGTGTGAAAATATCTCAGATGATAAAACGTTTGGCAGCCTCGCACGCCACTAATAATCAATGCAATGGCGTCGTGGGGGAGAAATTATCAACGTCTAGGTAACAGTGTTATGTACTTAGACATATATGTACTTAGCTATCACGTGACTCTTGTATATAGACTGTAGTTTGCGCAGTTGAATAACTCCGATTCTTCTCGGAGTTCTGATACTGACGCATCCTTACAGGTAAAGTAATGATAAACGATTCTTCTCGGAGTTCTGATACTGACGCATCCTTACAGGTTATGGGACCCTTGTGCGCTCGTCATTAAATAAGTTAGCGATTACTGCCGAGATTTGAATCCCGTCTGGTACACTGCCCGACGTACAACTTCTTAGCCTTACACCGACTAGGCTTTTGTTTTCCTGCCTTTACACCACTGAGGCATCACTTGTTTACCCTTTGCTCTCCTTGCTTTCACACCGGTAAAGCATTTCTACAAACAGATCTTCTTCGCGGAGTTCAAAAATGAAGTTTCAACTGCACTTTGGACGCCCCTTCTTGTTTACTCAATGAATTCGGCCACTGATTTATCCTCGAGTGAGGCTTAAACGATCGACAATACTGAACCAGTTGAGTCCTGATGAGGTATAAGACAAGTGTGAGATTGGCGAGCTATAAATAGATCACACGATAAAAATACGAAGGTAGATCAGTAGTTGAATTTTAAATGTTGTCATTTACACGTTTTCAACAAGCCCACGTCTTTTTATAATACCACCAAGTGGATTTACTTATCCAGTCCAAGTCCTAACTAAATACACCCCTAAGTGTATCAAGCCGCTATTACCTCAACACCACACCCAATATGATGGAGTGGGTAGCCTAGTTCCTTGATTGTCGTTCACGGTAAGGATAGAAGCCAAGATATATAGGTACAATATCTGAAAGCTGACAATTCAACCCTATCACTGAAAAACGGAAAATACAAAGACGTCTGAAAATGTCGCCACGTAAGATGGTGGGTTTATTAATATATGTACAAACGTAAAGTACATATATGGATATATTTATATATGTGGATATATGTATTGATATAGCGTATGATGTAGACGTTTAGATGGCTGAGAGGCAGTAAGGTAAACAGATAAGAAAATCAAAAGCTAAACAGGTAGAGCACACTGGACTCGAGCAATACGTTGCGAAATAGATGGATTGATTGGACTTAAAAGGCAAGTAAAGTATTCTGTGTCTAACACTATCTGTTTCTTCCTTCCAATGCAAGCTAGTTTCAAGGCAAACGGACAATGAGATAGACAGAATGAAAGCGATTTAGAACAAAAAAAAGATATAAAAGAAACTAAAGCGACGTCTAATGACAGGGGTTTTGACGGAGAGCCAGGGTGAAGACAAAAGAAAACACGCAGCGGTGGTAGAGTGTGTGGATGGTGCGAATGCGTGGAAAATAGGATAAAAAATGTAGCTAGAAAGTCAAAGGAGGTTAGAGTATAGAGAATTTAGTGTAATGTGGTGGGTGCATTATAGCGTAGTGTAATATAGAACCTATTTCATCCTTCCAAGCAATTTCGGCAATATGTTTGTTAGACATCTTCAGTCAAGGGGAGGGGATGAGGATGAGGAAACTGAGGACAGGTAACTTAACCTTTTCGCTATTTTTAACGAGTTGAATGATCCATTCTACAGTATTTTTCCGCCTCCCTCTCCTGCTCCTTGTATTTGCATAATATATGTGCGTGCAGTTGACTTAGATTAATATCTCTTCAATTATCATATTAAACTTGTGATTGTTGGTTTTTTATTGGTCACTACAAGGTTTTAATAAACTATACGGAGAAGAACAGGCTGTCCCATGTAAATAAAAGGTTGACTGGGCAATTTCCTGAGTGTAATTGAATAATATCATAACATCAACATGGAAAATGGAAAATGGTGAAGAACGTTTACAGGTATGACCTGATGGATTTGTTGCATTATAACATATTTCTATCGACTCATACTAGATCATCCCTCCCTTGAAGTGGAAGCTTTTTGATGATACATGCTAATTGCAAGCAAGAGATGAGAATGGGCTATAACTAAATGTATAGTAAATGGGAGCTGCATTCAACATATTACAGTCAGAATAATTGATTTAAACTGAATCTTTTGTGAACCGAGTTATGTGACTCTTTAATTATGTTTTGATAACAAAATTTGTGCTTTTGAACAATGATTCGTCAAGAACTATAAAACTCCTACCACGTGCCATCATATATAGGTATCAAATTCTACAAAAACAGTTTCCCCCTCCCCCGTTTGCTGTAATGTTATATACAAATATATATTTGACCTAAGGATTAAAATGGTACTACTTGTCTAGCTTACCCATAACCGAGAAAAAAAATAATTTCGCAAGCGGGTCGGAAGGTTGATACGGCACTGCACATGCGATTAAGAGGCTGATAGCATTTCTCTATACTTTCTTGCTCTGGGAGATGCCGAAGTGCTATCGTAAAAATAGTTGAGTTTGTAAGATATTTAGAGAGACCAGACGCTGGATACAAAGGGATGATGTATACTACCTAAAGGTGACGTGTTATTGGTATTGTAGCCTAGGTGCATTGTTGGTAGGTAAATAGTGAGAATATTTCTTCAAGGCGGTGTTCAGTTCTGGAACGAATTAATAAACTGAAGAAATCTTTGCTAGCGAGTATTAATATTGGCTGATAATCGTCTCATTTGTGTCTGGTTCCTGCTCCTGAGTCAAGCTATCACAAGCCATCCATGCTGAAATTTTCATTTACTGTACCGTCATCTGATTTTCGTTAGCTCCAAATTTGCCGATCCAATCAAAAGAACTATGGTGAAGACCCTGTCTGAAAGCTTAATTCTTAACCAAAAAGTGTTTTTTCAAACTTTTCTCGGTCCGTTTTCCACTTCGCCTTAGACTTAAAGTCATTGCATTCCGCTTCTCCTTCATACGAGGCAAAGGCTGATCAATTGTCCCTGATGAGCAAAGATATGCACAGGCTATAAACATAAATGTTAGAATCAGCATAAATCTGCATATATACATAAAGATAAGTAGAACTCGTCATAAATACATGTGCACACACATACATAGATCCACATCTAGAGATACAGGTACAGTGGCCTGGCACGTCTGAATAGCTACCACTTTAATTAATACTTTCATCACTATGTATATAAATGAATTTTTTCATGATAAAAAATTGTAGTATCATCAAGTAGCATGTATGTGCTGCACCCCGCAAGAAGCCTTCGCGATTTTTTTTCTCATAAAGACTATATAACAATCATTTCTGTCATTTCTTACTTACATTAGGGGGTATCAAAGTTAAAAAATTGTAATTAATTAAAAGGTATTTCACAACACATAAAGAAAGCCACAGACTTGACATTAATTCTCAGTAAAAAGGTGTTTTGGGAGCACAATATGGCATATTTTAAAAAATAATCATGGTTGATTTGGTGGGTAAAAGAGGTATGTTGAAATTCAAGATTTCTAACTTTGATACCCCCTATTCTTGGGTTAATTAGACCTCGTGAGTTCCGTCTATAACATTTATTTTGTAAAAAAAAAGTCAATCTTTGTATATATTTTAATTTTTTCGAATTCATCATTGTTGAAAAGGCAGATAAATGCATTGCATAACCATGAAACCAACATCAAAATAAAACCCTCGGATTATATTAATGATCGGTGAAAAGAATGTCGGAAAAAAAAAGAAGTTCATCCAGCGTATCGGCTCCCCCATTGGTTTCAATGGCTGACTCAATTTGTTTAGGCATAGAAGCAATAAGGATATAAAAATAAGAACGTGTCATATCATTCCAGGCTGTTCGTAATACGGATATCATTTTATTCTTTATTTCAGGGTGAAGAACATCTTGAACAATGATCCTCATTCTTTTCCACCAATTCTCATTTGGATTGGGGTTTGGTGACTGGGGTAGCCAGTCTTCAAATTTCTTAATATTTGTGAGTCTTATTAGATGTGTGGATGGGGGAATTATCAACCATATGAAGGATTAAGTGATACTGATTATGTTCTTAAAGATGAGACACCAGAATAAATAGGGGGTGTCAAACATTACCATATACGCCATTCAAGCAAGCCTCAAAAAAGGTACCAAGCAAGTCATTTTAATTTGAATTACATACCCCATTAACTGGTATACTTCAACAGCATGCTTTTACCTACACACGCCATTTGTTGGGTACATCCAAGCCCCTCAAGCACTTCTTCCCCTTAACTTGATTAGTCAGCATTAGGTACACACACGCCCATACCTTAAAATTTTTCTTCACCTAATCCTTATGAGCTTATTTATACACACACAGTACATGGTGTATCAACTCTTATGGCACCCTAACATCATAGTATAACACTTAATTTATTCCACCCTTGATTACTCTCACTCTTATTTTTTTCCTCCAAACACTAACATGACTCCTTCACTTTGTCAACAGCTTCAAACAACTACTGATGCTCTAGCCCTTGAACTTTTGGTCGAGTCTGATCCAGATTCTGATGCTGAGTTTGATTTTTTTTATATCAGTCACCTGTTAGAGAACTGCTACCTTACTTTCCAAACCCCATCCATTTGCCATCAACAACAATATACACTTCACAAACTTTCTGAAATACCTGAACCTAGTTTTCAGCAAATTTTACAAACTACTTATCATGGTTTTAAATACCTACATGATTTGATTCATGATCATTCTATTTACCACATCAATTCTCATTTCACACAGAGGGACCCTGCAATACAAATCTCTGTGGCACTTTGCTGATTTGGTTCATATGGGAATGGTGCTGCCATAACTTGTCTTAAGAACCTCTTCAGTATAAGTGATGGCACAGTAGACTTATACACCAAAAGAACCATCAAAGCCATCTGTTCACCTCAATCACAATTCCTCACATGTCCCACTAAGGAGGTTAAACTAAAAAACTCACAGGTCACACAAAATGAAGTATTCCCTGGATGTATTGGTTTTGTTGATAGCACAACTATTGCTTTGAACCAAAAGCCTGCAAAGGATGGAAATAATTATTTTGATTGGAAAAAGAGGTCAGTTCTTATCTATATCTTACATATTCTTACATATAATACTAATCCTCTCTTACTTTTATCTTTTTTCAGGTATTCTATTACTCTCCAATTGGTTTGCAATATAAATAAGATGTTTATTGCATTACATGCCAGATTTCCTGGTGCTCCCCATGACTCTTCATTTTTTCAACAAATGATGATTTCTCAAACCCTGAGAATTATTTTGATGACCATCAATATCTTCTTGCCAACTCTTGTTACACCATGTAAATTGGCCTTGAGTATCTGGATTAAGCTTAAGGACATCACATTGTAAATGACACCATTGACAACATTCACAAGTTGAAGTGAATCTCTTTACTCCAGTGTTTTTAAAACAATAAGAAATTGGACATTTTACAATGAGTTCAAGGCATTCAGTATCCCCTTGTGAGCTTATAGTCTTTTGTACTATGCTCTTTTGAATTAGATGATGATGATGGTAGAGATGTCATATTGAGAAGCTTTAAAGGACTAGGTAATATTTTTGAATGTCATTAGAAAGGACAAGATGATATCTTTGAATTTATCTAGAAAGCTACTATGATTTTTTGGGGGAAGGAACTACCTTTTATATATTCCACATTCATATTTCTGTTAATATTTTTATTTTGAGATTTTGGTTTTTTTGTACCATCTTGAGGACCAACACCTACTTAGTTGGATGTTTTTTTGGATTATGCACTTTCTTCTTAACATGTAAGTAAATTCATGTTTCATGCATTTTTAATCTTCAAAGGGAGATTTTTTGTCTTTTAAGTGTATATACATTTATAAAAATTCTAACAAAATCACACAAAGAAAAAAAATGGCAATACCCTCCCCTGAAATTTAATCTGGGAGGGGGTCAGGATTGCCAAATTTTCATTTTATTTCATTAATGAATAAATAAATTGTTCAAAAAAGATAATCAACCAAGGAAAAAAATGTCATTCAGAATACTACCAGCCAATGAGTTCAGATGTGACAAAAGCCAACAAATACATTGACATAGAATCATATTGTGAACTGATTCAATCAATTAATTGTTTGAAAGACTACCTTTATACAGCAGCAAGGCCCAATGGCCCATTACTTAAAGTTGATGATTATCTTTAATGAATGATTAATTATAAATTTAAGAAATAAAAATGAATTTTTTGAAATCCTTTATTTACCATACTTAGCCTCCCTCCCTGTAGCTTCAATTTTCATCAAACCTTCTTGTCTCACTTTACTTACCCTCTTTATTAAATGTTGGTTAATCTGAAATGAGAAACCAAAATGAGTAAACTTTTCATAAGATTATAACCAAGAATGAGCTTGAGTTGTTTGATGGTTGTCTTGTGAAGAGCTCCAAATTGCTTCCACCAGATCATTCCCTAATCCAAATTCAATAATATATTTGTGATTGGGAAAGTATAATCCATGAACTTTGAGTTAAGTAGGTCAGGGAATTGTTAGTCCAGTAATAGGATCAATATAAGTGAAAATCTCAAATGTAAGAAAATTAGAATTGTTTTTGTCCATATGAATCTTGTTGTGAAAGCCTCCATATGTAATAATAATGTTAGATGAAAAGATATAATCATCTTCCAGACTGACCCATTCCATATCTTTCCAATTCAGTAAAAACTATGTTAGCAAAAAAAGTTGGATATGTGCTGGGCATTCTGCCAGCACATTTCCAAGGGAAAAAAAAAGTTACCAAAATTCTTGGAAACAGTCTAGAAATGTTCTGGTAATGTTTCCAAATCGATTTTAACAAAAAAATAAAAAAAATTGTTAGTAAAAATGCTTGGAAATATGCTGGGCATACTGCTGACATGTTTCTCAGGGAAAAAAAACAAAAAAAAAAAACTTACCAAAACACTCAGAAACAGTCTAGAAATGTTCTGGTCTTGTTTCTGAATTGATTTGAAAAAAAAATTGTTGGTAAAAATCCTCAGAAATGTGCTGAGCATGCTTCCAGCACATTTCTGAGGGAAAAAAAAACTTACAAAAATGCTTGGAAACATTCTAGAAATGTTCTGGTATTGTTTCCAAATTTACTTTTCAAAAAAACCAAAAAACTTCAAAAATTTTTTTTTAGTAAAAACACTTGGAAATGTGCTGGGCATACTGCCAGCATGTTTCCCAGGCAAAAAAAAACTTAGCAAAACACTTGGAAACTTTAAGCAGGTCCTCTAGAAGAAGGAGAAGAAGATAGAGAGAATAGAGAGGAAGATGAGGAAAATAGGAAAATGTTTAGAGAGTAGAGAAATGAACTAATAAATTGATATAATTATTTTAGAAAATATAAGGCAACAAGAACTTCTTGAGTTTTGACACAACGGCAAGTCTTATTAAATTATAATGTATTTATTTACAATAAATATTAATATCTCTGCACTGAAAACACTGTTATTACTAATAGACTTATTGCAACCTTAGATATTTATATAGAATTTAGATTAGAAATATAGTACTAATAAAAATAATAATAAATGTATTATATTGAAAAAATATGTTTAAATGGTGAGTGTATAATAAGTGATAGAAAACAAAGAGGAATTACAAGATCCTTTTATAGGCAAGGATACTTCTGAGGCACTTCCAATGTATATACAAAAGTAATAGTATGTGAAACAAAAATACCAAAGGAATATAATTAAAACATACATGTTGAGGGAAAAAATGAAACAACAAATTAAACCTGTGAATAAGTTAATAACTTTCCCATCTGAAAACAAGTAATTAATATAATGAATAACTAAATAAGTATGAGACCATTAGAATTGTGAGAAAAAATATCCTAAACAAGTATTATAATAAGATGTAAAGGTTTTAATTAAAACAACTAGAATTATTTTCATGCCAAAATTTATGTAATCAATTTAATTCAGTTATAAAGAGAAATTAATTAATTGTTTTAACTACTTTCAGTAATTAATTTAATTGAAACAAATAATTAATTTAATTGTAACTTATTTAAAGTGAGAATTTAATATTAATATATTAAATATGTGTTTTAAGTTATTTAGTAATTCTATTGACACAGTTAAGGGTCAAAAAAGCGCCCAATTATTTATGGATAATATTATATGATGAGTTGGATTTAATATTTAAGTTATATTAATCTATTTGTAATTCCATTATAAATTAAATATAATTAAGCTTATAATATCATAATTAATTTAATTAATCTTTTTAGAAATATTAAATACATAGAAATGCACCATGTTTTTTATAGAATATAATATTTGTTTATGTAATAAAACTTATTTAATAATAAAATTAAATATAGTAATTATTTTATTTATTCATAAAATATTTATAATTTTATTATTTAATAAAATAATTTATTGTAACTGCATAATGTTATTCCCTTACATGATTTCAGTAATTTATTATATAAATTACTGGGCTCCTGAGATAGCCTGGATGACAGAAACAGTCTAGAAATGTTCTGGTACTGTTTCTGAATCAATTTGAAAAATAATTGTTAGTAAAAATGCTCAGAAATGTGCCAGACATGCTGACAGCACATTTCCAAGGCAAAAAAAAACTTACCAAAAATTCTTGGAAGCAGTGTAGAATTGTTCTGGGACTTTTTACAAAGTTATTTGGCAAAAAAAAAGGGAAGAAAAAAAAGTCAGTAAAAAGAAAGGCAGGACCAGTCACTAATCACCTTAGGTAAGTTTTGTAAGGGGCTTGATGAGATAAATGAGGAACATGTGAAGCTGTGAAGAAAAATAAAAAAACATACCTTGATGAAAAGGGAGAAAAATATGTAAAGAGGAGGAGAGTTGTGGGATCTGGAAGGAGAATTGCATGATGATTAGGATATGCATTATAAAATGCGTTCAGAAATGAATTTTGAAATGTATTCTGTAATGGATGAATATATAAATTTGAGCAGAAGTCCAGGATAATGTGGGGTTGGGGGAAAAGGGGTCTGATGTAAAGTGGATTGTGGGAATGTGTGTATTGGTGAGCTGAATTGTGGTTGGGGTTATGGTGCAAGAATATAAAGTATTTGACCAAATGTTTGACATGTCTAACCCCAAGTATGCCAAAAATGATGGCCTCTTGGAATGGAATTTTGAGACTGGAGTCCACCAGGTGTAAATGGTAATGTTTGACACCCCCTAATTTGTACACATGTTCCATTAATTGGTTGGATGATTGGTTACTTGGAGAAAGAATTATCCAGAGGATAATTTTGCTACCCAAAAGCTCTCCCCATGCCATTACACTTAAGCAGTAACTTTTAAATGTGAGCTGAACACAATCATGACTAAAATTCTCATCAATGCTATACCAAATGTTAGTTAAGTATGATTTTTTTTCCTACCTTAAAAAAGATCTATTAAACCACAATACTCTCTGCTAATCATTTAAAATTGTCAGTTTATGCTAGTATATAAGTATGATTTAATAGTATATATTAATGGTCCTACTACTTATTGTTAAATGGTTTAGTGATTAAAACTCAGGGGAAGACTAATAAAATAGTTATTCTCAATTAAACTCACAATACCTGGATGTTATGTGTGCTAGTGGTGGAAAATAGAATAATAAAATATAGTTATAGCTTATACAAAGATAATATCAATTTATAAATGCTTTATAACATATTTATATATGATAATAATTGTTTTATTATGTTTATTTAAGTTGTAGTAAGTAAGTGATGTCTAATAACCGTCAAAATCCTCCCTTACTTAAACCAAAATCCACTGGAGTGCACAGACCTTCAATCCAGATGATGTCACTGCTATCCCCAGAAATTACAGAACTGTGGGGTCCCATAAACTCCCCATGTCTTCCACTTCAAGCAGGTTCAACACCCAGACCTCCAGTAAGGACCCTCCATCACAATTAATGATACTACCAACTCATACCATAAATAGAATAAACTGATAAAAGCAGATACCACAAAGAAACAGGTAAAATAACTCATCAAACAAGTATATAATGAAAACCAAAGCATATAAACGAACCAAATTAGCTTTCCAAGCTCCCAATAACATCCCCAAGCATCCATATTAACCCAGTAATCATATCCCAACCCATAAATCTGTGAAAATCCATCCAAGGAAGCAGATTCAGTTGTCCAAACTGGATATATGCGCCTGAAATAGGTGTATATGCTTGTGTAGGCGTTGTGAGTCCACTGAATACGTCCATATGACCTAAAATAAGCAGAAAAATAAAGTTTATAGGCTATTAAGAGATTAAAAACCACTTGTAGACCTAAATATACATAATATAACTACATATTTCACTGAATATGAGGTTTATGCATACATATAAGCTTATGTATGTCTATAATTACTTAATATCACTTAAGATAATTATATTATGACTCCATTAACACCTTAATAAATAATATTAGGCTATGGATAAGCTATTTAAAATACTATAAGTTATATAATAGTGTAATAATTATATATATATGTATAATAACCATATATATAAGTATTTTAACCTTATTTTTAAGTAATAAGCTTAATTTAATTAAGTTTATATTATTTTAAATATAAGAATTACTCAGTCCTGGAGATACCTAGGCTGACACTCCCTCACCCAAAAAAAACAATTAAAAAATGTTAAGACATTTTAATAAATAAGTAAGGAGTGAATAGAAAAATAATTTTAAAATTTCTATCATACATATACTGAATTTTACAGTATTGTTTGGATTTAAATTTTTTCAAGAGATTTTTAAGATCAGAGATTTCATTTTCTGGAATCCACTGGTCATATTCACTTGATTTATTTTTAAATCTTAATAGATACTCAACTCCCTTTTCTTTAGTAAGGTGTCTCTTTTTAAGTATCTTTTCAATTTCTGCCTTTTAAACTATTTCTTCAGGTTTCTGTTTATGCCTTCCTGATCTTCATGGAAATAGAGCAGTATTCTTAATATGGTATGGTTTTATAAGAGAAATAGGAAATACTGGATGTTTTCTATCATATGGTGCATATAGAATAACTTTAAGAGCATTGTTACCAACCATCTTTTTTACTACAAATGGTCTAATTAATGGATCCTTCAATTTAACATTACCATTTAAATTGAAATGTAGTGTATAAATAAGGACTTCATCACCCTCTTTGAACATTCATTCTTTATGGGCTTTATCCCATCTTTTCTTCTCATACTCAAATGACTTATTTATACATTCTTGAGCATGCTTTCTGCTTAATTCTTGCATCTGAAGAAAAGATTTTGTACCTGGATGGATATCCAATCTAGGTAGTTTATTAAGAGTTTTAGAAGGGGTATTAGGCACATAACCCAACCATAACTCAAATGGCTTTTTGCCAGTGACAGAATGTACTGTACTATTGTATGCAAATTCTAAACCTGGGATAAGGGTTACCCAATCATGCGTGAATTTGTCATTGTCTTTAAAGTCAAGACCAAAAGCACAATATATTCTTATATATCCTTAATGATTTCAACATCCTCAAAATTCATTAAAGATTCATTTGAGTCCATACTTAATATTTGATTTTCAAAGATGGACAAATCATCTTCCAACATACACACTTCATTTTATTCACTATATGAGATTTTACTGTCATAATCACTTGAATATTTACTCTTTTCTGTGTCATTTTCATATTCATGTTGATTTTCTACAATATTTATGTTTTCCTCACATTTTTGACCTTTAACCCAAGGCTTATTACACTTATAACAAGTATTAGTTTCATACTTTTTAGGTACTACAGGTGCAGTAGGTTTTTTATGCTTCTACTGAAGTGTTTTTGAATTCTGATTTTTCACAGGTTCATTATTTTGTTTATAAGTGGTGTACCTTTCTTCATACTTATGGTTTAATAGTATTTCATTACAAATATTATTAAATTCAGAGTATTCATTAACAATTATTGTTCTAGCTAAAACAATGTCTCTGACAGATATAGGTAATTTAAATATTATCTTATCTTTCCATAAGTTAAAATCCATGTTTGGCTCAATGGCTTTTAATATTTTATTTAAATTCATTAAAAACCCCATAGGTTTGTCACCATTCAACAGATTGTACCTAGTTTTATCATATAATCTTTGCTGAGTGAGCCTGAATTTAGAACCTCAAAATTGGTTTTCAATTAGTTGTTTCCATTCAGCCCAAGAGTAATCTTGACCCTCACTCAAAACAGCTTCAAACCATAATAGAGCAACATCCTTAAATAAAGAAATTAATTTTGATTTTATTTCTTCATCTGGTAACTTATATAAGAATTTCAAGTTGTCAATTCTTTGGATAAAATTTTTCTAATCAGAGCTGGCTTCCCCATCATAAGTTGGGTACTGATCTATCTTAGTCCAGTTCTTCTGATTGAATTTTGTTTCACTAATCCTAGGTAAATTCAATAACTCATTTACTCTGGATAAATGGTCTTGTATTTCCTCTTGCATGGATTTGTGACTTAAATTTGTATTTTCAGACTTGACACTACCACCAGATGGTTTTACTTGTGGTGGTATAGGGAATGATTGAGATTCATTTTTACCAATGAAAGGATTATTATTATACTGAGTATACTTATGATTATCCTGATTCATTAGTAGATTAGCAGTTTCAATATCAACTTTAGTCAATCTTTGTAGCAGCTCAGAGACACTCTGACTTGTCTAGGCAAAAGATAACTTTGTTCTTGATTCAGTTTTCAATAAATGTGCTTCATACAACTTTTCTGACTCACAGAATTGGTTTGAAATTTCACTATATTAATTACTCAAAGAATCATACTTAAGAGTTAGAGCCAAGTGTTCATTCTCTAATTCTTTATTTCTTGTTTCCAGTTGAGAAATTTTCAATGTCAAGGACAAAATTGTATCACTTGTGAGCTTAACTGTCTGTTCCTCACAATCAGTCATTCTATTCCATAATTCTGAAACAATTCTATGGACAGTAGGGTTATGATTAAAATACTCCATGTCTTCCTTCTCAATTTTTTCACTGTTTTGTGAAATTCTCATCTCACTAGTAAGTGGTAGCAACTGAGGATTAACTGTATTATTATTATAAATAGTACTGTTGTTATTGACAAAAGATAAGTCATTTGTATCTACATCAAAAACTAATTTTCTCAAGTCCTCCTCAATTCTCTGTACAGATTTTACATCAATAATATTACCTATATTGTAATCATCAGTATTGTGTTCAATATGAGAGGGTAATTTACTTACCACAGGATTTGTGGAAGCCCTGATTTTTGGTGCTTTTGCTTTCTTTTGTAGGGGTGAGCTGAGGAAGTCTGATGAGGGGGAGGATCCCTGTTGCAATTGTGACTGGACCATTGCTGGTGGAACCAATCCCACTTCCATTTCTCTACCAGGATTTTTTCCCGGGAATGATTTGACTCTCCTTGGGTAGGGGGTTGTTAGATTAGCTTCCCTACCTTTAACTCTGCCAAGGTCTGATTCATTTGTTGGAAACCCACCTTGCAGTTGTTTTTCAACTGCTCTACCTCCTTTAGCATGAAAGACTTTGATTCCTCCAGTTTCAGAACCTGCTTTTCCAGATGGGACAATTAATCCTGCAGAGGAGCTGAAGTCTTTTTTATTGTTATCTTTTTTAAGAGGGCTTCCTTTTCCTCTATGCTCATTGACTCTGGTTGTGGGTAAGATTGACCCTCCATGGTGATGTCTTGGAGCAATGTTTTTAGCTTTAGACCTGGTGTTATAAGCAGGTTTTTCACTTACATTGTCCTGTTGAGCACTCATTGTGTCTTCAAATACAATTTTATATGTCTACAAAAGGGAAAACATATATGGTAATTAGTAGACAAAAAATATTAGCAATACAATTACTAATAAAATGCTCTGGAGCTTACCCTGAATTTATATCTTTATTTATTTAAATAAAATATAAGAAAAATTCACAAAAATCTGTTAAAAATAAAATAATAAGTTTAACTAGACCTTTATAAGGGTGAATAACTAGCTTACCAAGATTTAACCAAATACCAATTTAATGGGTTTTATATTGGTGACCAAATACCAAGTGAAATTGGGTTTATATTGGGTACAGTTACTACTGTAAATACCTAATTTTTAATATAAAAAATTAGTAGAATTATTATAAGGGTTCTTTTCCGCAATCACTGAGTTATTATGACCCACTAATGTGCTTCAGACCCAAATATTTGGTTTGTTTTGAGATATACCAGAGTAAAAATTACGTCCTAAGGCTTATACTAAATAATAAGTAATAACTAAGGAAAGACCCCCAATTTTCAGTTTATGCTAGTATATAAGTATGACTTAATAGTATATATTAATTGTCCTACTACTTATTGTTAAATTATTTAGTGATTAAACCTCAGGGGAAGACTAATAAAATAATTATTCTCAATTAAACTCACAATACTTGGATGTTATGTGTGCTAGAGGTGGAAAATAGAATAATAAAAGATAGTTATAGCTTATATAAAGATAATATCAATTTATAAATGCTTTATAATATATTTATATATGATAATAATTGTTTTATAATGTTTATTAAAGTTTTAGTAAGTAAGTGATGTCTAATAACTGTCAAAATCCTCCCTTACTTAAACCAAAATCCACTGGAGTGCACAGACCTTCAATCCAGATGATGTCACTGCTATCCCTAGCAATTACAGAAGTGTGGGGGCCCATAAACTCCCCATGGCTTCCAATTCAAGCAGTTTCAACACCCAGACCTCCAGTAAGGACCCTCCATCACAATTAATGATACCACAGACCCATACCATAAATAGAATAAACTGATAAAAGTGGATACCATAAAGAAACAGGTAAAATAACTCATACAAAGAGTATATAATGAAACCAAAAGCATATAAAGGAACCAAATCAGCTTTTCAAGCTCCCAATAACATCCCCAAGCATCCATATTAACCCAGTAATCATATCCCAACCCATAAATCTGTGAAAATCCATCCAAGGAAGCAGATTCAGTTGTCCAAACTGGATATATGCACCTGAAATAGGTGTATATGCTTGTTTAGGCGTTGTGAGTCCACTGAATACGTCCATATGACCTAAAATAAGCAGAAAAATAAAGGTTATGGGCTATTAAGAGGTTAAAACCCACTTGTAGACCTAAATATACATAATATAACTACATATTTCACTGAATATGAGGTTTATGCATACATATAAGCTTATGTATGTCTATAATTACTTAATATCACTTAAGATAAGTATATTATGACTCCATTAACACCTTAATAAGTAATATTAGGCTATGGATAAGCTATTTAAAATACTATAAGTCATATAATAGTGTAATAATTATATATATATGTATAATAACCATATATATAAGTATTTTAACCTTATTTTTAAGTAATAAGCATAATGTAATTAAGTTTATCTTATTTTAAACATAAGAATTAATCATTCCTGGAGATACCTAGGCTGATAAAAATACTGTTGTGGAAATTGGAAGAAAAACTCTAATGAAGGCATCTAATAGTAAAGATTAGTAAATTTAAAAATAGATATTTTATAATAATGAATCAACCTATCCCAGTGATTATTGGTGCAGAGTTGTAATACGCCAGTGAATTTTGTCTTTAGTTTTATGTGAGTATATTGTTGGTAAAATTGGATACTTCAAATTTGTATTAGTTATCAGATAGATATTTCTAAGCAAGTTTCAATTACTTTTAGTTCTTACATCACTTGACCTTAGTCATTACTAAGGACTCTAGCATTTAGAAAGATCAAGTTTTGAAATATATAAAAGTAGAGAAGACTCAAATACAATTGGGGATGTCAGTTCTGGAAAATACACACTCATCTGAGTGTGGATTTCCAAAACCAACTAGCCCCAAAACTGGTAAATTTCAAAAGTGAAATAAGTCACTTATTTCACTCAAATCTGCACTTTCTAAACCAAAAAAGCTGGTTTCACAAGAAATTACCATTCCAATTATTTTTCAGCATCACCCCATTTATATGCAGCACTCCACAGCATAGCACTCAATAACTCAAAGCATTGTACATCATTTACATGTTTATACCATATAAGAGCCATGCCTTCCTCACTCTCAAATTGTGATAAATTACATCAAGAAATAAGTTTTACAGCTCTTGATCTCCTCTTGGATTCTGATTCTGATTCTGATTCTGATTGTGAACTTAAAGATTTTTTTTTATCAAAAATGGAAAGGAAACATTACATTCTTCACAGAGAGCTTCAAGTACTTCATACCCCCAAGTACCCCATCAAACCGCTTCTTAACCTATCTGTACCCAGTTTTAGACAGTTTTTTTAGGACTTCTCAGGAATAATTCCCTAGAAGGGTTATTTTTATTTGCATATTGACTTTGATTTTGAATTATCTGTTATAGTCTCTTTTTTTCAAGTCTCTTAGTTTTCCTTCATCAACTCAACATGAAATCACATATTCTCTGCAATTGCATAGTTTTTCAGTCATTATTTTTTTTTTCATCACTCATATCCATTTCCTCCTCTCCTCTTTCATCTCTAAAATAATTTGAAGTCAATTTTTTCACAACTCTTCTCTCCAGATAAGTTATTTTTTAATTTTTACTTATATATTTTCTCATTATTTTTTTTGTATCTAAATTTTTTTAGTAAGTGTTTATTTTTTGATTTTAAAGGTAAAGTTAACCTTTTTTCTTCTCTCCCTCTTTTCTTTCTTTTTTTAGCTCCATCATCCTAATCTTCATCCCTCCTTGGAATTGTCATTTCTCCCCCTTCCCCTATTTCACTTTTTTTTTGCTTCCATATCATTGAAGCACATACATTGCACATTCTTTAAGCATTTCACTTGCTCCATATTCAATTTCCCCCAAATTCCAAATTCACTCTGTCTCACTCTATTTTTGAAACCTTTCAATAAAAGTAAGTTTCATCTTATTTTTTTAATTTCTACAGGATATCTGGTTCATTCTATAAAAATTTCAAACTTAAATATATGTAGGACTCATATCTGGATAACAGTGGACTTATTAAACTCCTCATGTTGTCATTTTTATTATCACTTTTCAAGTTTTTGTAAAATTTTGAAAGTTAGACTTGGAACTAGGGTTAGCTTTATTTAAATCTAATTTCCTCTTAACTGGAGATTCTCCTGAAGCATATCTTTCATTTCTCACAAACAGGTTTGAATTAGGTTCAGTGGTTGCTGAGATTTTGACCTTTAAAGTGGAGCCTTTTTTTCTCAATTTCACTTAATTTATTTCATGTTATTATATTGAATAATTAGAGAATAAGGCTTCTGAAACTCTTATTTTATGATTATCTAGGCTTTTATCTCCCTCTTGTTGGAATTTTCATCATCACTTTTCAAGTTTTTGTGCAATTCTAAAAATAAGAGTTACTATTGGGGATAGGTTATCCAAGTCTACTATCCTTTAAGCTGAAAATACTTCTGAAGCCTATCTTTCATTTCCAGAAAACTGATTTAAATTTGTTTCTGTGGTTGCTGAAATATTGAACTTTAGAGTTGAGACTTTTTTTCCCAACTTCACTTTTATTTATTTCATAATGCATATCATAACTTTTACATGCTTTATCCATTGGGATTCCTCAAACAACCTTTTATTTACTTATTATTCTGCCTTTTCATCAAGGTGTGTTTTTTATTTTTCTTACCATTTTCATATGTCTAACTCTTTACTCATTTTTTCTGCTCTTATCAGATCAGTCAAAAGTTAGTCCAAAAAATTAACAAGGTGAAAAAAGAAGGTAAAAGTAATAAATTTTATAAAACTTTAGGTATATCAAAAAAGTATGGGGATTTGTGAAGTCATCAAATATTTTTTATTCTTTCATAAATTTTTAATAAATGAATCTTATATTTCAATTTACTAAACTAAAGTAATGAGCCAACAACCTTGTGTTGTATAAATGGTAATCATGACAACATGAAGTTATTTCATGGGGTTCCTCTAGCCAATAGTTGTTGAAAGTCCCAAACTTAGTTTATAGACTTGTATGAAATTTGGCTTGAGGAATTTTTGTTACTTTAGAACTAGTGAATTTGACTAATATTATTTATTTACTTATTAATTTATGTAATTATATTAAATTTTGGTGTTTTTCACCCCTTAATTTGATAAAATACAGGGGAGGGTATTGCCAAATTTTCAAATCTGATATGCAAAACTGATGACTTAGAAAAATTTGGTGATACCCACCACTTGCTTCAATGAAATTCAGGAAAGGGAATTGCCAAATTTTTCAAACAGATATAAAATTTTGTTGACTTAGCTTTATTTTGAAATGCAAATTGGTGGTGAGGTGAAAAATTATGTTGTTAATGAGGATTTTTGCACAGGCATCAGTAATATATTACCATCTGAAATTCCAAAAGTGAAATATTTTAGAGCTCAGTAAGGACAAATGGTGTTATCAGAATCTCATGTTTTAACTATTTTTGACAATATTAAATGTAAATATTAAATTGGGAAGCAAAAAGAATGTCAATTTCCTCATAGAGAAGACACATGACATTGAGCTTTTTGGAAACAGCAGTAATTCCATTCTCCAAATCATAATCAACAATACCAAATACAGTGGAAGTGGAAGAAAAATGGGCCTTTTTATATTTTTATTGATAAATTTTATACCTCTCCTTCATTTGTTTAGGATTAATGTTGATTCTCCCTTTTGTTTTCTTTTTTACTTCATTTGCCATAAACAAGAAGCCATTGAACTTTGATGAAGGTGGACATCTGATTTGGGTGGACTTCTCACATCCAAAAAATTCATCATAATTTGATTTAATTTTGATTAAGTTTATAATGATGAGCTAATCTTCCTTTTTTAGCTGCCCAGACTTTGATTTCTCAGGTGAGGGGCTTGAATTATGGGACAACCTTTGTGATGAATTATTTTTTGAGTTTCCTTTTTAGTGTTAGATTTTCTGGGAGGCATTATGAAACTGGTATGCTACAAGAAAAGAGATTAGGAAGTTGAAAACATAAAAAAAGAAGGAAAAAAACATGCCTGGTAAAAATTATGCAATAAAATGTTACAAATCTTAGTGAGGGGTGTGTTCCAAGTATTGATGAGAGGATTGAGGTCTGTGTGTCACATGTGACAGAAACGGGGTGGGAAAGGAAGCAATGATGTGGCCAACATGTGGTTGTGAAAAAAAAATCTGGAAAAAAGTGCAAATTTGAGGTCATAACTGATTCCCATTTTTAAAATAAGTGACTTTTTTGCAAAATTTAAGTTCTGATTTTCCAGAACCAAAACCCCTTAATGTAAGTGTTTGAAAAAAATGGAATAAAAAGGTTTGATTTACTCAAGGGATTCCATAACTGGCTTTAAATTTATGGGGACAGGTTGAATGACTACTGAAGATGGCTGCTACTTCATGGGTTTGATGACACAAGGAATAAATATGGGCTAAAAATTAAGTAATTCATACATACCAAAGGAGTTTAATCACATGAAGGTGGATACTTAAAGTTTTTAAATGAGATAAAAAATTGTAATTCTTAAGAAATAGTATCTCTAGCCCTTAGGATACACATTAATATCAAATTAACTTTTTTTATTTTTCATTTTAGTTTTATTTAACTAGTTTTACTATTTTATTCAAGTTAAAATCAACTTATTGTGATTTGATAATTCAATTTGATTTTATTAAGCTATAGAACTACAAATGGGTAGCATAAAGATGTCTTTTTTTTGCATATATTGCTGGATATTTATTGAAATAGGAACTAATTTTCACTTTTCTCATAATTACTTGTATTTAATTATAAAAAAATAGTAATACATATGAAATTATGTTTTTATTACAAGGTACTCATTATGTGGTATATATCAATAAAGACATAAAAATTTCTATGTAGTTAAAAGGAAGTCTTCTTACTAATAAGAATTGACTTTTCAGGAATTATATTTATGCTTAATAACATTTATTTTTTATATTATAGAATAATAAGAAGTCAGGGGAAGTAAAAATGTTAAAACATTATTAGTTTTCTTTAATTAGCATCTGTAAAATTTATTTTTCCTGCTGTTAGTCTTGTATATTAGTTACTCATTTTTTATATTTATTTTTACCATTTTTCAAGCTTCTCATATTTGTATCCTAAATAAACTATTTTTTAACTACTTACTGAATCACCACAAAAAATTAAGGTGGACTTACTAGAAAGTCCACAACTGTACTCAATTTGACTAATTAAATTTGGTTTCATAATTTCTAGTAAGCTCCCCCTTGATTTTTTTAGTGATTATTACTCTGTCTATCATATCATCTAAGATTAATTCAAATTTCTAATATCCCAAATATAAAAATATCTCTAAAATTTAAGATGGTTAATATATATAAAACAGATGCCTTTTCTACATATTTGGCACCAATATTCCTTTTTTCTAATAAATTTAGCTTAAATATTTACTTATTATATAAATTTTTAAGTTCTCTTCCTTTTTTAATTACTATGTTATAGCTCTTTCTCAATTTTGAATCTGACTATTGATTTAATGAAACAACCTTGATCTTTATTGATTTTTACCAATTTAAAATATCACTAATTTTTCTCAGAAAACTACAAATCTTATTAAAAATAATAGCTGAAAGATTAGAAAGTGAAGTAGCAAGTGAGTTCATCAGATAGGGAAGAATTTGTTGACTGTTTTAAGATGATAGCCAAAGGGAAAAAAAGGCAAGTGGTAAGTGATTTGATTAAAAAATTTACCAAGTAGTATAGAGTAAAGAAGAATATAAATACTGTTAGAATGTTGCTTTTATGTTGCCTCTTTGTAGAAAAGACCAAAAAAATCTTACTTTATACTTGAAAGATGATACTCTCTGCTTCATTTTATGTATTTCATGGTTTCACACAATGTCTCTAAGTCATAAATTGTACAAGTTAAGTTGAAATTATTGACTCATTAAATTTTTTTTCTCCTTAAAAAAATTTGGTACACAAAAGAATATCTTTAAGTTTTGTTAACTGTGGGGATTCTAGGATTTTTTTCCTTTTCATGTGTTGAAGATGGAAGCAAATAAAAATCTAAGAAAAGGATTACAATCTTTTTTTTGTGCATGTGTGGGTAAAGCCTAACTGAAATTTAATCCACTAAAAGATTTTGTCTGTGGTGATAAAGGCTCTACTATTGAATTTGATCAAAAGTAATATTACATTTCCTGATAAAGAATGGCCAATGCAAATTGAATAGAGACTGATGGCTTTCTTTTCGCTGACATCTAGTCTTGTTATTTCTGATTAATTGAAATTAAATTTAACTGAAACTTTCCTCCTTTAAAAACTTGAAGTTCTGGACATCAATTCAAACATTCACTGCATTTTTTTACTTTTACATCTTCTCAAAAGTAGATCTATGGAAGATTCATTAAGCTATTAGTACTGAAAATTATATAAAACACTTTTCTGAGGCTCTTCATGAAAATTGTGTTGAATTATGGAAAAAATAGCTTCAGGCTCATGGATTAGGAGAATTTAACAAGAATAGTTATAAAGATCCTTCAAAAGTATCTGCAAAAAAAAAGATTCCAACCATTAGGAAGGATTTCAAACCATTAGTTATAGATAATATTTTGGAAAGAGGAATAATAAAAAGAATTTATTTATACTTCAATATATCTGAGAATACTTTTTTTGCATAATCAGTAATTAAATGCAAAAATACATCAAGGAAAATTTTGAAATTTTGATCTCACCTCAAGAAATCTCTACTACTATAAAAGCTAAAAATTTCAGCTTGAATATCACTACTACAATTCCTGAAAAGTGGAAAAATGCGACTGTAGTCAATAAGCAAAATTAATACACTATACACTGAAAAAATGATCTTAATTTTACAGTAATCTACTTAGATGAAGCTGGTTTTGATCTTCATACTATTCAACTGCTTGTGAGTCAGAAAGAGCATTGAAGCTTTCCAGTCCTCCTACTAATACTTTTACTGTAATTTTATAAAAAAGAACAATCAGTTCTCACTTTCGTATCACAACTCAGTCAAATCACATTGGTTTCCAAAATATAAAAAAGTGGCTATGTGTATTATGAGATTTTCAATGTAGTTGAAAAATATAATGGAATCATTTATTCTGAGTTTTCTGACTTCTTATTAAGAGCTTGAAGAGAATTTCAATAAAATACAATAATTTTTTTTGATAATGCATCAATGAGTCATGGTGATGAGCTTGAAAATTTTCAAAACATCTTAAGAAATTCTGACAGAATTGATATTGATTTCCATCCATCATATTCACTATTTTAATACCAATTAAGCTTAGTTTCAGCATCTTGATAGCTTCCATCAAAGAAATCCCATTTATCAAGAAAAAAAAGCCATTAAATATAATAATAAATAGAATTAAAGAAGTTTTAATACCAGATAATTGCATTAATTTGTATGAAAATTGTTATAAATTTTAAAATGCATGAGTTAAAATTAGTACACTTACTGGTCCAATATTGAAGGAGTCTTACACATTTTTTAATTTTAACTTTTTATCTCTGATGTATCAGTGTTTTTAAACTTTGAACATGGCTTTATAGTTTTTTTTCTCTTTCATGTTCTAATTGAGAGTGATGTTTTTAAGAGTATTTGAGAAATGAAAAGCTCCTCTCAATAATAAAATCTAGCTTCTCAAATGCAAATAATGAAAGCAGAAATCTTACTTTTCAAATACACAAAAGGATAAAATTTTTGGTTGGCAACTCCATTGTGGGAGCAGCCTTTTTCATCTAGATAATAAGCCATATTTAATTTAAGAGTATTCAAGATTAATTTGAGTACCAGCCTTTCCCTGAAGATACTAGGCCTTAATCAACTTTACACTTTCCAATATTCATTTTCATGCTGGCCTTATATACTGGAAAATTTAATATATTTGAAGAGCCAGATGAGTTACTAAATATATTTTATTTAAGGATCTCTTGTATTGACCACTATTTCTTGTGAATCAGAGAACAACTTTCTAAATTTATTGTCATATAGCCCAAAAATATCAATTTAAAATAGCAGCTTCCACCAGCTGTTGATTCCATCCTATTTATTACAAAGTATGAAGTATAGGTTTATGAATTGCCTGCACCTCTGGTCTTCAAAAAATTTATTTGTTCCTTTAATGGTTTAAAACTCTCACCAACCAAGGATAATAAATACAAAAGAAAGAGGGATAAATAAAAAGCCATCAGAGATTTGGTTAAATGATCCAAAAAAAATCAAATAGTATTATTCTATTGAAATCACTGAAATACTAAATCTATCTACTGGAGTCTCATCATCTTCAGTTTATTGTGAAAAAAATTAGATAAACTGAACTTCAAGTACATCATTCCAGGATTTGAAGGTTTGAGATTACTCCCACAACTAAAAAATACAAAATGCATATGTGGAAGAGGAGAATCATGTAATTAGATACCCTTATATAATTTAATAGATTTTAGATTAAAGACCATTACTAATGGTCTAAAAAGGCCTTTAAATATGCTAGGTACAAGCTTTAGTGGTGTGTTATGTACATATCTGTCCCCATGTAGAATTACAATTGTATTTTTAAATGTATCAATGAAAACAATAGTATGAATTAACAAGTAAACCAGTTTATTTTTGGTACTGAAATTTAATAATATATCAGTTCATTAAGTATCTCTTCTAACACTTTTTCATGTAATAAGCTAATAGGGGGTATCAAATTTGACCAATCCACAATTAGGGATCAGGAATTTTTTTCCTGGGATCAGAAATTATTAATAGCAGAAGATTCTTATCCACTAGCCCCAGGGCTACTGGATAGGGATTCCACAATAATGCATTATCCTGCCTCTTATACCCCAATTTCCATTCCTAATTCTTGATCCCAAACTCATCACATCCATTATGGGTTTTTAAAAAAGTCACATGACTTATAATTGCTGATGCCATCCTTAAGTCTTTCCTCACTCTATGCTACTTAATTTTGGCTGCAAACACTTAAAGTTTTTCTCTATCTACACACCTCAACTGCACATTTGGCAGTGAATTCCAATTTCCCTCATCACATAAGCCTTCCACTGACAACTATGAAACACCTCTCTACTAGGCAGCTACTTCACTCAACTATGAATGCTATTGCTTTACTTTTAGCTCTTTACTATAAAATAGACTCTGATTTAGAAGATTCTTTAGCCTATATGTCTTTTATTTCAAAAAAGCATAACATTAACCCAAGGGTGCCAAATCTTCATCATGATCCCAGATATCATTTCCTCTCCATTCTCAACATTCCTCAACTAACCTTCACTCAACAATTTTGAACTTCTCCCAATTCTTTCTTCAAAATTTATCAACTCATCTTAAAACATCCTATATTTCATAACAATTCTCAAAATAAAAAGTGTGATCCTGCTATTCAACTTGCTGTCTCACTATGTTGCTTTGGATCAAATGGAAATGGTGCTACTGTAAGACGTTTGGAAAATCTCTTTATCATAGGATATGGGACGGTGATATTATACACCAAGTGATGTATGATTTCCATCCTTTCCCTCAAGTCTCAAACACTTGCTTGGCCAGCTCCACAACAGAAACTTGAATCCTCTCAAGTCAAAGTCCTGACTCATACTTTGAAGAATCTCAATACCTCCTTGAAGAATCAGAATATGCAAGTGGAAAGTAAATTATACCTGCTTTCCATGGCAAAACTTTAGAAAATGACCCCAAACCACCTTTCATTAGTTTGGTATCACTTACCAGCATCACATTTCTCCAAAAATTTTTTGATAGAAGAAAATGGGGTTTGAGGTGAAGTATCACTTTTTCTTCTTCTTTGAGAGTGGTAATTTAGACTACTTGAAACACTTTGCTTTTTATTCAAGGTCACATTTTCCTCCTCATCATTCTCACTGGATTCTGACTCAGTTGATTGTGACTCCTGCGTTTGTTCTTCAGCCATTTTAGAAATAAGAAAATGTAAATAAAAAAGGGATTGGTAAGATAAAAGAAAAAAAACGTAATTGAGTTAGATCAGGTTGGTTTATATTGCTATAAAGATCTATTGAAAATATATATTGATTTGTGGAAGTTAAATGAGGGGAGGCTTGAGTAGAAGAAGAAGAAAAAAGATTTCTTTTGACATCATGTTCAGAGATAGCATCTTCACCATCCAACATGTTTTCAGGATTGACATCTACTTGATCTCCAAAAATAGCATCCATCTCTTTAAAGTAAAGACATAAGGAATCAAGTTTATCATCTATGGATTTGATTCCCTTACTAATATTGAGGTCAGTAATACCAAAACCAGTATAAGATGAAAGAGTCTTTGCCTTCTTGTATTTGGCTTGATAATTCTTGAAGTGTTCAGAAACCTGTTTAGGTAAAAGATCTATCCTTCCCTTGGTCTTATTCTGTAATTTGTTGGCCATTTGAAGATAACCATTAACTTTTGATGCTGGGGCCATCCTAATTTAGTTACATTTTTGGTACCAAAACAAGAATCATAGTTAGATTTAGTTTTCAGCCAGTTGATAAGAATGAGATGATCATCTTTTTTAATTTAATGGTCTTTGATTTCTCAGCTGAGCATGGGAAAGAGGGAGTAGTGCAATTTGAAGAAAAACTGGGGGAAGGCTGCCTTTGAGAAGATCTATGATGATGGGGCATGTTAAGATAAATGAATATGAAAAGGAGAAAAAACAAGTAGATTAGATAGTGAGGTGTTCTGAACGGAGATAATAGACAGGATGAGATGAGAATAGGGGTGCATGGAAAGGTAGAAGGCATATCCAGAGAGTAGTCAAAGATGTTGTTATGAATGAAAGTAGGCCAAGATGTGGTTATGACAGAAAGTTTTTCCAATATGTGGTTATGAAAAATTGAGTAGAAAAATGTTGGATAAGAGGTCAATTTTGACACATAAATTTTCTAATAACCCAATTATTGGCAAAAATAATTGTGGAAGATAATTGGGATATAAGGATTTTTATCCACAATTAATTTAATTGCAGATTGGTAAACTTTGATAACCCCTAATATAATCATCTATTTTACCAAATGAATGTTCAACTAAAGCTTAAAAAACTGATTTTAATGTCAATTCAGATCCAAGTGACTTTTCTGGAGATGAGAAAACGTAATGGCCATCATGAGGAGCATCATACATTTAATGTAGAAAATATTGAAGTGATTTATGAATTAGAAAAGAGAAGGAGAGGTTGAGGAAAATATTCTGATTTTGTGGCCATTTTGGGAACAAGAACCACACTTTCTCTAATTGAAAAAATTTTTTATCTTTGGTTTAGAAACATATTCAGATCCTGATGTGTTTCAGGGCTCAAATTTAGGTTTTTTGGAGCAGGCTTGTGTATTATCCCAAAATTTCAGCTCTTGGATTCACTTAATGGTCTCAAAATGAGAGATACTAAGTAGTTGAATTTAAATCTCTTGCATTTGATAATCAGGTATATTGTGGTCAAAATCATCAAGTAGCAGGAGAATATTACCAATTTTAATCTCTTTAGATCCTTCAAATTTTACTGTAGACTTTTTTGAAAGATAAATCCACTAATTTTGATAAAATAGAGAAATAGGAAGCTTTACATCACTTTTGTTCAAAATTTCTCTCATTTGATGGAAACATGGTAGACCCATGGTGGTGCTCAAAAATTTTGGTGTATTTAGTAGATTTTGGTTGAAGAGTTTTTGACTTTTAATATTCATGATGGGATTTTCTTAATTCTGAATGCAAGATAAAGTGATTTAACTATTGGAGAAATAGATAATAAATTATAAACAATTAGTGAGGAATATAAATATCTCTATCTGAAACAATACAAAAAACTTCCTTGTTGCTTTGGCCAGATTGTAGTGACTTGTTTATGATATCAGCACTATTTTTTTAGGATTGACTGGTGATAGATTGTATTAGTCTGGATGTCAAAAATTTTAACTCTCCTGTTGAAAAATTTATCCAACATTTATAGAAGCATGTTGGTCTCTTATTCAAGATGTAACAAGAGTATCTAAGTCAGGTATGTGCTTAGTCCACACCAGAATAAAATTCTTTTTTTGAAACAGAATTTGGGTCTCTAAATAGTTTACAATAGACAGTCTCAAACATCATCATATACACCACATAAAAACCCCACAAAGAATATACCAAACCTGCCATCAGAAAAATAAAATACACCTACCCTGGAAAAGTTTATTTCAAAAGTGCGTTTATCTTCAAACATGTCTTTTTTGGGTCAAAAAAGTCATCAAAACACTTTCCTTCTAATCATGATTAGTAATCACTAGTACAGACATGCCAAAATCTAGATTTTTTCACCTATTTATTAAGGTAATATTCTTGCAAGTGAGATGTGAGATGTACCAGAACTTAATCAATCCCTTAATCATACACTCACCCTTCATCTTCATCAATTTTAACTTTTTTTGCACTAAATTTCTGAAGTTCCCCAGTTTCATTTGATTTGTTTCATCTCCAAGCTTTGAGATTGCATAATATTTCTATGATTCTGTCTTACTATGATATCTCATCTTCTCCTCATCTCTCACTTGCATCACTCATTGTTGGTTCTGACACTTTGTGCTCACCAACTCTTAAGTTAGGTCACTTTTACATTTTTTTTTAATTACTGGTTTAAATGTTATTTTCTCTAATTTTTTATCATCTGTGTTGATTTAATTGCTTATTGAACTATCTTTTTTTTATACTTTTTTTACAGTTTTTTTAAAGTTTTTTTTTGGTGTTTTTATTTACTTTTTTTTATCTTTTTTTCCCTATTTTCCTTGGTCCTCCTGAATCATTTTTATCCTTTTTTTATTGACTTTTTGGTGTTTTTATGAATTTTTCTAGTTCATCTCTCTTTTTTTGCCTTTTCTTTGCTAAACCACTTTGGGATCACTTGTAAACAATTTGGAATTTTTTCATGAGAATATTCCATCCTTTATTAAATGGCTTGAGGCACTTTTTGGCCTTTCTTTTAATTTTATATAACACTTAATAGGGGATATCAAAGTTAGAAGTCTATGATTTTTAAAAAGGTACTTCACAGCACAAAAAAAGTAATAAAATTGACATTCATTATCAGTAAAAAGATGTTTTTGGGGTAAGATATGCCAGATTTATAGAAATAATCATGGATGACTTGGTAGAAAAAAATATATTTTGAAATGGTACATTTCTAAATTTGATACCCCCTAATAATCATTCAAAATCAAATGGGAAATGTTTTTCTAGAATTTTTCTGTTGTTTTTAGGAGGTTTTGGGCACTTTTTGGGCATTTTTTGTGGGACTTTAGGATGATTTTTTGGCAGTCTTTTGAAAACAAATCCATTTTTGTGAAAGTTTTAGGCACTATTCTGGACAATTTTATTTGAAAATTTTTGGGTACTTTTGGAACATGTTTGGGAAGTTTTGGTAAAAAAAGTTTTCCACTTTTTGGGATTCTTTCTTTCAAGTGGTTTGAAGAAAGCTTTTTAAGGATGCTCAATCAAATTTTAATTATATCTTTTTCATTTAGATTGATTTTTATTGCGTTGATTAGATAACTGACTGTAAATCTAGAGTTGGACAACTGGATTCATAAGGTAAGAAAAGAAGGTAATGTGAAAAGTAAATAATTAGGTAGTCAAAAAAAGTATGGGGTCTAATATATTTTTTCAAGTTTTATTTTTATTTCATGAATTAGCATTTGAAAAGTCATATAAGATAGTCTAATAAATTAAATTAATGAGGGATCAGGCCATGTTTCATATACTGGCAATCATGGGGACCTTTTTTTCATGGGATTCTTGTATATACTTGTGTTTAATTTAATTGAATTTGGTCATAAACAAATTCCATTCACATTTTTACATGAATGGTAATTAATATAACTTTGTTAATCATTGTATATGAATATTTTACATGCTAATTTATGAAATGAACTTTGAATTTGGTAATCTATGCCCCTACTTCAATAAAACACAGGGGAGGGTATTTCCAAAAAAAATTGACATAAGAATTTTTTAACTTGCACAAAATTTGGTGATTCACACCCCATAATACAATAAATAGGGGGTATCAATTTTATTGGATCTGAAATTATGGATCAGGAATTTTTTTCCCCCAGATCAGAAATTATTAATTACAGAAGATTTTTATCCACTAACCTTTGGGCTAGTGGTTAAGTAATGGAAAATAATGCATTATTCTGCCTCTTATATCCCAATTCCCATTCCTAATTCCTGATCCCAAACTCATCACGTTGATGATTCATTTGTAAGCAAGTCACATAACATATAATTTCTGATACCATCATTATGTCACTCTCCACTCTAGGTCACTAAATTTTGGTGGAAAAAACTTAAGACTATGTTCTATCTACTCACTCCCTCTCTCACTTCATGGCAAATTTCTTCTTCCCTCATCACCTAAACCTTCAACCAACATCAATGAAGCACCTTTCTGCTAGGCAGAAAATTGAATCAACTATGAATGTTATTACTTTAGCTATAATTTCTGACTCTGATTTGTAAAACACTTTAGATTATATGTATATACTTTCCAAAAAGTGTTACATCAACCAAAGGGGCCAAGTCATTTTCATGTTCCCAGATATGGTCTGCACTCAATTCTTGAAATCGCCCCTGTAAATTCACACAACTATTTCAAACCTCTCCCAATTCATTCATCAAACTTTATCAACTCATCTCTGTTCACACTATCTTTCTTAACAGTTCTTGTAGTAAACAGAAGGATCTATTCATTTAACTTACTTTTGCACTATGTTGCTTTGGATCAAATGGAAATGGTGCTTCCATAAGCTACTTGGAAAATCTCTTTACAATAGGATATGGTACTGTTTTACTATACACAAAGGAATGTATGATTTCCATTCTTTGTCTCAAGTCTCAAACACTTACTTGGCCAACTCCAAAATAGTAACTGGAATTATCTCAAGTAATGTAAGCTGAGGGGTTACCTGGCTTTGTTGGTTTTGTTAATGGTAAAACTATACTGTTGAGTCAAAAGCCTGCTCATGATGGAAACCATTATTTTTATTGGAAAAAAAGGTTTTATGAATTTTTTCTCTAATTTCTTATGATTCATAAACTAAAAAATTATCTTCTATATAGATACTATATTGCTTTTCAACTTATGTGTGATTTCAATAAAAAATTATTGGTTTTCTTAGTGGCTTGCTGGATAATGTCATGACTCTTCTAAGTTTTAAAAAATGAGGATTTCTCAGAATACTGACTAAAACTTTTATGAATCCCAGTACCTCCTCACTAAATCAGCATATGTAAGTGGATAGTACATTATACCTGATTTCCAAGAGGAAAATTTGAAAGTTAACCAAAAACAACCTTTAATTATCAGCTTTCACAAGAAAGAGTATAGATTGAAAATTCTCTTGGGATTTTAAAGGGAAGATTTTCTAGTCTCCAGGAGCTTAGAATACAATTTTCAAAAAAATTGGACATTGTAGAAAAATAGAGTTCTATAATACTATGCTATCAAAACAATCCAAGATGGGTTGGTTTTCCTGTCCAAAACCAATTTTAAGACAGAAGCACCTGCCACTCTAATTTATAAGACGTTGAAACCACTGATTTAAGTGTTGTGGAGAAAAGAAGAGTAGTAAGAATATTATATAAGAGAATTTTAAAAAGAAATAAAAAAATTATATATTTTAAATATAAGTAATCCTTCTTCTGTCTAGATCTATTCTCAGTAAGTGCTAGTATTATTAGTCACTCCCAATTTGAAGCACTCTCTCTAATACTATCCTTACTGTAGTAATCAAATAACTCTACAGTGTTATTTCTTGATATGTAAGCCCACTATACACCCAAAAATAAAATATATTTACATTTTTCTGTTATCTCTAATATAAAAATACTCTATATCTAATTTTATATTAAATTTTCTCTTCTTTAAAGAGTGAGCTCTCTTTTATGTACACTGTATGTCTAGCGCCCATCCCCTATGCTCTCTTTCCTACTGGTTTGCCTATACAAGTTCAGTGATAATCTAGGTGTATCAAAGGGTAATCTTACTATCTCAGTAGTCAAAGTTCAGCGTTAGTATCAGTCTATTATAATAGTGTTTGAATTTTCAAAGAAAATCAACTATTAGAACCTTGCAACACACCTATCTTTACTTACCCCACACTTCCTGAGATCCTTAGCTTCATAATAAATACTTTACCACCTTCTATACTTATTATGGAATGTGTGCTTACATGTGAGTATCCAATAATTGTGAAACCCTCAGCACTGAGTATGTACCCTCCCCTCTATATAGTCTTACTTGTTTTTTATTTATCAAGTGCTGCATATTCACCCCGCTTGCTGATTGCACATTTTCTAGCCTCCTGTTTGAGCATCCCTATAGGTTTCTATTGGAAATGGGTATCTGTAAACTTAAATTCAAGTACTATTGTGCTTATCTAAGTGTGAAACCTATAACCTTGCTTGATGCATGCTCTTGTCTTATAGTCTTGTATACACTTCCATCTAAGTTCTACTTGTTGTGGCCTATATACCCATACTGCACTAAAAAATTGTGCACAGGGAGTCTACTTTTCTGTGCTTCTGAAAACTCCTTTGATACACTCTCATAACCAACCTTCATAGAAGCCCCTTTGCTGCACTTTCTGAAAACTGTAAGATGTGTACCACAGTCTACCTCTACTTGCAACTGTCCCCAGGTGCATATCTTGCACTTTTTTTCTCATTCCTTAATCTTCTCTTCATCTTATTTTCATGCTAGTCTCACTCCTTCTTCTAAAGTTTTGTAATTTTATTCATGAATTCCAACAAAAATATTGTAAATGCCATCCTCCACTTTGATGATTCTCCAAAAACTATTGCTGCTACTGCTCCCAACATCAAGAAAGTTATCCCCAGTGCTGAGAATTGTAAGCACTGCATCAATAATGGAGTTACACCATGTATTTTTTCAATAGCTCACCATGGCAACAGCTTTTTCACTGTATTTTCTTCCTTTCCTTTTTCATCTTTTATTTTCCCTTAGTGACTTGTTTGTTCTTTTTCCCAATCATGCAAATTTTGCAAGACTTAAAAGAAGAAATTCAGTCACAATGGTCCCCCTGCCATAACAACTCCTACTGTTACTTCCACTACTGTTGATCCAAACACATTGAACTCAAATTTAATGAAAAATTTTTCAATTAAGTACCCTACTCCTGATCCTAAGAGAGCTAATAGGACACATCATCTCTTTAGAACACTAAGCCCTTCCTCTAAAATCACTACTCATTTGCTCTTCTCAGAAGAGTTGATTCACACTGTGAGTATTTTCCTTTCTTTTACCATTTTATCTTACTAATAAAAAATCTTCTTTTCTCTCTTAGGACTTCCCTAATTCTCCTTACACTGTGACACCTCCTACTTCTTGAGTTGAAATTCTTATCCCAGGTCTAGAAGAAGATCCCTTCTGGGCTATCCCTCCTGGAGCTATCTTTCACCCACCAAAGACAAGATCACATGGCCATAGCTTGAGACCACCTCTCCACCTTTTAAAATTTGAAATTGGTTTATAACTCCTGTCACATCCATCAACTCATTTGAGGAAGATGCTCCTTGAATCAATCCACCTTGTCCTCAGGACTGGCAAGTCCTAAATCAAGCTGTTGCGGCTCCTTATTACTGCACTATTGATCATGTTAATACTGCACTTGAAACAGTATTTACCTACCTCAAAAATTCTCTGGCCCTTGAAAAAAAAGATATCCAAAATCAAGTCACTCTAATAAAAACTCTAAATTTGACTAATAAAAATATTTATTAGGACTGGGAGTATGCCTTCTTGATAGGCGCTTAAGTAAGTCCCATCCATCTTCTTAATTACTAACATAACACTAATTTTCCACCTCTTCTCAGTAATTTATTTCTCTTTCTTTTTCTATATACCCATTTCCATCTCTTTGTAAAATTAGCTTGTAAATAGTGTATCCTTGACTTATAAAAAAATTATTCCTAAAAATAATCCTTTTGCCAAAATTTTTCCCCTTTACTTTCTTTGTGAGAGTGAAATGACCTTATAAATTCTTCTAAGAAACTAAAAAATTTTTTATTCCTCCTACAAACTCATAAGATTGACCTCCCCTGAAATAAAATGAGACAAGATTTAAAACATTCCTTAGATAACTAACTTTGTTAGTGCCACATTTTCTTGATACATAATATTCTTGAAGAGATTTCAGATCTTCTCAAGACCTGCACTTCCTTAGAGCTATCTTTCTTTTCCCTTAAGCTTGGGTACACTTCATTCTTCTGCTTCTTTAGTTCACCACTTGGATACTATTAAGTGCTCTTCCTACCTGTACAGCTTTATAGTGCCATATATATTGTAAATAGACCCCCATGATCTATTTTTCTTCCCTATCCAAATCCATTTGTCATCAAATATAATTAGACATGACTCAGTAACATTCTTTAACAAGAGATCAATCTTGCTCCTTCTTCTGTCAATGAAATTTTAACTGTACTTTCTCTAAGCTTTGTGGTTATGTTACCTTTAGACCTTCTTGCGAAAAATGTTTTTTGTTTTCATAAGACTTGTAATTTCTCCTATTATTATCCTTCATCTCCTAATAAATTAATACAATTCCCTCCTGGAGATACATCTGGCACTCCTACTATAATAGCTAGTCCTATCAGCACTACTCATCCTTCATCTGAGACTTTACCTGTTGATAGAGAATCTCTTCCCACTTATAGCCAACAACAAATCTCTATCCAACCTAAGGTGGCATCTCCTACATCCTTTGAACTAGCTTTTTTCATGAAATCATCTTCCAAAAATGTACCAGATGCTGTGAGAGTACTTTTTCCCTCCACACACCCCACAAATTTACTTGAAAGTAAGCTCATCATTTCTTTACTTCTTAAGTACCAATTCCTAATTTTTATTTTCTTCAAAGGTTGTAGTGAATCAATTTCCTTGGGATGGATTTTCCAACCTCTCCATTCATTCACTCAATGCAAATCTTTTTGCACCTCTTCCTTATCTATGAGGCCATGTCATTAACAGACAATTGCGCTCCTGTGTTTTCAGAAAACAAATTTAGAAGCCTCTATCATCATATCAAAATGATTGGTCAACTAATGAAAAAAATAAGCTCTACATCAATCTTTGGTTTTCCCATGGATCCAAATAACTTCATCATGTCCAACAAGTTGAAAGAATTTTCTGCAAGTTTCAATGGTTATTCTGATTAATAATTATCTTCCTTAATTTCCTTCTGATAAGAATCTCTACTTAAACACCTTTACATCCTTCCCTTTTAAACTATGCTTCCTTTAATAATAATTATCATAAAAAAATTTGCAAAATTCATAAAAAAATCATGAGAAAAGTGCATAGAGCTTAGAAACACACTTGCCTTTTATCTTGTGAAAAAAATCATTCAGAGAGTGCTTGTCTGTGCTTCCTCTACTATTTTTAAATAAATTTTGACCCCTTAATTAACAATTATTTTCTAAGATTTTTCATGGATTCCAATGCCTGAGTTAGGCTCTCTATCTGCCAATCTTTTTCAGCTGAGGTTACCCACTTTCTTCTGAGGCTAAAGTAAATTTCTGACTTGCCCAGAAAGCTTTTTCTCTATTCAGTTCATCTGTTTTTTCATATATTCTAAAAAAACGTTAATTCTTAAATCCATAAAATCTACTTTTAGTGCTAATTCCAACTGCTTATTCAGCCATAGTTGCTTCACCATTGATAGCACCCTATCTGTCACAGCTGTATTATAGCCTCACATGAGTCCCATAAAAAATACATACTAATGATAGTTTACACTATTTCTGGAGCAAATATAATTTTTTTTGAGGTAATTCTGGTATTCTTTCCTCATTCTGGAGATAACTCTTGTACTACTAGTACACCTCTTGGGTAGAATATTTTTATCTAACTGGCTGCTACATGTTTCTTTGATTCAGTACCATCCAATTCCTCCAGTAAATTAGATCCTCCAGTGATTTGTTTCTTATCCCATAAGGAACATTCCATTTATCCGCAAACATTGTCCCCCATTGGCTCTCCAGACTTCTTTTATATACTAAAAATAGATCCACTGGGATCAATAGCTTCTTTATTCTATGTGCTAAACACTCACTCCAATATTTTACAGAATTTCCATGGATTTGCATCATTTTTTCATATGCCCCTTCCACAAACTCATCCTACCTTTTAAGCTGCACCAAACTCACTAGAATTAAATCCTCATTTGAGAAAAATAGGTCCCAATCACATCCTAGAAAAAACCCAGCTTCCAGATCAATAGGTAATACCACCCTTTGACCAAACATAAGTTCATAAGGTGAAAATCCTGTTTTCCTTTTCACTGAAATCCTATCATCAAATAAAAATAGTGGCAAATAAATTTTCAATTTTGCCCCATTAGTTCCACATAACTTAAATAGTGCATCTTTGAATACTTGATGCCCTCACTCAATCATTCCTTCTGCCTTTGGATAATATGGCATTGAAACTTGCATCTTGGCCCTGATGCTTTTGACAACCTCCTGGAACTCTCCTAAAAACTCAGAGCCACCATCCACTGTTATCATTTTCATCACTCCATACATATATATCCATTCTTTCTTCAAAAATTCAGCTACATTACTTACCTTGAGGTTTACTAAAGGTGCTGCTTTGACCAATCCTGACAGATCATCCATGGCTACTACTAAGTGCTTAAAGAATCCTTTTTTTATATGAACTGCATCTATGCTAATCCTTCTAAAAATAGTATCTTCACCTGTTTCCTTTCCTTTCTCTTTTGGCTGTCTTTAGCTCCTGTGCTGAAATTATGGACAAGACTTAACCCAATCTTTTACCTTGTCTTTCATATTAGGCCACCAGAATCACTCCTTGACTCTGAAATAAGTTTCATCTTTACCCCTATTTCCTAAATTCTCATTTAATCCCCTAAGAATCTTCTCTTTTCTTTCCTTAATTTGAATAACCAACTTTGGAGATAAAGAATGATCTTTCCATACCTTCCCATTTTCAATAAAATAATTCTTAGCCCACTTCTTGATTTTGCACCACTTCTTTTCATCACAATTATCTGGTTGACTAATACCTTCCAGATATAACCTTAATAACTCTGCTACCTCATCAGCAGCCAATCCATTTTCCAAATTTCTGTCTTCTAAAGGACATTTACTTTCTTGACTACTTATTGAGTCATCCTCATCATCTGAATCTTCAAACCTTTCATTTGGGGCTCTTTTTGTTTCTAAATTAGCTTCAACACCTATTTCTTGCGCTTTCTTTTTCCTTATAATTCTATGATCATCTCTATCATGGAAATCTACCTTATGTTATCTTATTTTATTGTTATTGCATATTAAAACCTCATATTCTTGTACATCCCTTAATTTAAAGTTGTCATGGACAACTGTCATTAGTTCTGTGTCTTTTTGGACATTCCCTGATAGTTTAATGTCTTCCTGGACATCATTCCTATAATTTCTAAACCTCTTATAACAATAATCTAGCCCATTTATCCACTTTTTATGTTCTTCAAATTCTTTTTCCTCAGAATCTTCTTCTCACAATGGCCTCCTAGATAGAGAATCTGGAATCTTAAATTTTTTTCTGTCTTATGAACAAAATCAAAATGAAATAAATTAATATGGGCCACCCATCTATTCATAGGTGCATATGGTAAACTTGGACTACTAATCACTTGCACTAGTGATAGTGCCTCAACCTGCAACTCAAAATGCTGTCCCCAAAGCATCCACTGCAGATTTTTCAGGATCTTTGCAACTCCACATAACTCCAGTTAAGACTGTGAGTACCTAGAATCTAACTTTGTAAAAACCTTTGCTTCAAAAAGGACAGGGCTATAATTAACTTCCTCATCCTCTTGCATTAAAACTGTGCCTACTGAAGACACACTTGAATCCACCACTAGAGTAATCTTTTCAGCGCCTAATCCATATTCTAATTTCTTTAAGAGAATATATTTTTCTGAAATTCTCTTCAACAATCCAAATGATTCTTCAAGTTCATCTTTCAAATCCAATACAAAATTTTTTCTTGTCAAGTGCCTTAATGGAGAAGGTTAAAAGGAAAAATTATGAATAAACATTCTTATGTATGTAAAAATACCTAAGAACCCTGTAACTTCTGCAGTGCTTCTTGGTCTTGTCAATGTAAGTACCTTGTATTTCTGAAATTATCCTCCCTTTCCTACATAAACAGTGCCCAATTATATCTAGTTACGGTATGCAACATGAAAAATTTGACCTTGAGACTGTTAATCCAGCCTCCTCTATCCTAAAAAGTACCCTTTTAAGCATGATTGCATACAACCAAATGAACCTTCTGATGCTTGGGCTCTCCTCCAGAACCTCACCATCATAAAAAGTAGCTGGACCTTTTATACCACCATTGTCAATAAAAGTTCCCACATGTTCTGAAATTTTCTCCTTCAGTATCCACATCATCTGTTCTGGATATACCAAAACAGAATTTGTTACACCTTGGGGTAACCTTGGAAACCTGAAGCACCCCAATGGAGTTTTAAACATAGTCATAATTCTTGAAAATACATCCAATTCTCACTAATTGTATCCTCCCATGATATCTCCTAATCTGTAACATGCACGTCCTGAAAAATATTCACAAACTCCTCTGGTGTTGGTGGTAATCCTGCATCTTTTGCTATAACTTTTTTCATTTCCCTTAAATGATGAAAACCCCTTAATTTGCTGTTATGCTTGACAAAAAAAAAATACTGGACTTGAATAACTAGACATTGGCTTTTCATACAAGCCAGAACTTAACCTTTCCCTAATTAATCCCGTATATTCTTCTCTTATAGCCTCTGGTATAGGAAAAACTTTCTTCTGCCATGGCACATGAGGTATAACTGTAACAATATAAGGTTTTCCATAAGTATGCTTTGATAAGCCCCTTTCATCTTTCCTTGTAGACAATCTTATAGTACTAGCTTTAGGCCTTGACCAAGGGAGTTGGAGAAAAACCAGAAAGAATAACCCCTGTACCTTTAAAAAAAATTGAGATTTACCTGTTGCAGCAAATTGGAGATCTGTTCGCTAGACCCTCTAATTAAACACTTTTGACCTCTTTAAAAGTGAAGATAATAGTCCCAGACAGACTACCAGAAAGAGTTTAAATGGAAAGTAATATGTTCCAAAAAAACACAAGACAATGAGACAGTGAGGAGCAGAGAGGTGATGAGTAAAGAGATAAGATGCCTCCCTAAAAATCTTCCCACACACGCATCATACAGCCAGTGCACAGACCACCCTGACCAATTCCCTGCCCAAAATCCAGCTTTCCCAACCTTTTTCATGCATAAAAGTGCATTTTAGTGCTTCCCCAGCACCCAGGCAGGCACCCCGCTTCAAGGCGGGCCTCCCCTTAGGAGCGGGAGGGCCGCTTCTAGGCCCTAAAACACCCATACAACCCATAAAACCCCTAAAAACCCTAAAAACCCATAACTTCACTAATAAACAAGATAAACACACATAATACATACCAAAATGAAATGAAAATAAAGGAAAATAAGCTGAGACCTAATAAGTGACCCTAGCTTAAGCCTACATAGGCACCACTAAGCAATAAACTTCTGATAAATACCAATAACAACACCTAACTACCCTATAAAACAAGGTAACCACCCATAGGGATACCAAAATTAAGGGAAAAGAAAGGACATTAAGCTGAGACATAATAAGTGACCCTAGCTTAAGCCTCCACAAACACTACTAACTATCACCTAAAGATGAAAAAATCCACTAATAACACCGTAACCCCAATAACACCCTACATACCAAATACCCCCAAATATGCACTCCAAAGGCCTACCCAGGTTTGGATCACCACACTGTAAGGGAGATATACTTCTCTCTAAGAGCCATGACATGTAAAAATAAGTTCTTCTCCTCTTTCAACTACCAATCCTCTGGCCCAAAATTAACACTACCAAAATTGTTTGCTATGCCACACAGCGTAAAAGCTGCGTAACGGTTGTGTAACATGTACATAACAATTATTATTGATTGCTAGAGGACAAAAATACTGTTATGTATTTATTATGCAACTATTACACAACTGTTATGCATTTGTTATGCCTTGTGGCATAACCAATGGTGTTGGTAGTGTAAGCATCTGTATCCTTCTTAACATTATACTGTTAGTAGGCATAAGTGTAGGTGTAACCTTTGTTAAAGTTGTATTATAAGGATTTCTGGATAGCACCAGGCTCTGTAAAAGTGGATTTAAATCCAGAATTGGTACATTTATTGCTTTAACTTTAATCTCTACTGGTTTACACTTTTATGCTAGAGAGTGCCAGTTACTTCCTTAATTACTTAATGTTAAAACCTACCTAATATAACTTTGGGTTATGTCTATATCCCATTTTTTTCATTTATTCTTAATATAAGCATAAAATAATCCATAATCAAAGAAATTAAAAAGCCTAGGCAAAATACACTCTATAGTAGTATTACCACAACACCTATGAAGCTCCAATTCACATATCCCTGCTTGGAATGACAGATCACTATCCAGGTTTCTCTCATCTTGGGATATAGTAGTTCCTAAAATTTCAGCGCCTAATGAAAAGATTGGCACCTTTCTGGATGATTCCATTCCCTTCTTCATCATAAAATTCTCTTTCTTTCTCTAACCTCGTAGATCCAGCATACTTATTTTCCCAGACACCATCCTTAGGTGCTACTAAGACTGCTGTTACTGGAATAACTTCATCTCCCATAATCCTAATTCCTATAGTCTTATTTAAGCAATAATCTATAGTTGCTGAATAATCAATTAAAAAAAGTGTTCCTAAAACTTGTTTTATCACCCCCATAAGAGCACAAAAGTGTAAATCTCTTGACACTCCTGAAGCTTTTGTCTTAACATATTCAGCTGCCCCTATAACCGCTAAACTACTACCACCAATACCTGAAACAGTGCCTTCACCATCTTTAACTGGTAAGCCTAAATCCACTGAATCTTCCACTTAGACAACATTAATATGATAGCCAGTATCTATCAGGGCTCTGATCTTATTTCCATTAATTTTAACCATTAACTACCATAATGGACCTTCATAGTGTGAAACCCTTGGAAATCCAACAGCCGACTTGAATGAATGCTCCACCATATCATACTCAACACAATTAGAAACTCTTTGCTTCCTACATTTATCTACTATTCCATTTTCTACATCTGGCACTACTGCTGTTAGCACCCCTAATAGAACTGAAACTGTTGTACATAAATGTTGTGCAACTAAATTTTCAGCTGCCTTCTGAGATTCAGAGTAAACTAAGCACTGCATCTTCCATTTTGGTTGAGCCTCCTCCACACTAGCTTTCACCCTTCCATGTAGACTCTTTCAAGCATTATTCCTAGCTCCTGAAATCCCTTCTTCTGGTACTGATATTCACTTTACTACTTCTGAATCCTCTAAAAATGTTTAGTCCTCAACCCATTGATCCATGTCATTGTCCATTTTTTCCCCAGTCTCATCCTTCATTTCCACATCCTCAAGTGGTACTGGTATATTTTCTCTTGTAGTATAACTTACCTCTTCAATATCTTTAGAGTTTTCCTATTTAACACCATCCCTCCTTGGCTTGCTAATAGTTGGTGGTGCCATCTTTTTATGCTTTTCAGTAAAAATCTATAACTTTTCTGAAGTAAGTGGTGCTGAAACTTCTCCCTCTTTAAATTTAAAATCTAAAAATTCAAATTTTACTGAAAAATTGACTGATTTTACATTCTTATCCTCTGTTTCAGGCTTCTTGTCTTTACTAGATTTTCTTTCCATAGCTTTCTTATTAATATGGTCAATAATTTTAGCCCACATCCCTCAATATCTATTGGCAATAAGGCTTGTACCATCTTCAAGCATTAGTATATTTCCATCCTTGTAAGCTACCCTATCTTCTTTATCTTTCTGAAGCACATTACACCTCATCCTAGTATGTCCCTCTTTATTGCAATAATATCATACTATACTAGCAAAAAAAAGAAGTTTGAGGAGGGTATTTGGGTTTGAATCATTCCCTTAGTTTTGCCACTGTAGAAAGACTCTTACAGTTACCTTGCTGTAAGCAGAATCCAAGGGATTTTGATAAACCAAAAAAAACCCTGTCCATTTAAGTAAATAATAGTTCTCAATTAAATAAGCTAAAATTTTTACTTGATATTAAAATGACAATTTGAAAAGTTGAAAGTAAAAGTTTAGATATGTAAAATTGGTGTTTTTTATAATGAGGAAAAGAAATAAAACAGTGAATTTGTACTTAGAAAAATTATATAAATGATTGAATATATATGTTTTTATAAAGTTTTGATTTTTGTGAAAAGATTTTAAAAATGAGTCCCTGAAATTGAGACCTTTCTAATCATAACCTACAAGTATATACTTCTGAGTTGTTGTGTAATATATATGAAGTGTTACATAAAATTGTTATTTGTATAAGGGTGTTAAAAATTAGGAAATGTTATGTAAAATGTGGTTATGGTTGTTGATTGATTTTTTCTATATAGTTATATGTCCTTTCTAAATTAAAGTCTACAGGCTTTATATGCATAGTTGGTCTGGTGCCCTACTATCCCCCTCCAGAGTATCCCGGAGTTTGTATAGAGCTTGTTTGGAGAATTCTGGACTCAATTAGAACCTTAAAACCTTAATAAAAAATTCTAAAAAAATTGAAGATGATAGAGCCACTTTACCTTACATTTCTAACTAATTTTTGTAGTCCATACATCCCTATTCATTTAATTAAAAATCATCAAAGTTAAGTAAACTGTGAAAAATTAAAATTAATCAAAAATAATTTATAAAATTATTAAAAGTATAATAAAAGTACTAAGAATTCCCAGAAAATTTACAAAGGCTCTTGAGACTCCTAGCTTTCATTTCTGTTCTCTTTTAGACCTATAATTGCACTCCTTCAAAATTAAATAATAGTTTCATCTTGGCTCATTCAATTGACCCATTTTTACAATAAAAACATCCATTCTTTTAAAATAAAATTATATAAAATTAGATTTAGCTTTCCAATCTTTAAAATAATCATCCTAAATCCACCTAAAAATAATTCTGGGTGCCATACTAAACTTTAGACTGCCACATCCTCCCTCCAATAAAGAATCTCCCCATTCTTAAATTTGCATATTTGATTGATCCCATATTTATCTCCTCTTCAACCTATTCAACCATCATCTCCAGTCCAAACACTTAGCTTCATCTTTATTATCATCATCAACATATAATTTATTCAAAATATTTAGATGTCCCATGTGAATTATGTTCCAAATACCAGGTTCTTTGTCTAATTACTTATCTTGGCCTTCCTGAAAGAACTGCCTGTGATCTTTGCAGGCTAAAAAAAGTCAAATTTACTTTTCTAATAATTCCTTCCATAACTAATGTCTAAACTGGCCCAGAAGCTTTACCTGATTAAACTATTTCCAAAAAGATATTGTCAAAAATACCCACCTTTATTTAGAAACATTAAGGCCAAAACAGCTTTGTCTTCTAAAAAATCTATTCCTGATCCTGAGCTACCTTATCCATCTCAGGATAATAATCCAATTATTCCAGTTCCCCCTTTCATTTTTTCTGAAACTTTGTTTCCTGGCTCAAAAAGTTAGTTCATCATTTAATTTTTATGATCCACCATACTAATTCCAAATTCATCTACATAATCCTCTTCCAACTCCGAATTCCTTTTTAAGCTATTAAGATCACCAAAACAGATGATGTTGGCTGGGTTCAAATTAAATATATTAATCATTATCCCAAATTTCATAGATATCTCTTTCTAGAATTCTGTGATGATATGAAGTGTAAATTTTTGACTTGTTTTCAGGAGACTCCAGCCAATAATAATGAAGAAAATATGAAGAGAAGATTACTGATGCAAATTTTTGATACTGATGTATAAAGATTCCAAAGAGATTATTTGTTTTTACTGCTCTTCTCTTATTTAAAATTTGATTCTTTAGTGCTGATAAATATAATTTCTGGTTAATTTTAATTTTCTTTCTGACTTTTAATAAAATAAACTTAAAATAACTGTATTTTCCTTGTGGTGATTCCACTACTGAGAGGAAGGTTTAAATCCCTTCAGACTCCCCTCTACCAATCTCTACTTTGTCACACCATGAGAGAGTGGGCTCCTCACCTACAGAGCCAAATACTTTGATTCTATTCTTGCCATAAGGTCCTCCAAGCTTCCACCTAAATAGTATACCAAAGAGACCGAATAATGATCCAGCTTCTATACAAATTCAAAAGATTGAGAATCACAACATTCAAATAAATTCCCATCCCTTTAACCACTCCAAAAATTTTGTCAGAATTTTTCATATTTGACAGACTTTTTTAGCACCTTTATTTACAGTCTTTAAAATTCTTCCAATAAACCTTTAAAAATTCCACCTTTCTTTAATCATAATAAAATTGATCCATTTTATGACATCTTAATTTCCTAAAGATAGTTTAACCCCATCCATCAATGATTGAATTTTCCAAATGAGTTCCAACTTCCTACTACTCTCCTTGAGTCCAAATTTTCCAACTATCTCTTTGCTACATTTTCAATCCTCCTATCCAGGTTATATTCACCATACTAATTATCAACTTTTCAAGATGACTTCTTCCAACTTCACTGCATCTAAAGATCAAGCCTTTTAAAACTGCTCCATTATTCATCAAGATCTCATCAACACCTTTAACCTGAAAAGAAACATCTAAAATAGGGAATGTTTCAACTGTTATGAGAAGAATAGAAAAATCTCTGGCCTTAATATTGCTCAATCCATTTTCCTTACAACAGATTTGCTTCCCACTTCCATCAATCTACTCCATCTCCTAAATCTTTTATCTCCAAAAATCCAGCTTCTTTCATACCTTTTTCCCTCTTGAAAATTCTTTCTGAATCTGAATCTCTGCTTACTCCTATATCATCTGCTCCTATTGCTGCTCCATCTCTTCAATCAAGGCTCTCTTTTTTGATTCTCAGAACTCCTACTACTCCTAGAGCCATGCTGAATCCATATCTTTTGTATCTTGTTCTGGATGATTCTCCTTCTCCATCTACTGTTTCTTCTTCTTTTATAACAAAGCCTATACCTTCTCAATCTAATTTTAGCATCCCCAATCACTCTTCTTCTTTTATTTCTTTAAAGAGACCCAGATCTTCCAGTCCTCCAGTTTTAAGCTGTAAGAAAAGAAACAGTCCAATAGTAACAGGTTCACCTATCCATACCCAACCTTCCAACTATTTAACCATTCTCAAACCTCCTTCTTATCATGATATCCAAAACTATTATACCTCTTTTCTAGGAGAAAAATATCTAACAAGTCTGCCTTTAAACTTTGATCTTGACACTGTTGGTTCTAGTAAGTATTTTAAATTCTTCTTTATTCTTTTAATTTTAACTTTTGACTCTTTTATTGATGACCTAATACAAATTCTTCTGGATCTTATTATCCTCCTTCTGCTTATCATATACCTGATTCAGAACCTTCTTCAGCCACTGTAAAATGTAATTAGGTCTCCCAACAACTATATTCAATTTTAAATGTTAAACTGGCCCATTATAAAGAATATGCCCCTAAAGATTCAGCAGAAGTTTTTACTAGAGAGAAAGTTTTGAAATTTTACTTTAAGATGGCAACTTGGTTAGAGCATAAACAAAATTTTCAATTGGAAGAATTAGAAAAGCCTCCTAGAGCCACTCCTGAAACATTTACTATACCTTCTTTTTCAAGAAAAAACTTCAATAGTTCTTCTGGCTCCTTGCTAAAAATATTTAAAGAAACTAAAAAAAACTTTATATATAAAATCATATAAAAAATACTAATTTTAATTATTATTTATTAATTATTATTTTTATTTTTATTTTTATTATTATTATTATTATTATTATTACTATTTTTATTTTTATTTTTATTATTATTATTATTATTATTATTATTATTATTATTATTATTATTATTATTATTATTATTATTATTATTATTATTATTATTATTATTATTATTATTATTCCTTCTTTTCTTTTAACAATTATAATGAAAAGTTAGTTTTGAAATAAATATTTAAATATGAAATTCAAAGCTTGAAAACAAATTGTTAAATAAAATTATTTTTGAGATACTAAAAATTTTTAAATTTTGAAATAAAAGATTTCCCCTAGCCATTTGATAGGCCATACCCCTGACAACATACCCACATCCAAGTGCAACTTAATGTTGGATACACAGGAAAGAAATTGAAAATAAACATAAATAGCTTTTGAAAAAGTAGAAAACATAAAAAAAAATAGAGAAATGATCACTGGGTGGGCTGCCTCCAATTTGTTAAAATGATTGGAGACCACCAGTGAGCATTATATCTTAACAAATTAATTTAATAAAATTGAAAATAAAAAATAAAATTCAACACATAAAATTTCAATAACAAGAACAAAACATAAAAAATAAATCTTGAATCCAGCTTCAAAAGAGTGAAATTGTTGTGATGTCACATGGATCCAGTTTATAGTCTTAGAGGACTACCTATATAACAAAAAAAAACCAGGATTCAACTAAAAGAAGGGTAGCTTTGGTAAAAAAATTGTGGGGTAATTGTGTATAGAGCAGCCAGCCCATTAATTACCACAAAATTTTCCAATATTAAATTTAGAAGGTTTCCCTGTGAACACTTATACCAAAAGTAATTACATTCCAACAGCATTATTCTGAATAGATTTTTGATATTTGAATTCAACAATTGGGTTTCTTCATAATGATAGTGAGTAGTTTTTCTCTTCTGAAGGAAATCTTCTTCAAACAATATTAGGTATGTCAGCCAGGCCACTAGACTTACACACTAAATAGTTATTTATTTATTTACTAGATTTGAGATACACCTTTACCTCACATTTAATTAGTTATACTTACTTTATAAATTAGTTATACAATTTTAACTAATTAATAAGTAAAAATAAAAAAGATATAATTCCATCATTTCCTCATATTTTTTATTCTTTGACAGCTTCCTCATGACAGCTGAAAAGAAAACTAAAAATACTAAGTATTAAATCAATAATTTTTATTTTTAATTTGAAATTTACAGAAATTTAAAATAAATCAAACAAAATGTACATATACAGATAAATACTGTATATGGGTACATTCTTTATAGAACAACTTTAAAAAGTTGAAAAGTCTAATTGTGGAATTATTCTTTCTCTGATATTCATGTATATAAAATTTTGATTCTGTAGTTTCTCTCTTTTTTGCCTATATAAAGCCTCTCAATCTGGATGTTTTCTTTCATTCCATTCTTACTTTACAAATTTATTATATATATACAAACCACATCTATTACTACTGTTACTACCTTAGTATTTACATCTTCATACTTCTAAGCTTTCAAAGTAATAATAATAATAATAATAATTTTTTACCTTTTCATTTAGTATTAAAATATAAAAGAAAAAAATATGTACCTCTTTTTGAAATTGTGAGTTTTCCTTACCTTTCATTACACTTGGACCGTCCTAAAATCTTCTAGACCAAAATCACCCCTTGACAAGGTATTTTATCCTCATTATAAACTTAAAATTCGGAACTCCGGTGTAGAAAGACGCTTACAGTTCCTTGCTGTAAGCAGAATCCAAGGGAGTTGGATAAACCAAAGAAAACCCTGTCCCTTTAAGTAAATACAGAGCTCACAATTATCTAAGCTATAACCTCTACATGATAGGAAATTAATAATAAACTATTTGTTATTAATGGTGTTGAGATGTAAAATATGTGCTCTTTATAATGAGTTTGAAAAACACAACAGTGAAGCTGTATTTAGAAAAGTTATATATATGATTGAATAATATATTTTTATGAAGCTTTTATTTTATAAGATTTTAGTTTTTAAATTTAAATCCCTGATGATTAGAAAATTATAATGGTACACTATAAGTTAATATTTAAGATGATGAGCTAATTTAATAAACTGTTATGTAAATTTGTTATTCTTATAAGGGTATTATTATTTTATAATGTGTTATGAAAAATAATTAATGATTGTTATATATGAATTGTTGGAAGGTTGTTGTTCAGATACCAGTTGTTAGATCCTGTCTAATTTTGATTCTACAGGATTTATATGCATAGTATGTCATGTGCCCTACTTTCCCTAACCAGAGAATTCTGGAGCTTGTCCAGAGATCTCTGGAGTTTGTATGGAGCTCATACAGACTTCCGGACTCAATTAGAACCTTTAAAATACTAATAAAAATTTAGAAAAATTACAGATGATAGAGCTACTTCTCCTATGTATTCCATTCTTCTTTTCGTATCCTGCGCAGTTCTATTCACCTTGTAAAGAACTATTAAAGATAAGCAAATAATGAAAATCAAAAAGAAAAGAAATACTTTACAAAATTATTAAAAATAGTAGAAAAATACTGAAAATTCCAGAAGGTTCTTGAGACTCCTGAATTGAATTTCTTTTCACTTTTAGACCTATACTTGTATTTCCTGTGTGGTAATTATTTGTTAAATCTTGAACCACAGAATAAACCCATTTTAACCATCTTTAATATTAAATTCATTTAACATAACCATTTTGAAAATTAGATAGGCCTTTCCAATCTCAAAAATCATTCCCAAAAAATCCAATTTTAATTAAATTAAGTGTCATACTAATCTTTAGACTACCACATCCTCCCTTAAATGAATAATGTCCCATTCTTTTAGTTTGCATAATTTATCAAAAAAATATTCATCCTCTCTTCATCCTCTTCAGCCATTTACCTTAAATAGTTCTAAAGAATTTTAACTTCTACTTTTAAATAAATATCATCATCAATATGTTATCAAAAGACCTTGCTGTCCCATGTAAAATTTGTGCCAAATACCAGGTTCCTTGTCTAATTTATAACCCTGTTTTTCCTGGAAGAACTGCCTGTGATCTTTGCAGGATTAAGAAAATCAAGGGTAGTTGTCCAAATATACCTTCCAGAACTAATGTCTATACTAGAACAGCTGCTCTTACTGATCCTACTATTCCTAAGAAGAGATTATCTAAAATTCCAACTTTCTTTTGTAATATAAAGGCCAAAACAGCTTCTTCTTCTAAAAATCCCAATCCTGAGATTTCTCCTCCATCTCAAGATCTCAGTTCTATTATGCCAGTTTCTCCATTCAGTTTTTCTGAATAATTATTTCCTGGCTCAAAAAGTTAGTCATTTTTAATCTTAATTTAATAATTCTTCTTCTAATTCCAAATCCAACTACTATCTCTTCCAACTCCTAAGCTATTGAAATCACCAATACACACAGGGGGAAAAAATGGTGAACCAGATGTCTGGTTCAGATTTGTAATACTTTTCCATACTAAGGTGCATTTCAGGGAAATACCATAGAATGACCCTATTTGAGCCCAGTACATGACCTTAGTCATGACTTTTTCCATGTTCCCCTTTTTTGTTTGTTTGTTGTTATCATCTCTCTGGTTTTCTACTTCTAAAACCCATATATTCCTCCTCCTCCACCTCATTGTTTGTGAGAATTATCTTCTTGTACTTGGTACTTGTTTCATATGTATTTTATTTGAAACGCTCTTCTGGTAGTTTAATTTTCAATTTTTTCTTATTAAATGTGTGTTTTTAGTTTTACTTTCACTTGCTACCTTCCACCTTCACACCTCTCATTTTTGTAAGTAATGATAAATTCTCAGAAGTTTATTCTCATTTCTCTCTTGCACATTTTTCTTGCCCCTCTAATGCCTTTTTCCTCCTCCACTCTTTATTGTACATGCACCTCCTTTCTCCTTTCTCATATCTCTTTTCTCTCCTCCTCTTCCTCCGCGCCTTTCTCCCCTCCTTTTCCCAATCTGCCTGTTTCCCTCCCCTTTAAATCCTCTTTCTTCTATCCCCCTACTCTAATTTCTATCTCCTCTCCTCCCAATCCTTTTGCTTCCATCCCATTTCCCTCCCAATCCTCTTGCTTCCATCCCCTTCCATCCCCTCTCCTCCCCATACTCTATTTTTAGTCCCTCTTCCCTCTCAATCCTCTCATTTCCTTCATACTATCTTCCCTATCCTCTCGCTTTCATCCCTCTCCCCTCCCCATCCTCTTGCTCCCATCTCTTTCCTCCCTAATCCTCTCTCTTCCCTCCTCCTCCTCCTCCTCCCTCCCCAATCCTCTCACTCTCATCACCCTCCCCTCCAAATCATTTTGCTTCCTTTCTCTGACCATCTTTTCCCATCCTCATGCTTCACTTACCTTCCCTCCCTTCTCCTTCCCATATCTTTTTCTTCCTATCCCTAAACTTATTTTTCAACTCACAAAACTTAAAAATAAAAAAATGAGTAAGTAAGTGATAACCAAAAAAAACTAATTTATTGAATTATAACTAAATAAAAAGGTTAAAACTACCCAAAATTAATCTCAATAACTAATCACAACACCTACACCTGAGCAACAAAAGACTAAGAATAACAAAATTGAACCAAAAATATATTAACTAATGTAATTGCAAACAAAAATAAATATTAAATAATATAAACTAATGTTAAGAAAATAATTTTTAAGACTCTAAATGACTCAGAGATTACTTGCACTATTAACTAATTCATCAGTACAACAATGAGATGGTCAGTTAACATAGAGCCAAATAAAAACAATTAACTTCAATAAGATCAAACTGATTAACTTATTGTCAAAAAATAATGGAAAATCACAATTTTATTAGTATTAATCACTTCCAAGTTCAAAAAAATAATTATCCAGTAGCTATGTAAACAGCAAAAATTTCATTAAAAACAAATAGGTAAGTTAATCTAGGAAGTATCATGGTTCAAAAATTAAAAAAATTGAAAATAAGTAACTTGATGTCTAAATTATCAACTAGTGAAATGAAATCAATATTTTAATTTTTTCCTTGTATTTTATTTTTTTTGCTTCTCTTTTTTCATTTTCCTTGTCTTTTAATTTCCATTTATTTATTTATTTTTGGAATCAGAATTACCTTTCCTTATACTCTTTATTTTGATCTATTATGTCTTATTTATGTGATTTATGAAACTTATTTGTAAATTAATTTACACACTCATCTCATAAAATAGTTAGAAGACAAATTAATTGAATGCTGACTTATTTTACATGTTTCTGGAAGTGGTGTGGGCTGTTAACTTACAACTTTTTTGGTGCATTTCTCCTATAAAAGTAAAAAATGAACTAGCCTAGGACCTAAAAATCTCAAAATAAATTAAAAAAGGCACTCAAAATTATTCAAAATATGATTACAAAATTATTGGCTGTTTTGAAAAAAAATTAATTCAATGATAAGATATAGCATCTAATCATGTTAAAATTTAAAATAATTGAATACATTCTATTGTATTATTTTTGGGAAATATAGCTCATCTAGAGTTCCTCATTTAATAGGCATAAATATCTGGATCATAAATAATTTGAGATTAAATTTATTAAATAATTTTTTATTTGTTTTATTTATTTTCAAATGGTACTCTATTGTGTTTCAGGAGACAATCCAGCATTCTAATCCATTTAAAACTAAAAAAAATAATTATTAATAGGAATTCTATATAAATAATATGATTAAATAATGTGAGGGAACCCTAAAATTGAAAAAATGGGATGAAAAAGCTTGTTGTCTGTTCAGCTATCCTGTACAGAAAATATAATTTTAGTTGTTCATAGAGTTTCTTCTAATTTTCTCATATTATCTGTAACTCAAATGTGTTAAAATTTAAATAATCACAATTAGTGAGAGCTTAAATATTTACTCTCAATAATAATACATATAAAATGGATGCATCAGGTTTAAAAAATCTTACATTTTCATTGATTCATTTTAAAATTTATTACAACACTTCTTAGAATAAGTTTTATATTTATATTTAAATTAAAATATTAAGCCTCTTGGGATCAAATAAAAAATTCATAATTGGTTTTTAATCTTAAAAAGTTGAATGTGAGACATTCTCCACATACTAAAAGATTTTTGTGGAAATGGATGTTAATTAATTTATCTAGTGGGAAGTCACTTTTCTCCAAAAATTGAATGAGCTACTCACAACCAGAAATACTAATTGGAATCTGCTAGCAGGTTCCTCCTCCCATTTGAGCTATCATAATTCAGTTAAAGATGAGAGCCTGCTAGCAGGTGTATGGGAGTCAAGGAGTGCTTAAGGATTTGGGCAATAAACAGGTAATGAGAGCTAGTTATTTTATAATTTACTCACAACATTAGAACAGACAACACCAGTATTTAATTACAAAGTAATAAATTTTTATAAATATTTAGAAGGTATAGTAACTATAAACATATCAAATGTGAATATTGATATAGAATATGGCCTAATATTTAAAATAATACAGTAGATTTCATATACAAAAATGTTAATCATTTAAAATTGAAAGATCCTATTCTGTATATATAAATAAAGTTTGTAATAGCTTTCTAATTATCACGTACACTCTGCATGTCAATTTAAACTATAATCTTATTCCCAGTTTAAAAATTACCAATCGAAAGAATTTTTTGTGAATCATTTGTTTCAATTGAGACAGAATATATTTGAGTTAGGTAAACCATAACAAGGTATAGTAACATAAGTAAAATAACTTGTATGTTTTATGTCCATTAAATAATATAGTAAGCTTAAAAAGGGTTTATATTTGGATGAATAATTCAATTTAATTAATTTTTTTTTGTTAATTGAATATATTATCATCTAGTTACTGCATTGAGAATTTAAATTCATTTAGCTTTTTCTGTTCAATTTTCAACCAAAAAAAAGAAATAAACATATCTTTCAGCAAATAAATTGAATTATATAATTTAACATAAATAAAATAAAATAAAATAGAGGAGATTTAAATAAAGAAAAATATAGGATAATGAAGAAGTCTTAAATTGCACAAATTTTTAAAAAAAATATTGATTTGTTGACCTACATAAATACTTGCTATTTATTCTCAAAATATAGCATAAATGAAAATAAATTTAAAGTGAGTATGACATGACTACAAATAAGGTGGGAGCTTTATACTGAGTCTTAAATCGAATTGAACTAATCTTATTGAGCTCAGTTGTAGAATTTCTGAAAATTCCCCTTAATATTTTGTGTTGAATGTGGTATAATAACACTGAGACAATTTAGTAATATTCTATTAAATAATCACTAAGCACTTACTGATAAATGGCTGTGAATTTAATTAGAATTGAATGAGAAAAACTTGGGAAATGACTGAATGGTGAATTGAAATTGACTAGACAGTTATTGTGTTATGTATAAGCACTGAAGAAAAAGTAACTGACTGATTACTGAGAAGGGACTGATTGATTACTGAGAAGTGAATAAATTTTTACTGAGAAGTGACAGAAAGTTTACTGAGAAGTAACAAACTGATTACTAACAGGTGACTTCCTGGTTACTGTTAAGTGACTGACTGGCTACTGAGAAATGACTGAATGACTACTGAGAATTGACTGACTGGATACTGAGAAGTGACTGACTGGCTACGGAGAAGTGACAGAAAGCTTACTGAGAAGTAACAAACTGATTACTAACAGGTGGCTGCCTGGTTACTGATAAGTGACTGACTGGCTACTGAGAAGTGACTGACTGGCTACTGAGAAGTGACTGACTGGTTACTGAGAAGTGAATAACTTGTTACTGAGAAGTGACTGAAAGGTTACTGAGAAGTGACTGAAAGGTTACTGAGAAGTGACTGAAAGGTTACTGAGAAGTGACTGAAAGGTTACTGAGTAGTGACTGAAAGGTTACTGAGAAGTGACTGAAATGTTACTGAGAAGTGACTGAAAGGTTACTGAGAAGTGACTGAAAGGCTACTGAGAAGTGACTGAAAGGTTACTGAGAAGTGACTGAAAGGTTACTGAGAAGTGACTGAAAGGTTACTGAGAAGTAAAAAACTGATTACTAAGAGGTGACTGACTGGTTACTGAGAAATGACTGACTGGCTACTGAGAAGTGAATGACTGGGTACTGAAAGGTGATATACTGGTTACTAATAAGTGACTGACTTGTTACTGAGAAGTGACTGAAAGTTTAGTGAGAAGTAACAAATTGATTACTAAGAGGCGACTGACTTGCTACTGAGAGGGGACAGACTGGTTACTAATTAGTGGCTGACTGGCTACTGTGAAGTGACTGACTGGTTACTGAGAGTTGAATGAATAGTTACTGAGAAGTAAATGACTGGTTACTGGGAAGTAACTTAATGTTTACTGATAAATAACTAGATTTTTACAGAGAATTATTTTACTATTTACTAATAAGTTACTGACTGGTTACTGATTTTTGAAAGATTGGTGACTGAGAAGTGACTGATTTCAAAATAGAGAGTCATATAGAAGCATGCACCTATAATTATTATAAAGTTTAGAGGGAGAGAAAATGATTCTTCTTAGAGGTACTATATCAGAAGAGCAAGCATATGACACTAAAAAAGTTCAGGTGAATTCCCAATACAAGAACTACCCTGATTTTTGAACTCTATTCCATTTAAAACCGCGAAAACCACAGCAAACAGACCATGTTATTTTGAATACTCCCTAACTTACAAACATCTTTTTCAGCTTAAATCCCCTACTTCTCATCTATTTTTCTCTTCATTTCATTTCTTATTTTTATTAAACTTGTCTATGGATTATGGTTTCACTTACTTACAGTAACAGTAGCTTTAAATAAATAACAGGTGTAAGTGTGTATTTGTTCTTGTTAAAGTTAATATTTATGAACCAATTGTGATAAAATTAGATATAGAAAGTGTCTTTCTTCTTGTTTCTTAAGCCATGGTGAAAGCCATGAATCAAGGTCAAATTTTCCAAAAAATAGCCCTGAAGAGGAATCTAACTGTAGCTCTAAGGAATTGGTGAAAATTTCAGCAGTTTATCACCCAAGTCCTTACACTATGAGAAATGGTCATTAAAGAGTGATTATACACACATTTATTGGTTTTTATCTCTTACAAAAATTAAGAAAAAAAATGATTTATTTTTCCTAAGATAATAAGATTAATTTAATTTTTCATCTCACAACTTTACCAGATTAATTCAATCAGCAGAATGAAGTATAAATTTTTCCCTTAACCACCTTATAAAATTCTTAAAGCCTTTAAGTCTTGGCCCAAAAATAATATTCTTCAAGTTGTATATCAAAAGGATCCTAAAAAACTAATTTAAAAAACTTGTAAAATGATTGAGAATTTGATTGGACAGAGTCATAAAATCAATGGACCATCAATAAGTTTAAGTGGAATACAAATATTGCATTCATTAAGGATTTTTCAAAGTAAATGGAATTTAAAATTGTGTGGTGTTTTTTCTCTGGTGTTTTCAGTTTTATATGGAACAAATTGCAAATATCAGGGTGAAATTTGCACTTGGGACACCACCTTACTTTTCATAGTGTGATTCACTGCATGGGAAATTTTTTAACTAACCTGATATATTGTCTATTTTAATTTTCACTCAAATTGTTTTGACAGTCAGTTTATCAGCCCCAGTCCTAGTCACAGTTAGAACCCCAGAAAAATGTACTCTGTTCTTATCACCTGAGTGGTCACCAAAAAGTGACTAATTTTTGACTCAGGGTAAGCAAGATGTTACTAAGAATTTTCTAAGCACTTATTGATGCTAAATAATCACATACAAATAATTTTCACCAACTAAGCTTCAAATGAGGTTTGGTTTTTTTAAGTCCAATTTCATTAAAGCTTCACACTTCATCTTCATTTTCATCATCACTGACTCAACTTTTGTTCAATTTTTTGTGAGATGGGTTCAATTTTGTGTAGTTTCTAGAAAGTCTTCTGAAAATATTGTGTGGAGTATCAGTATGACACATTTCTTATGCCATATGGAACATCAATAACACAAAAGTTGTATAATTGTTGTACCATTGTTATACCCCATGACAAAAAAAATATTTTTGGCAGTGTATTGTACTCATCATATTTAATGGTGCAATATATTATACTTATTAAAACTCAGCCTTTGTTTAAAGAGTATTTCCTTTCACAAACTCTGAATAAAGATAATTTTCTTGAAAAGTGAATTTCATGCATTCTTGCCTGATATAAATCTTGAAATAATATTTCTTGAAGATTATTTTTCTTCTTCCATCAGGAAATATAATATTCAACCTTTTTATAATCCTTTCCAGTGCTTGAACTAATCAACATGATTTGTTTTTTACAAATTTAGGGGAAAAATAAATTTCTTTTGATGCAAATTTAGATCAAAAAGGATGATTAAATTAAGTATTTTTTTCATTTCACTACATTTTTATACATTTTTGGCAACATTCACAATAATTAATGATTTCATTTGGTTAAGGATTCTAATAAAAAATTTTTTTCCTAAAATTTGAAACAATTAATCATCATATATTTTTACTTTAAAAATTTTTGAATGTATTTGAACTTTATTTTGTAATTTTTTGGTGTTAGGCTAGTTTATTTTTTGCTTTTCTATGAGAAAGGCACCAAAATATCTTGTTTAACAGCCCATGCCACTTTAGAAATATGTGTGTAAAATTAGCATCAAAGTAATTTGCCCTCTAGCCTTTATGAGATAGGGATTTCAATTGACTAATAAATTTTATAAATCTCATAAATAAGATATAAGAAATCAAAATAGAGAATATAAGAAAATAAATGTCTGATTCCAAAAATAAATAAATAAATGAAAATTAAAAGACAAGGAAAATGAAAAAAGAGAGGCAAAAAAATAAAATACAAGGAAAAAATTAAAATATTGATTTCATTTCACTTGTTGATAATTTGGACATCAAGTTACTTATTTTCAATTTTATTTATTTTTGAACCATGATACTTCCTAGATTAACTTACCTATTTGTTTTTAATGACATTTTTGCTGTTTACATAGCTACTGGATAATTATTTTTTTGAACTTGGAAGTGATTAATACTACTAAAATTGTGATTTTCCATTATTTTTTGACAATAAGTTAATCAGTTTGATCTTATTGAGTTTAATTGTTTTTACTTGGCTCTAGGTTAACTGACAATCTCATTGTTGTACTGATGAGTTAGCTAATAGTGGAAGTAATCTCTGAGTCATTTAGAGTCTTAAACATTATTTTCTTAAAATTAGTTTATATTATTTAATATTTATTTTTGTCTGCAATTACTTTAGTTAATATATTTTTGGTTCAGTTTTTTTATTCTTAGTTTCTTGTTGCTCAAGTGTAGGTGTTGTGATTAGCTATTGAGATTAATTTTGGGTAGTTTTAACCTTTTTATTTTGTTTTTTTTTGTTTATCACTTACTTAATTATTTTTTTTATTTTTGAGGTTTGTGAGTTGAAAAATAAGTTTAGGGATAGGAAGAAAAAGATATGGGAAGGAGAAGTGAGGGAAGGTAAGTGAAGCATGAGGATGGGGAAAGATGGGCAGAGAAAGGAAGTAAAATGATTGGGAGGGGAGGGTGATGAGAGCAAGAGGATTGGGGAGGGAGGAGGAGGAGGAGGGAGGAGGATGAGGAGGAGGGAGGAGGAGGAGGGAAGAGAGAGATGGGAGCAAAAGGATGGGGAGGGGAGAGGGATGAAAGCGAGAGGATGGGGAAGGGAGGAGGAAGGAAATGAGAGGATGGGGAGGGGAGGGGGACTAAAAATAGATTATGGGAAGGAGAGGGGATGGAAGGGTATGGAAGCAAGAGGATTGGGAGGGAAATGGGATGGAAGCAAGAGGATTTGGAGGAGAGGAGATAGAAATTAGAGGAGGGGGATAGAAGAAAGAGGATTTGGAGGGGAGGGAAACAGGCAGATGGGGAAAAGGAGGGGAGAATGGCGCTGAGGAAGAGGAGGAGAGAAAAGAGATATGAGAAAGGAGAAAGGAGGTGCATGTGCAATAAGGAGTGGAGGAGGAACAAGGTATGAGAGGGGCAAGAAAAATGTGCAAGAGAGAAATGAGAATAAACTTGCAAGCATGTATCATTACTTACAAAAATGAGATTTGTGGAGGTGGAAGGTAGCAAGTGAAAGTAAAACTAAAAACACACATTTAATAAGAATAAAAATGAAAATTAAACTTCCAGAAGAGGGTAAGAAATAAAATACATATGAAACAAGTACCAAGTACAAGAAGATAATTCTCACAAACAATGAGGTGGAGGAAGATGAATATATGGGTTTTAGAAGTAGAAAACCAGAGAGATGATAACAACAAACAAACAAAAAAAGAGAACATGGAAAAATTCATGACTAAGGTCATGTACTGGGCTCAACTAGGGTCATTCTATGGTATTTCCCTGAAATGCACCTTGGTATGGAAAAGGGTTACAAATCTGAACCAGACGTCTGGTTCACCATTTTTTTCCCTGTGACAGATGATATTGGGGAGGTGCAAAATGATTACATTAATCATTATCCTAAATTTCATAGATATCTCTTTCTTGACTTTTGTGATGATATGAAGTGTAAAATTTTAACTTATTTTCAGGAAACTCCTGCTAATAATACTGAAGATTTAATGAAAAGAAGAATTTTAATGAAAATCTTTGATAATGATGTTGAAAGATTCCAAAGGGACTATTTATTTTGATTATCTTCTCTTCTTTAAGATTATAATACTTTCATTTATTTTTGTGCTGATAACCAATATTGTCTGGTTGATTTTGATTCTTCTAATACTTCATATTATTTTCATAATTTGAAATAAACTTTTAATAAACCATATTTGCCTTGTGATGATTCCACTACTGAGAGAAATGTTTAAATCCTTTCACACTCTCTTCTACCAGTCTCCATTGTTCTTCACAGCATGAGACAGCGTGCCTCCCTAATGAGTTGAATACTTTTGATTCCATTCACATTGGGCTTCCCCCTGAGCCAAATTCTCTGATTCCATTCTCGCCATAAGGCCCTCCAAGCTTCACCTAAAATATTCTACCAATGAGACCCACTAAATACAGATTGTATCCTTCTTCTATGATTCAGCATTACAACATTCAAATAATTTTTAAACCCTTTAAAATTCACTCCTAATTTTTTTCATAAATCATAATTTTCCAGAAATTCATGTCACCTATATTTTTGACTTTTATTAATCTTCATAAATAAAATTTAAGATCTTCATCTTTCTTTAATCCTAAAAAACTCCATTTAATTGTATCTCCATTTCCTAAAGTTAGTTGCATTGTTTCCATTAATGACTGAGTTGTCCAAATGAGTGAACACCAGTTTGAGTATTGATGATCCAGTAATAACTTAATAAATGAGTGAATTCAATATCCGGCTTGATTAAAATTCCCTCCTAATGTCCTTGAAATCCAAGCTTTTAATAAATTTTTGGTTTATAGTCTTGGTGGACCAAAGTGAAAGTAATTTGCCAGTTTAAGGTCATAGGGGACCAATGATTGAAATTTTGATGCTTGTTTTCCAGTTTAAGGTCATAGAGGACCTAATCGTATAGTTCATTTCCAGTTTTAGGTCATAGTGGACCAATGATTGTGTCTATTCCAGCTGACTACAACCATCCTTGAGCCCATTTTCACCACATTTTTCTCCCTTACCTATTTTCCTATCCAGATTATTTTTTCATCCTAATTTTCATATTTTGAGGATAACTTCTTCCAACTTCACTGCTTCAAGTGAAAAATCCTGTGATTAATTCTCCTTTACCCATCAAGAGTGCACCTTCACCTATAACCAAAAAAGATATACCTACAACAGGGCCTGTTTCAACTGCTTTGAAAAGAAGAGAAAATTCTCTGGCCTCAAATATGGCTCATTACCCCTTACTGCTACCAGCTTTGCCTATCATTGCAAGCCTAATACTCTTTCTCCAATATTAACCTCCTCTAAAAAACTTACTCCTTTCACACCATCAGCCTTTTTGAATATTCCTTCTGACTCTGAGTCTCTGGGTCTACCACCTTCTGCTCTTTTTGCTGCTCCTTCTCTCTGATTAAGACTTTCTTCTGTCATCCCCAAAACTCCTACTGCTCCAAGAGTGATTTTTAATCCTTCTAAATCAGTTCTGGAAGTTTCTCCTTCTTTCTCTCCACCTCCTATAACAGAGCCTATTCCTCCTAAACCTAAATTTAGCAGCCCTCATCATCCTTCTTCATCATCAAAAAGACCCAGATCTCCTAGTACTCAAATAGTTTGCCATAAGAAAAGAAATATTCCTTTAGTTAATGGTTTTCCAATCCCTGCACTTTCCAGAGGCATCCTAACTTTCCTAAAACCACCTTCATATCACAACAGCCAAAATCCATACTCTTCCCTTCTTGAACAAAAATTTGTACCAAGCCTGCCTTTAAATCTTGAGTTTGACACAGTTGACTCTAGTAAGCAATTAATGTTTTCATTCTTCTTTTAAAATTTTTTTCTCTTAATTTTTTTATTGACAACCTGATCTAGATTCTTCTGGATCCAGTTATTCTCCATCCCCTTATTTTATCCCTGATCCAGAACCCACTTAAATTATGGTGAAATGTAATGAGGTTGCTCAACAATTCTATTCTATTTTCAACATTAAATTTGCCAATTATAAAGATTATCTGCCAAAAAATTGCACAGAAGTATTCTCCAGAGAGCAAGTTTTAAAATGTCACTTTAAATTAGTCACTTGGCTGGACCATAAACAATGTCATAAATTTGAAGAAAATGAAAGATTTCATAGAGACTCTACTGGAACCTTCACTGTTCCATCTTCATTGAAAGAGAAACTTCCTTAATTATTTAGGCTCCTGCTAGAAATTTTAAAGAAACTAAAAAAAATTATATATATATAATCCTAAAACTACATACTACTTATTTTATTTTATTTCATATTATTTTATTCTTATTATTAATTATTCTTATTTTATTTTTTATTTTTTAATGGTTATTTTTAATTTAATATTAAAAAAATGTCCTAAAAATTTAAAAAAAGATTAAAATTAAATATATTTTAAAGATTTCGCCAGCCATTTGATGAGCCATACCCCTGAAATAATACCCACATTCAAGTGCAACTTGATGTGGGATACACAAGAAAGAAATTTAAAAAAAACATAAATAATTCTTGAAAAGTTTGAAAACATAATAAAAAAAATAGAAATTATCACTGGGTGGGCTCCCTCAAATTTTTTAAAAATGATTTAATACAACCAGTGATCATTATCTTAGAGCAATTAAATTCTAATAATTTTAAAAATAAAATTCTAAAATGAAGAAAGTCAAAAATAAATTTCGTAATTCAAAAATAAATCATAAAAAAATCCTTGAATCAGGCTTCAAATGAGAGTAATTGTTTGAAATTGTGTTGATCCAGTTTAGAGTCTTAGTGGAATTACTATATAACAAAAGAAATCCAGGATTCAACTAGAAACAGGGAAAATATGGTGAAAAATTTTGTGGGGTAGCTGTGTAAAGAGCAGCCAGCCAATCAATTGCCTCAAACTTGCCAATATTTAAATTTAGAAGGTTCCCCTGGGAGCACTTCTACCAAGAATAATTACATTCCAACACAATTATTCACCATAAATTCTTAACATTTGAATTTAATGATTGATATTTTTAGCAGTAGTTTTTAGTTTATACTCTCTTGCTGAGTAAATATTATTTAAAAAATGATTAAGTAGTTTATCCTCATTTTGGAGGAAATCTTCTAAAAAATAGTTGATAGTTTATCCTCATTTTGGAGTTAGACTTTGGCACACCTAGTGCCCCTAGGATAGAACCGCTTAAATTGATTGGCAGCTACCCTCTTCTTTAAAACAATTTCATCCAACTCTTCTAACACATATGAACCTCCAGATATCTGTTCTTTAACTCTGTATGGTCCATTCCACCTATCTGAAAATATTCTACCCCACTGACTTTCCAAAATCCTATTATACACCAAAGCCATATCTCCAGTTTTCAAAGGATTCCATAACCTATGAGCCAACCTCTTATACCAATATCTGACTGACTGATTCTTAATATTCATCATTTTTGAATATGCCTTTTCTAGAGTTTCTTCTTTATTTTCTAACTGAACCATTCTTGCACATAATAATTCTTCAGTAGTTTTGAGCATGTCCCAATCTACTCCAAGATATGATTCAGCCTCTAAATCAACTGGTAAAACTGCTTTCTGTCCAGAACATAGTTCATATGGTGAATATCCAGTTGTCCTTTTAGCAGTAATTCTTTCAGCAAATAAAACTAATGGTAAATAGTGGCTCCATTTTTCAGCACTTGATCCACACATTTTAACTAAAGCATCCTTAGTAACTTTATGCCTTCTTTCTACCATTCCTTCAGCTTTAGGATAATATGGGGTTGCTACCCTAACCTTTGATCAAACTTTTGATATAGCCTCTCTAAACTCTGTCCCAAATTCAGGACCTCTATAAACAGTTACCAACTTCATCACTCCATACCTATATACCCAGTTTTTCATCAAAAACTCTGCCACATTGCTGAAACTCAATATAATAAGAGGTTCTGCCTCTACCCAACCAAATAAATAATCTCTGGCTACAATAAAATATTTATATCTAACCTCCTTGATACAAACAGTATCCAAACTAACCCTACCAAAAAGAGTATTTTCACTGGTTGCATGTTCAGATTATTTTGGTCTTAAATAACTTCTTCTTTGACGTTCTTTGCATGACTGAGCCCATTTTTTAACAGTCAGCTTCATACCAGGCCACCAAAATCTATCAGTAATTGGTCTATACGTTTTCCAACTCCATTATGCCCAAGATCTTCATGCGGTGATTTAATAACCAATTCTTGCCCTTTCTTTTGAGTAATAACTACTTGAGGATTTGGATACCTCCTCCTCATCAATCTTCTTCCAGAGAGATAAAATGCTGGTGAATTCATTTTGATAGCCACCCATTCATAATTATCACTATCAACTGGCCTTTCTAATGTTAATAAATATTTAATAATTTTATAAAAAAAATCCAGTCTGTCCCCAGACATTATCTTAAAAATCCATTAATATTATTTCAATGGGAACTTCCTTATCTCCTAAGTCTCCTGCACATGAATGAGCAAATAACTTGATACCTTGAATTTTCCTTTTATGATAAAATATTTTTGAAATTTTCATCTTTGAGACTTCCAATCATTTAGCAACCATATTTTATTTTTTCCATTTTTACCCTTTTTAGAATCTACATCTTCATCTTCATCCAACCTCCTTTTAACCAAATTTTTAGCACCCAACCTCTTTTTAACCAAATTTTCTAAAACTCCAACATATACACCATTCACCAAATTTTTACTATCCCACACTATTTCACCATCCTCATCCATATACACAACATCTCCAACCTCTTTTTTACCAAATTTTTCTACACCATCATCAAACTTCCCAAGCACATAATTTACCATATTTTTATTATTTTCCAATTTATCCTCTTGGTAAAGGTAATCATCATCTATATTCACAGATATTAATCCTGCCAGTTTAAACTCATTAGGGAGGTAAGGAAAGTCTTTAGCACTTTTTGTACTGGCTTTAATCACTGGTATATCTTCATGAAATTCCTCTGAGTCAGAATCCTCTTCAATAGATAGTCTTCTTGATAAGGCATCAGGAATAGTAAACATCTTTCCAGGATTGTGAACTAAATTGAAAGAAAAATCATGAATAAAAGCTACCCATCTAGTCATGGGCTCATTCAGTAAACTAGGTAAATTTATCATTTGAATTAAATATTTTTCATCAACTTGAAATTTGAAGTGTTTTCCTCATAAAATAATTTGAAGTTTCTTTAAGATTTTTGCCACACCACAAAGTTCCAATTTTGGCTGGGAATATCTTGATTCCACCTCAGTAAAAACCACAGATTTATACCTTACTGGTCTAATATAACCAGTATTATCCATTTGAGACAGAACTTCCCTAGCAGAAATTTGACTTGAATCCACTGCTAAATAAATCTAGCCTGCATCTTTCCCATAATCTAACTTATGCAAGATAATATCTTCCCCAACTACCTTTTTTAACCTATCAAATGACTTTTCACACACTTGATCCCACTTCTAGTCAGAATACTTCATAGTCAACCATCTCAAACAATCAGCCAATGAAGAAAAGTCCTAGATAAACATTCTAACTTAAACACATACACCTAAAACCCCTCTGACTTTGGTTGTATTATTGGGTCTTGGCCAGGATTGAATTTTATTTACTTTCTTCTTCAACATAATACTACCCTCTCTACATACCAAAAAACCTAAGATTTCTAAAGCTGGCACAGAAAAAGAAAGTTTGGAACCTGAAATCATTAAACAAGCCTCTTCTATACTAAACAAAATCCTCTCTAGAATTAATGCATACACTACGCAATATAGGGGGTGGACTTGCTAGCAAGTCCTCAACCTGAACTGAGATGGAACTCAGATGGAACTCAGACTGAACTCATACTGAACCCAAACTGAACTCTACTTGAACACCCACCTAAAACTGTTCTGCTGAGTGGTGTTCATTCCTGATTGTATGGTTCCTTTATCAATAGCTCAATGTGTGTTCAATCTGTTGTGAGTTTGGGTCCAAGGTTGCGGACTCACTAGCAAGTCCGCCCCCCATATTGTGTGGTGATATTCCCAGATAAATTTTCGCATTCCTGAATTCTTCTGAAATACTTCATTACCATAGCCAGTTGAAGGTCCTTATATTCCATCATCATCAATAAATATACCAGCATGTTGTTGAATTTTTTCTTGTAGAATCCATGCCATCTGAGCTTGATAAACAGTAACAGAATTTGCTGCTCCTTGAGGTAATCTTGTTAGCTGTAATTTTTCACGTGGTGTATCAAAAGGTATAAGTGTTTCTTGAGTCCAGATGCAACCCTCTTTCATCATATACCCCCGTTATATCTCCTAAACCATAACACACTCTCACTGAAAACATCTCTAAAAACTCCTCCAAACTAGGTGGTATTCCTGCATCTTTTGTCATAACCCTATTTAGTTCTCTTAAATCATAAACTACCCTAAGCTTACCTTTAGTTTTTTTAATAAAGAACACTGGACTTTAGTAACTTGATGATGGTTGTTCATATAATCCAGTTTGAATCCTTTCTCTAATGACTTTGATATAATCTTCTTTTAAAGCGGCGGGTATAATAATTGGTTTCTGTTGCCATGGTTCATGGAAAACCACTGGAATCTTGTAGGGCTCCCCATAAGAATTCTTTAACACACCTCTCTCCTCTTCTACAAATGCAATGGCCTTCTCCCTCTTAACCTTTACATCCAACAAAAACCTTTTTTCTTCACCTGAAAGCCATCCTTCAGGTTTAAATTTAACAACCTCTAGTCTCTTGAAAGTGATTCTGGAAGTTTCAGCAAATTCAGGTGGATTCTTGACTAAAGGACAGTCATATTGATCTCTTGATAATTTTGGTCTTCTCAAAGTTGGATTTAATTCAGCTGGCAAAGGTTCATTAATCTGCCTAATTTTATTTGCAACCTTTTTTTATTTTGCCATGTCAAAATCCACTTTTACTTGAGATACTTGATCCAATATAGTTTTGCCATTATATAACTTTTCATAAAAGTTCTCTTCATCTTCAGAACCAGAATCAGAAATAGAGTAAGTTGAAACATAATTTTTATTTTCAAAATTTTCATTTTTATCACTACCACCCCTTTCTCCTTTGTCTAATTTATCACATAATTTTCTAACACCTTTTTCCCTTTCATCTTCCTTCACAAAATCACCACTAAATAAAGTTGGCAGTTTAACCTCTTGCTGGAGGAAAGAAATATAATCATCAAAAATATTTTTTTATGTGATTTAATTATAGTAAGATTTTTTTGTTGATTTTGATGTGATAATTGCAGTTTATCCTCTTGCTAGAGGCCATAAAATAATCTACCATTAATATCACCATAATTAACCAAATTCCCTTTCCAATTTTTATCCAACATAATATATCCCATCATTCCCTTTGAACCATTTTTAAATTTTATAGAATAATTTGATAAAGATAACAAACATATAGAAAAACCCAACACATAACAACATTCCAATGAAATATCAACAGAAAATAATTGAGAATCCACTTGATTTATCTCTAAGTGAGCTGACCTATTGAAATCCAGGATCTCTCCTTGAGGAGAGATTGCAATATTAGAGCGATCAGCCCTTTATACCCCAAAAAATGAGGGTAATCATACTTATCCTTTTCAGTTAATTCACCAGAAGCTGACCTTCTAATTTGCATCTTCCTGGTGCAAGAAAAACACTGACACATAGTGGTAATACCAGGTCTTGTTTCCCAGCCATCATCCCCTGGAGGTGCCAATTTTAAATGAAGCCTTCTCATATCATCACAAGTTATCTCTAAACTAATTCCCATACCACTCTGGTAACCTATCCTTCCTTCAAAATTCATAAAAAAGGGCCCACCAAGAGCCATTTTTACTGATCCCCTGGCAACATAAAAGTGCACTCTTCCAACATATCCACCAATGCATAACTTGAAATGCTCTACTGTACACATAAGTTTAGTAGAATGACCACCTATGCCTTTTAAATTACAACCAGTACCAGTTTTAATTGGCAAGCCTGTAATAGTTGCTTGCTCTAAAGAAATTAAATTAATTTGTGACCCGGAATCCACTAGGGCCTTCACCTCTTTACCATTTAACATCACCATTAAATAACCTACATGAGCAGAAAAATGAGTTTCTGCTTCCTCTCCAAAATTTTCAACATTTTCACATATATACTCCACCTCTACAACTGATACCCTTCTCTTTTTCAGATTCTTCTTTTGCTTCTCTGCAAGGGAAGGACTAATTGTAAATAATTCTCCTAAAGATAATGGAATCTGGAGATGATTCTCTCAAACCAAAACCATCTCCATAGAATTTTATTGACCAGATACTACTGGCCTTTCATATTAAACTTTAGCCTTAACAACCTTGGCCCTGGGCACCTCTTGAGGACCCACATTGCCATTATCACCCCCTATTGTAACATCTTCATCTTCAATAACCTTAGCTCCATCACCAGCTTCTTTCACCAATCCAGATCCATCACTAGTTCTCCTTACCCCTTCCATAGGAGTAGGACCAGTGAAAATTGGTATGGGAAGAGAAACTATTGGTACATCCTCCTCAGAATCAGATTCTTCATCCAAATGCATTGGCTCACCATTTAAATCAATTTCCATAACTGGGAGGCCCCATATCTGCCATTTCCTTCTGCATTTTATAAATTTTGTCCTTGGTGTAATGTTTCTTCTAAAATTTTAGCCTTGACCAGTTTAGCCCTAAGTTGGCTCTGAATGCTACTTTTAGCTTTAGTAGCAGGTGCTCCTCTAACAGCATCAAAATAATATTCACCAATAATACAGTTGCAATTAACCCTAGCAACTGTTCCCAACTCTAATCCACCATATGAAGTTGAAAAGTGTCCTTACTGACCTCCTTTTCTTTACCCTTATCTATTTTCCACCATCAGTAACACCATTCTTTTTTCAACCTTTAGTATTATCATCATCATCACCAGTTAATTCTTCAAATTTATCTTTCCTTTCAGCCATTTAATTACTCCTAACTAAATCTAAAGTTGCTTTCACATCACTGGGTTTGATGAAAGATCCATCTGGAAATTTATAAACCTTTCCATCAAATTTTACTCTACAATCCTGCTAGTCCCTATTCAAAAAATAACAATGTGCTGCTTTTTGCCCCCTCCTATTACAATAGGAGCACATCTTAGGTTCACCATAACCACCTCTATAACCATTTCTACCATTCCAATTACCATAACTACCACCATTACCATTACCATTAAAACAGTTATCATTGCCATTAAAACCATAGTTCCTCCTCTCATAATCCCTACATTGATAAGAAGAAGAAGTAGAAGAAGAAGCTACAGGCACTCTGTTGGACTTCTGGGTTTCTTGAACAAATATTTTAAGCTGCTTAGCTAAGTCAGCTAAATGATCCACCATTTTATTATCAACATCCCCTTCAACCTTAGTAACTGGCTGACCCAACTGAGCCTTCTTTACCTCTTGAGCCTTGACCATAATATCATTTATTTTGCCTGAGACTTCACTAACCTTGCTAACATATTGAGTACAAGATTCTTGATACTTTTCCAAATCCATTAATTTTAAATATTCCTGAATACTTTCCTTGATGAACTCTAAAGCCGGTAGTTACTGCTCTCCATTCTGAATTTCCTTCATATTTTTGTTCCTAGACAGTTCCTTCAAAACATCTATTCTGATCTCCCTACTAAAATCTGACCAAAAAAATCCTTTGCCTGGTTTTCATGATGAATCTCCTCCATCAGAGCTAGATAATCCAACAATTCATTAAACTGCCTACATAGATTCTTGAAGTCCACAATATTAGAAACACCACCTTTAGCTTTCCATTCAGTGACCGTTTTTTTAAGGTCCACCATAGTATACCTGCTCCCCCATCTATCAACCATCTCTTTTGACAATTTTAACCAATCACACCTTTTATAACCTTCCATCTCAATAAACTCCAATTCCACCTCTTTATCAACAATAAAGAACCTAACCTGCCTCACCATGTCCAAGTGTGAAGCCCCATCAACAGCAGCAGCAGCTTCATATCAATTTATAACCCATTTAACTTCTTCCCAATTAAGCTTGGTCCCATACCAAGAAACAATCCTGACTGAAGCCCCAACAGGAAGAGAAACACCAGATCCAGCAGCAGAAGACATCCCAAAGATATATAAGATAAAAATATTAGAAGAATATAAGCATTTGTTAAATAATCCTTTTGAAGGCAAAGATAGTACAGATATCAAGTAAGATTGATTAAAAGCTAGAGAGCTCAAACCCCATCTTAGAAGCCACCAATGTAGAAAGAATCTTACATTTTCCTTGCTGTAAGCAGAATCCAAGGGAGTTGGATAAACCAAAGAAAACCCTGTCCCTTTAAGTAAATACAGAGCTCACAATTATCTAAGCTATAACCTCTACTTAATAAGAAATAACTAATAAACTATTTGTTATTAACAGTGTGGAGATGTAGAATCTGTGTTCTTTATAATGAGTTTGAAAAACACAACAGTGAAGCTGTATTTATAAAAGTTATACAAATGATTGAATAATATATTTTTATGAAGCTTTTATTTTATAAGATTTTAGTTGTTAAATTCAGATCCCTGATGATGAGAACATTATAATGGTACCCTATAAGTTAATATTTATGATGATGAGTTAATTTAATAAATTGTTATGTAAAGTGTTATATTTATAAGGGTATTACAATTTTATAATGTGTTATGAAAAATAATTAATGATTGTTATATATGAATTGTTGGTTGGTTGTTGCTCAGATACCAGTTGTTAGATCCTGTCTAATTTTGAGTATACAGGCTTTATATTCATAGTATGTCACATGCCTTACTTTCCCTAACCAGAGTATTACGGAGCTTGTCTGGAGCTTGTCTGGAGATCTCTGGAGTTTGTATGGAGCTTGTCTGGAGATCTCTGGAGTTTGTATGGAGCTTTTCCAGAGTATTCTGGAGCTTGTATAGACTTCCAGACTCAATTAGAACCTTTAAAATACTAATAAAAAATATAGAAAAATTTCAGATGATCGAGCTACTTCTCTTTATATTCCATTCTAAATTTCATAGCCTGCGCAGTCCTATTCACTTATTAAAAATTATCAAAGTTAAGCAAATTATTAAAATCAAAAATAATAAAAAATAATAAAAAATACTTTATAAAATTATTAAAAATAGTATAAAAATAATAAAAATTCCATAAAAATTCTCAAAGGTACTTGAGACTTTTGAATTTGATTTCCATGCACTTTTAGACCTGTAGTTTCATTTCCTGCTTGATAATTATTTGTTAAATCTTGAACCACAAAATCAACCCTTTTTAACCACCTTTAATACTTAATTCATTTAATATTTCCATTTTAAAATTAGATAAGCCTTTCCAATCTCAAAAATCATTCCCCAAAATATAGACTACCAAACCAAATACCCCTAGGATAAACCTTCTTCACTTGATCAACAGCTACCCTCTTTTTCAAAATCACACCATCCAAATCCTCTAAAATACATGAACCACCAGATACTTGATCTCTAATTCTATATGGTCCATTCCATCTATCAGCAAACATCTTTCCCCATTGATTCTCCACATTCCTATTATACAGCAAAACCATATATCCATCTTTCAAAGGTTTTCTAAGTCTAGGACCCAACCTCTTATCTCAATATCTTACTTACTGATTTCTATTATTCATCATTCTTGAATATACCTTCTCCAATTTTTCTTCTTTCTTTTCTAGCTGAACCATTCTTTCACATAATGATTCTTCAGTAGTTTTGAACATGTTCAAGTCAACTCAATGATATGATACAGCCACTAAATAAACTGGTAAAATTGTTTCTTGACCAAAAACGAGTGTTTATGGCAAATATCCAGTTGTCCTTTTGGCAATGATTCTTTCAGCAAAATAATACTAATGGTAAATAGTGCCCCCACTTTTCAGCACTTTTTCCACACATTATAACCAAAGAATCCTTATTAAATTGATGCCCTCTTTCTACCATTCATTCAGCTTCAGGATAATAAGGGGATTCTACTTAAACCTTTGATCCAACTTTCGATATAGCATCCCTAAACTCTGTCCCAAATTCAGGACCTCCATCAACAGTCACTAATTTCATCACACTATATCTACATAACAAATTATTCATCAAGAATTCTGCCACATTTTTTGGCATTAAAATTAATAAGAGGCTCTGCCTCAACCCATCCAGATAAATGATCTCTGGCTAAAATTAGATATTTATATCTTTCTTTTATAATATGAACAGCATGAAAACTAACCCTACCAAAAAGATTGTTTTCACCAGTTGCATTTCCAGGTTCTTTTGGCATTAAATAGCTTCTTCTTTGACATTCATTGCATGAATGAATCCATTTTTTCACAGCCAACTTCTTTTTAGGCCACCAATATCTATCAGCAATTTGTCTATACAGTTCTCCTACTCCTCTAGGCCCAAGAGCTTCATGCAGTGATTTCATAACCAACTCTTGTCCTTTTCTCTGAGTGTAACAACTTGAAGATTTGGATACCTCCTTTTCATAAGTCTTCTACCAGATAGATTAAATTCTGGTGACTTCCTTTTTATAGCTACCCATTCATCATCAATGCAATTATCTGGTCTTTACAAGTTTAATAAACTTTGCCCATTTATCATAAAAGACTTTGAATTTTCCACCTCTGAGCCTTCCAACCTTTCTGTAACCAAGTTCTCTTCTACCATTTTAACACCCCTATCAGCATCAACCTCTTCTTCATTGTCTAACCTCCTTTTTACTGAATGTATACAATCACCCAACCTCTCTTTTACCAAATTTCTTAAAAATACAACGTATACACTATTCACCAATTTACTACTATCCCACACAATTTCACTATCTTCATCACAATACACCACAACTTCTCCAACCTCTTTTTTACCAAATCTATCTACACCTTTTTCAAACTCGCAAAGCACATAATTTTCCACATTTTAATAATTATCCAGTATATCCTCATGGTGGAGGCTGTCATAAATATTATTTGCACATATAGATCCTTCCAGTTTAACCTCATGTGGGAGGTAATTGTCATTTTAATTTACACATATAGAAACTGCCAGTTTAACTTCACGGGGCAGGTAAGGAAAGTCTTCAGCAGCTTTTGTGCTGGTTTTAACCATTGGTATATCTTCATAAAATTCTTCTGAGTCAGAATCTTCTTCAGTGGGTGGTCTTCTTGAAAAGCTGTCTCGAATAGTAAAAGTTTTGCTAGGCTTGTGAACTAAATCAAAAGATAAATGTTGAATAAAAGCTACCCATCTGGTCATGGGCACATTTGGTAAACTTGGAGAATTAATCATTTGAAAAAAGGATTTAGCCTCCACTTGTAATTCAAAGTGTTTACCTCATAAACCGTTTTGAAGTTTCTTAAGAATTTTTGCCACTCCACAAAGTTCCAATTTAGTTTGAGAATATCTTGATTACACCTCAGTAAAAATAACAGATTCATACCTGACTGATCTAATATAACATTCTCTATCAATCTGGGACAAGACCGCTCCAGCAGCAATTTGACTTGAGTTAACTGCTAAATAAATCCCACCAGAATATTTCCCATAATCCAACTTATTCAGGAAAATATCTTCTCCAAATACCTTTTTCAACTTCTCACATGCTATTTCACACAAATCATGCCACTCCCAATCAGCATCTTGCCTAGTAAAACTTCTCAAAGGAGCCTCCAATAAAGAAAAGTCCTTAATGAAAATTTTGACATATACCCATACACCTAAAAATCCTCTAACTTTGGTTGTATTCCTGGGTCTTTGCCAGGGCAGAATTTTTTTTACCTTCTTCTTTGACATAATCCTACCCTCTCTACACACCACACGACTTAGAATTTCCAAAGCTGGAACACAACAAGAGGACTTTGAGCCAGAAATAGTTAAAGCATCCTCTTCAATCCTAAACAAAATCCTCTCCATAACAAAAGCATGTTCCCAAATGAATTTTTTTATCCCTGAATTCTCCTTCAATGCTTCATTATCATAATATGTTGAAGGTCCTTTCATTCCTCCATCATCAATAAATGTACAAGAATATTGAGGAATTTCATCTTGAAGAATCCAAGCCATCTGATCTTGATAAAAAGAAACTAATTTTTTTTTACCCTGAGGTAATCTTGTTAATTTCAATCTTCCAATTGGAGTATCAAAAGTAGTGAGAGGCCTTGAATCAGGATACAATTCCCTCTCATCATATCCCCCATAATATCATCTAAAACATAGCACACTCTACCAGAAATCACTTCCACAAACTCCTCTGAACTAGGTGGTACACCAGCATCTTTTATTGTAACCCTATTTAATTCTCTAAGATCGTGTATTACCCTGAGCTTGCCATTAGGTTTCTTGATAAAAAAACTATACTTAAATAACTTTATGAGGAATGCTCATATAATTCAGTTTAAATTCTTTCTCTAATAACTTCAATATAATTGTCTTTTAAAGCTGCAAAAATTGGAATTGGTTTTTTTTGCCATGGTTCATGAAAAACAAAAGGAATCTTATAAGGCTCCCAATAATAATTCTCTATAACACCCCTCTCTTCTTCCACAAAAGCAATGGCCTTCTCCCTTTTTACCATCATTTCCAACAACAACAACTTCTCTTCACCAGATAACCAATCTTCAGTTCCAAAGCTTACAACACCCAGTCTCACAAAAGTGATTCTTGCTTTTTCAGAAAATTCAGGTGGATTTTTGACTAAAGAAGGCTCTATGGATCTCTTGATAAAATTTTCCTCTTCAAAGGTGGGCTCAATTCAGATTTCAGAAGTTTTTTAATTGTTCTGACCTTATCAGCTACCCTTTTATATTTTTCTGCATCTATTTCCACTTTGACTTGAGGAATAAGATCTCTTCTAGATCCACAGTTAAAAAATTCAAAATAAGAAATTTCTTCACCATCAGAACCAGAAACAAAATAAGTTTTAATATAATCTTTATTATTAATTTTAAAAAATTTTCCCCCCCTTTCCTTCATCTAATTTTTGATCTAATTTTCCATCACCATAACTACCATTTTATACCACAAAATCCCCAGTAAATAGAGTTGGTAGTTTAACTTTTTTCTGGAGAGAAGAAATAGAATAATCACAAACATTATTTTCTTGGGAATTAATTATACTAAGATTTTTTCGTTAATTTTGATGAGATAATTGCAGTTTATCCTCTTTCTGGAGGCCATAAAATATATCACCAGACTCAACACCAGAATTTTCCACCATATTAACAAAATTAAAATTCCAATCTTTATCCAACACAATACAACCCATCCTTCCCTTTGAACTGTTTTCAAAATTTATAGAAAAAGTTGATAATGATAATAAACCTATAGAAAATTCCATCACATAATGACATTCCAAAGATATATTAACAGAAAATAATTGAGAATCCACTAGAATTATCTCCAAGTGAGCTGAACTATTGCAATCCAGGATCTCTCCTTGAGGAGATATTACAAAATAAGAGCAATAAGCCCTTACTGCCCAAAAAAATGGGGGTCTTCATCATATTCTTGAAGGAAATAAAATAATTCAAAATAATTCAAATAAAAGATAAAGAAAATCCAGCCAATTTTTAAAGGTAGTTTATCCTCACTTTGGAGAAATTAAATTCTTGATATCCCTTGGTAGAAATCCTTAAGTGTGTCCCAAGGGAATTCCCACCTATTCCAAAAATCACAAAAACAAACCACCCAAAATTTCCCTACCAAAAGGAAAAAATAATAACACACCTTTTTCCAAATTTTATGTGAATCCAAGTTATTCACCTCAACTTTAAATGCCTCTGCATCCTTTATCAATGTAGAAAAAACATTATCCATCCCATTCTCTTGACCAGCCACTATGGGCCTTTCATAATGAACTATATTTTTAACCTCCTTGGCCCTGGGCACCTTTTGGGGACCCACATTGCCATATTCACCCCCCAGAATAACATTGTCAGAATCAATAACCCTAGCTCCATTGTCTACTGATTTCACTAATCCAGATCTATCACTGGTCCTCCTTACTTGTTCCATTTGAGTGGGACTACTAAAACTTGGTCTGGGAGAGATGCAAAAGGCATACACCACATAAAATTTGGGGGTGAACTGCTAGCAATCCCCTCTCTTTTAACTCCAGAGTGTCTCTTATTATTCCAGGGTTATTCTCACTCCATAAAAATATACAAAATTGTATTGGAAGTACATTTATTCTCAGATTGATTATAGACAGAATATCAACTGATTCCATGTTATGCACAAGTTGATCCTCCAGAAATTGATTTTGGTCCTCTGTTGAGCACAAATTGAGCACAAATTGATCTAACCTAAGCTTATGCATATATAATAATTCAGGATACTTTCTCTATGAAATTTGATAATAAAATAAAATATTGATGATTTTATATAAAAAATAATTATAATGTAAGATATTAAGTTATAAATTTAAGCACCATAGGAGGGCACTTAATAGATCTTAATTATACTATGTAACACCTTAATACTTTATAACACAGTTTAAAACATTTAAAACAAAATGTGTCATTACAGGCAATGAAATTTCCTGGACAGACACTTTCAAAATTAATACTGACCATAATACACAAATATGAAACCTTGGAATCTATCCAATAAAAGATTTTCCTTCTGATAAATGGATTTTTCTCAGCTACTCCCTGTTAAGAAGTGTCCTTGTGAGGTTTGTCTGACCTTCAGGGGGATAATTTGGCCATATCAAACTACTTCTATTTCCATGATTGACCAAAATATCATCCTTATTTCCATCTAAAGAATTGATCTCTTCTGGCTGTAGCTGGTCAAAGGGGTCCACCACAAGTTTAGCCAAACTTTTGGTGAACACTTTTTTGATGGATAGTGACTAACCGGTGCTTTCCAAAATTGTCCACCTGAAGTTAGGCTAGACTTCAGGAGGATAAATTTATTATTAATACCAAATTAACTGAAGAATACTTTTGGCCTAGCTACTCTGCATCATAAAAGTGTCCAACTGAGGTTTAGCCATAATTCAGGTAGACACTTTTGGAAAGGCACATTCTGATGGGTTTAATATCTCTATATGGAAATAAGTATGAGTTTTTTACCAACATGGAACTAGAATTAATTTATTATTGCCAAAGTGTCCACCTGAAGTTTGGCCAAATTACAGGTGGAAATTTTTATGAGGATTACTTGATTAAATGAAGAAGACTTGCAATTACTTTCCATCATAAAATTTTTAAACTTAAGTTTATCAAAAAATGTGGTTTCACTTTTGCCAGATCCAGTCATATGGGATCAGCTCTCTATATGGCAATGAGAATCAATTTTTAGTCAATCATGGCATTAGAAGTAATTTAATATGGACAAACTTTCCACCTGATTTTTGGCCAAAAATAAGTTTGAAATGTTTATGAGGAATACTAGATTAACTAAAAAAGGCTTGCACCCAACTACTCTCCATCATAAAAGTGTCAACCAGAAGAATTTTCAAACTTGTGGTTGACACCTTTGGCCTGGTCTGGCCATATGATATCAATTCTGCATATGAAAATGAGGATGTAATTTGGTCAATCATGGTACTAGAAGTAATTTGATATAGACAAAGTTTCCAACTAAATATTGGAAAAAAATCAGTTGAAAATTTCATTTAGTTTTTCAAAAAATCAAATTAAGTACAATTTTATTCCTGATGGTGCCCATATTATCCAACACCTCTTCTGAGCCTTGAAAGTAGGCATTTAGCTTGAATTTTTAATTTCATATAAAATCCCTTTTATTCAACATATTTCTTTTTATCCCTTTTTTTTCTTTAAGATATCAATTAATTTTATGTAAAACAAATCATGTTCATAATTTTTTACATGTATTTAATAAAATTATTAAAGGTGTAACATCACCCTGTAAGCATTTGGCATGTGTTTTTTTGCTATACTAATAAAAATAATAATATTCTGGTGAAAAAAAATTGATCAAATGATAAAATATTAATAAAACAGAAAGATTAAATACCAGTAGATGTGTTTTAAAAAAATACCAGTTGCACTGAAGAAGACCTGCATCCTAGATACTCAACATCAAAAAAGTGTCCAGCACAAGTTTGGCCAAAATTGTGCTGGAAACTTTTGGTCAGGTGCAGTCAGATGAGATCAATTCTCTCAATGGCAATGAAAAAAATTATTTGATAAAAAAATTCACTAGAAATAGTTTTATATAGCCAAATTTTCCACCTAGAGTTCATCCAAACCACAGGTGCACAATTTTTTATCTTTAAAAAAAAGTAAATTTAGTACAATTTATCCCTAATGACTCTCATTTGCTTCAACACCTCTACTGGCATTTGATAGTAGGAATATTACTTAGATTTCTTTTTTCATATTTGATCCCTTTAATTTAATTTTTCATTCCTCATATTTCTTTTGGATATCAATTAATAATTTTTAAAATAAATTATTTTCATAATTTATTACATTTATTTAATAATATTATAAATGGTGTAACATCACCTGGTATGCGTTTGGCACACGAGTTTTTTCTATATTAATAGAATTAATAATATAATGTTGACCAAAAATTAATAACATGATATTTATGAGTGAGGCACAAAGATAAAATACCAGTAGACATGTTTGTAAGAAATACCAGATAAACTGAAGAAATATTCCACCCTAGCTATTCTCCATCATAAAAGTGTCCAGCACAAGTTCGGCCAACCTTGTGCTGGACACTTTTGGTCAGGTGCAGTCAGATGGGAGCAATTCTCTCTATGGAAATGAAGATAAATTTTTAATAAACAAATAAACTAGAAGTAGTTTGATATGGCAAAATTTTCATCCTGAAGTTTTGGTAAAGCTCAAGTGGATTTTTTTTATTTTTACAAAAAAAGAGAATTTAGTGCAAGTTTAGCCCTGATTGTGCTTATTTGATTCAACATCTCTTTTTTCCGTTTATGGCAGGGATTTAACTTGTATTTTTATTCTCATCTTTGATTTCTTTTATTTTACTTTTTTCCCAACATTTTGCTTTTGGATAGAAGTTTTTTTTTGTAAAATAAATCATGTTCATATTTTTTTTACCTGTATTTAATAATATTATAAAAGGTGTAACATCACCCAGTATTCATTTGGCACACAAGTTTTTGCTATACTGATAATATTAATAATATAATGGTGACAAAAAATCAATTAATTGATAAATATGAGTGAGGCACAAAGATTGAATAAAAGTGGACATGTTTATAAGAAATTCCAGATTATTTAAAATGACTTGCACCCTGGCTACTCTCCATCATAAAAGTGTCCAGCACAAGTTTGGCCAAAATTGTGCTGGATACTTTTGGCTGCATTCCTTTAGATGCAATTAATTCTATTTATGTCAATGAGACTGAATTATAACTCCATCTTTGCACTAAAAGTAGTTTTATATTGACAAATTGTCCCCCTGAAGTTTGTCCAAACCTAAGGTAGACAATATTTAACTTTGGTAAAAAGTAAATTTAATTGATTTTAATCTATGATGGTGCCTATTTTTTCAGAAGCCTCTACTGGCTTATGATAGCAGAAATTATACTTAATATCTTTATTTCATGTTTGATCTCTTTAATTTTAATTTTACCCTATTATTTATCCTTTAGCTTTTAAATATCAATTTTATTTTTTTAAACTGATAATTTTCACATTTTCTTACATTTATTATATTATATGATTAAAGTTTTAAAATCACCCAGTGTACATTTAGTACAAATGTTTTTGCTATAGTAAAAACATTAATAATATAATGGTAACTAAAAATTAATCAAATGATAATTATGAATGACACAGAAAGATCAAATACCCATAGACATTTTTATAAGGAATACAAGATTAACTGAAGAAGACTTGCACCCTATCTACTCTCCATCATAAAATTGTCCAGCACAAGCTCAGCCAAACTTGTGCTTGACACTTTTTGTTGCATGAAGTCAGATGTGATAAATTTACTCTATGGAAATGAAGATGAATTTTTGCTCAATCATTGCACAATAAGTGGTTTGATATTGCCAAAATGTCCTCCTGATGATTTTTCAAACCTCATCAGGACACTTTCTTTGGTTTAAAAATAAAGAAAATATATTCCAAGTTTAGCCCTGGTGGTGCACATTTGATCTAACACCTCTACTTGTTATTGATAGTGGGAATTTTCCGTAGATTTTTTTTTCTTATTTGATCCCTTTTATTATACTTTTTTATTGCTCATATTGCTTTTGGATATCAATTTTTAATTTGTAAAATATATAGTTTTCATACTCTTATACCTTTATTTAATAATATATGATTAAAGGTGGAACACCACCTGGCATGCATTTTTCACACAAGTTATTACTATAGTAATAACGTTAATAATATAATGATGACAAAAAATTAATCAAATGTAAAATTTAAATGACACAAAAAGATCAAATACCAGTGGAAATTTTTATAAGAAATCTCATTTGAGTTTAAGAAGAATTTCTGTATGCCTACTCTCAATTATAAAAGTGTCCAGCACAAGTTTGACCAAACTTGTGCTGGACACTTTTGGTTGCATGAAGTCAGATGAGATAAATTCTCTCTATGGCAATGAAAATGATATTTCACTCAATTATTGAAATTAAAAATGTTTAATATTGTAAAATTTTCCCCTGGAAGTCTGTCCAAACCTCAGGTCAAAATTTGTTAGCTATACATAAAAGTATATTTAGACCAAGTTTTGACCTAGGGGTCCCCAAATGTCCCAACACCACTTCTGGCTCTTGATAGTAAAAATTTTACTTGTATTTTTTATTTTGTATTTGATCCCATTGATTTTCATTTTAATTTTCTATTACTCTTTTTAATTTTAAATATCAATTTTTTTAAAAAACTAAACATATTCATATTTTTTTAAATTTAGATAATAATATCATTAAAGGTGTAACATCACCAATTTCGCATTTGGCATGCAGGTTTAGCTATACTAGAAACATTAATAATATATATGGTGACAAAAAATTAATTTTAAGATAAATATGAATGACAAAAAAAGATAAAAAACCAATAGGAATGTGAAATAAGAAAAACTGATTTACTGAGGAACACTTCCACCCTAGTTACCCTCCATCATAAAAGTGTCCGGCACAAGTTCAGCCGAAATTGTGCTGGACACTTTTGGTCAGGTGCAGTCAGATGGGATCAATTCTCTCTGTGGAAATGAAATTTAAAAAAATACTAAATAATTACATTAGAAGTAGTTTGGTATAGCTTAATTATCCACCTTAAGTATTTCCAAACCTCAGGTGAAAAATTTTTTATCTTTAAAAAAAATCAAATTTTGTCCAATTTAGCCCTGATGGAACCCATTTGTTTCAACACCTTTACTGGCTCTTGATGGCAGGAATTTTCCTTGAATTTTTCTTTTTCATATTTGATCTCTTTTATTTTACTTTTTTATCACTCATGTTACATTTTGATATTAATTTATAATTTTGGAAAAAAAATCATTTTCATATTTTTTTAACATTTTTTAATAATATTATAAAAGGTGTAATATAACATGGCATGCATTTGGTGCACAAGTTTATTCTATACTAATTAAGTTAATAATATTCTAGTGACAAAAAATTAATCAGATAATAAAATATGAATAACACAGAAAGATCAAATACAAGTGGACATGTTTTAAAAAAATACGAGTTGCACTGAAGAAGACCTGCACCCTAGATACTCACCATGAAAAAAGTGTCTGGCACAAGTTTGGCCAAACTAGTGCTGGACACTTTTGGTCAGGTGCAGTCAGATGGGATCAATTCTCTCCATGGCAATGAAAAATATTATTTGATAAAAAACTTCACTAGATGTAGTTTGATATAGCTGAATTGTCCACCTAGAGTTCATCCAAACCACAGGTACACAATTTTTTATCTTTAAAAACCAGTCAATTTAGTAAAATTTATCCCTGATGGCTCTCATTTGCTTCAACATCTCTACTGGCCGTTGATTTTAGAAATAATACTTGGATTTCTTTTTTCATACTTGATCCCTTTAATTTAATTTTTTATTCCTCATATTGCTTTTGTATATCAATTAATAAATTTTGAAATAAATTATTTTCATATTTTTATAGATTTATTTAATAATATTATAAATGGTGTAACATCACCTGGTATGCATTTGGCACACTAGTTTTTTCTATAATTATAACATTAATAATATAATGGTGACTAAAAATTAATCAAATGATATTTATGAGTGAGGCACAAAGATAAAATACCAGTAGACATGTTTGTAAGAAATACCAGATGAACTGAAGAAAGATTCTACCCTAGCTACTCTCCATCATAAAAGTGTCCAGCACAAGTTTGGCCAAGCTTGTTCTGGACACTTTTGGTAAGTTTCAGTCAGATGGGAGCAATTCTCTCTATGGAAATGAAGATAAATTTTTGATAAATAATTACACCAGAAGTAGTTTGATATGGCAAAATTTTCATCCTGAAGTTTTGATAAAGTTCAAGTGGATTTTTTTTTTATTTTTACAAAAAAGAAAATTTAGTGCAAGTTTAGCCCTGGTTGTGCTTCTTTTATTCAACATCTCTTTTTTCTGTTTATGACAGGAATTTAACTTGGATTTTTATTTTCATCTTTGATTTATTTTCTTTTTCTTTTTTCCTCTCATATTGCTTTTGGATAGAAGTTAATTTTTTGTAAAACAAATCATTTTCATATTTTTTTTACCTGTATTTAATAATATTATAAAAGGTGTAACTTCACCCAGTATGCATTTGGCACACAATTTTTTGCTATACTAATAAAATTAATAATATAATGGTGATAAAATATTAATCGGATGATTAATATGAGTGATACAGACTGATCAAATACCAGTAGACATGTTTATGAAAAATACAAGATGAAAAAACTGAAGAAAAATTCCACCCAAGCTACTCTCCATCATTAAAGTGTCCAGCACAAGTTCAGCCAAACTTGTGCTGGACACTTTTGGTCATGTGCAGTCAGATGGGATCAATTCTCTCTATTGCAAAAAAAAAACTTTTTATTATCAACCTTCACTACAAGTAGTTTTTTTAGCTGAATCATCCACCTGTTGTTCTTCCCAACCTCAGGTGTATAATTTTTTATCTTTAAAAAAAAGGTCACTAATTACAAATTAGCCCTGATGGTTCCCATTTGTTTCAACACTTCTCCTGGCTCTTGAGAGTAAGAATTTTGTGAGTATTTTGTTTTTCATAATTGATCTCTTTGAGATTAATTTTACTTTTTTATTTCTCTTTTTTTGTAAAAATATCTATTTAAATTATTGTAAAGCTAATCATTTTCATATTTTTTTATCTTTATTTCATAATATTATAAAAGGTGTAACATCACCTGATATGCATTTGACACATGATTTTTTCTATACTTATAATATTAGTAATATAATGGTGACAATAAATTAATCAAATTATATATATGATTGAGGCACAAAGATCAAATACCAATGGACATGTTTATAAGAAATACCAGATGAACTGAAGAAAAATTCCACCCTAGCTACTCTCTGTCATAAATGTGTCCAGCACAAGTTCAGCCAAACTTGCGCTGGACACTTTTGGTCACATGCAGTCTGATGTGAATAATTCACTCTCAATAATTGCACTAGTAGTTGTTTGATATGGCCAAATGGTTCTGCTGAAGTTTTGTTAAACCTCAGGTTGGCACCTTTTTTTTTCAAAAAAGAAATTATAGTCCAAGTTTAGCCCCACTGGTGGGCATTCACCCCAACATGTCTACTTGCTCTTGATGGCAGGAATTTTATTTTAATTTTTTATTTCATATTTTATCCCTTTAATTTTAAATTTTTATCCCTCATATTGCTTTTGTATATCAATTTATTTTTTGTAAAACAAATCATTTTCATGTTTTTTTACCTTTATTTAATAATATTATGAAAGGTGTAACATCACCCTGTATGCATTTAGCACATGAGTTTTTGCTATACTTATAATATTAATAATATAATGGTGACAAAAAATTAATCAAATGATATATATGAGTGAGGCTCAAAGATCAAATACCTGTGGACATGTTTATAAGAAATACCAGATGAACTGAAGAAAAACTCCACCCTAGCTACTCTCCATCATAAAAGTGTCCAGCACAAGTTTGGCCGAACTTGTGCTGGACACTTTTGGTCACATGCAGTCTGATGTGATCAATTCTCTCTATTGCAATGAAAATGAATTTTTCTTCAATAATTGCACTAGAAGTTGTTTGATATGGCCAAATGGTTCTTCTGAAGTTTTGTTAAACCTCAGGTTGGCACTTTTTTTGTTTTTCAAAAAAGAAATTATAGTCCAAGTTTAGCCCCACTGGTGGGCATTCACCCCAACATGTCTACTTGCTCTTGATGGCAGGAATTTTATTTTAATTTTTTATTTCATATTTTATCCCTTTAATTTTAAATTTTTATCCCTCATATTGCTTTTGTATATCAATTTATTTTTTGTAAAACAAATCATTTTCATATTTTTTTACCTTTATTTAATAATATTATAAAGGTGTAACATAACCTGGTATGCATTTGGCACACAAGTTTTTGCTATACTTATAATATTAATAACATAATGGTGACAAAAAATTAATCAAATGATAAATATGAGTGAGGTACAAAGGTTGAATACCAATGAATCAATATTTCATTTTAATATTATGAATTTTTTGATTAAATAAAATAGTAATAATGGATTATATTTTTAATCCACAATTCCACTCTAATGATTCCCACTTCACAAAAAGGGTGCACTCAGTCCTTTCTTTACTGCTTGTGCATATATTTTATTGCCCACAGTACTACAATTTTTTGTAGTGATTATCCCACATCTGATTCAGCAATATTTTTAGACAATATAAGTTTTTTTTACAAAAGACCTTATCATATCCAATATCCCACAAAAAATACAACCTGTTTTTGTATTAAAACCCATTAATTATTAAGAAATTGTTAAAATAATTAGATTAGACCCTGGCACAGCTAGATCCATACCAACCAACCAAAAGTCTTTTCAATATTGAAAACAATTAAATAAAATTATGATATCATACTAAATTATGGGCACCAACCATAATTCAGCACTTCTCATTTGCTCTGCCACAAAATGAGTGTACATAGCATTTTTCTACTGTCAGACTGTTTTTCTTCCTTCCCTCACACCTATTTGGTCCAGAATGAAAATTTAGTATGAGTTTTGGTCAAGTTGGTTTGCCAGTGTTATTTGTATACAATATGAATTCATATTGCATATTTCTATTTATGCATAAAATATACTCATTAAGCATCATTTTTTTTGAATCTTTCAATCATAATGCATATTTATGCATCTGCATATGCATATTCATTATACAGATGTATATGCATATTAATATATTTTATTCATATACATATATGCACCTTTTTTTGCATATTCAATATGCATATTTTTAATGCATATTCAATTTTCATATTTTTTTGCATATTCAATATGCATATTTTTATGCTTCTTTTTATGCATGTTTTTATGCATAAATACTATGCATATTTTTATGCATATTTTTATGCAAATTTATTCTTCATAGTCATTATGCATACACTTTGGATAGGCATTTCACATCAATTTTTAACATGCAATAAGTATCCACCATGCAAATTCAAATGCATATGCATCTATATCAAACACACAACATATATTCAAGTTTAATATTTGAATATTAAGGTATGCTAAGTGATGTTGTTCAACCTTTTGCCAAACCTGATATTAATTGATGTTCAATGTGGTTCATAAACTCTGCTCAAGGAGGGATTGTTCTGGGTTCAATCTGTGACAGTTTAATTTTTCAATGTTTTTTCATCTGATTTAAAGACATATTTCTGACAGTTTCAGGATGGTTTCCCAACAGTTTCCTGATAAATTCCTGATAGTTTCAAATAGAGGGAACTGCTAGCAGTTCACCACCAGATTTCCTGTGGTGATATCATCCTCCAAATATGATTCTTCTTCAAAAGGCATAGACTCAGCATTCAAATCCATAATTCCGTAACTGGGAGGCCCCATATCTGTCATCCCCTTCTGCATCCTATATATTTTGTCCTTACAGTAAGTTTTCTTTTCCATCTTCTTTATTTCTTCCTTGCCTGGTTTTTCCCTTAATTGGCTTTGAATTCTACTTTTTTCTTTAGTAGAAGCTGCCCTTCTAGAAGCATCCACATCATATTCCCCTATCATACAATTACTATCCACTCTAGAAACTGTTCCCAACTCCAGTTCACCAAAAGAAGTAGTAAAAGTGGCCCTACTGACCTCCTTCTCTTTCCCCTTATCAACCTTTCCACCTTATTTACCACCATTACTTTTCCCATCTTTACCATTATCCTTGTCTTTACTATCTAAAACTTCAAACCTAGCCCTTTTTTTAGCCATCATATTCCTCCTAAATAAATCTAAGGTAAATATCCCATCACTGGGTTTGATGAAAGATCCATCAGGAAATTTATAAACCTTTTCATCAAATTTGACTCTACCAGCTTGCAAGTTCTTATCCAAATGAAAACAATCTCCAGCTCTGTACCACTTCCTATTAAAATAGGAGCACACCCTAGGTTTTATTCAACCACATCTAAAACCATTTCCACCATTACCATTTTCATTCACACTACCATTTCCATTTCCATTGCCATTTAAGCTATAGTTCCTCCTCTCATAACCCCTAGATTGATAAGAAGAAGAAAATGATGATTCCATGGGTGCCCTATTGGCCTTCTGAGTTTCTTGAACAAATATGTTTAAGCTGGAAGTTTTTGTTCCCCATTTGGTAGCTCCTTCATTAAGTTATTTCTTGACAGTTCCTTCAACACATCTATCCTAATATCCCTACTAAAATATGACCAAAATAGATCCTTTTCCTGATTTGCATTTCCTAATTCCTCCATAAAAATTAAATATTCTACCAATTCATCAGACTTTTCAACTAAATTTTTAAATTCCACCATATTAGAAACACCACCATTAGCTTTCCAATCAATGAAAATCTTATTGAGGTCTACCATTGTATACTTGAAACCCCATCTATCAAGCATCTCTTTTGACAACTTTCACCAATTGCACTCTTTATATCCATCCATAGCAATGACCTCCTTTTCCACCTCTCTGTCCACAATAAAAAACCTGATTTGCTTCACCATATCAAAATGAGAGTCCCGATTAGCAGCAGCAGCAGCTTCATATCCAATTAAAAACCATTTAACTTTTTCCCTACTGAACTTTGGCTCATCCCAAGATATGATCCTAACTGATTCCATAACAGGAACAGCAGCACCAGCAACACCAGATCCAATAGAAAAAGACTTCCCAAAATTAATATTTAAAACCATCAAAAAAAGAAATAAGTGTTTGTATTGATAAGCCTCTTGCAGGATAAGATATTCCAGATATCAAGTAAGCTTGTTAAAAGCCAGAAAATTTGAACCCCATGTTGGGAACCACCAATGTAGAAAGACTCTTACAGTTGCCTTGCTGTAAGTAGAATCCAAGGGAGTTGGATAAACCAAAGAAAAACCTGTCCCTTTAAGTAAATAATAGTTCTCAATTAACTAAGCTAATATTTCTAATTTATATTAAAATTTCCAGTTGAAAAGTTGAAAGTAACAGTTTAGAGATGTAAAATTGGTGTTTTTTATAAAGAGGAAAAGAAATACAACAGTGAAGTTGTACTTAGAAAAGTTATATAAATGATTGAATATATATGTTTTTATAAAGTTTTTTTTTTGAAAATATTTTAAAAATGAGTCCCTGAAATTGAGATCTTTCTAATGATACCCTACAAGTATATAGTTATGAGTTGTTGTGTAACATTTATGAAGTGTTATATAAAATTGTTATTTTTATAAGGGTATTACAAATTATGAAATGTTATGTAAAATGTGATGTTGTTTTTTAATATCATTTGGTTGTTGATTGTTTCTTTCTATATAGCTAGATGACCCTTTTAATTTAGAGTCTACAGGCTTTATATGAATAGTTAGTAATGTGCACTAATTTCCCCCTCCAGAGCATCTCAGAGCTCTTCTGGAGTATCCTGGAGTTTGTACAGAGCTCCTATGGACTTCTGGACTTAATTAGAGCCTTAAAACCTTAATATAAAATCTATAAAAATTAAATTTATTAAAGCTACTTCCCCTTTAAATTCACTACTGATTTTTGTAGTCCTCCCAGCCTTATTTATCTATTTAAAAATCATCAAAGTTAAGTAAACTATGAAAAGTTAAAAATAATCAAAAATACTTTATAAAATTATTAAAAATACAAGAAAAATAGTAAAAATTACCATAAAATTTCAAAAGGTTCTTTAAACTCCTAGATTTAATTTCCATTTACTTTTAGACCCATACTTGCTCTTCTTAGAAGTTGAATAATTTTTTCATCTTGACTTGTATAATTGACCCATTTTAACAATAAAACCATCTATTCTTTTAAAATAAAATTGTATAAAATTAGATTGGACTTTCCAATCTTTAAAATAATAATCCTAAATCCAAATAAAAATAGCTCTGAGTGCCATCCTAAACTTTAGACTACCACATCACCTCATTTATTTTCTTCTCCAACTCCACAATCCACTCCATAACTGACTCTGGGTCCTTATTTAATGCCTTACCATTAGGTGTTGTTTCTAAACAAAATGAGCGATATTTTGATTAAATTTCTATTATTTCTGTATATTCTAAAACAACCCTTGACTCCCTGCACTCAACTCAATGCAGTTTCATTTCTGCTTTTACTGTTTCTTCCACCTCCTCTAATCCATGATAAGTGTGATTCCTGATCCATTTTTTAACTATTTTTCCTTTTTTATCTAGGTGCCTTTTTTTCCAGTCCTCTACTTCCAGTACTAACGCCTGACAAAACTAATGCGATGATGCATTAACATCTCCAAAATCCTTTTTACTGACCAAGTACTCCACTATTTTTTCAAATTCTTCTCTAAAATTTTTAAAACCTTTGGGATCTTGAATACCCCCTCTAGCTTTAGCTGTGTTTACTAAGGCGTCCAAATTCTGAATTGTGAAACTGGCTTCCTCTGTAATTTTGGGCCATCTTTAATAATTTTTACCTTCAATGCCCACCAGTATTGAGTCTCATGGCCTTCTAGTTCATCTAGATTGTCTTTGCACTCAGCTTCCACAAAAAATAAAACTTGGCATACCATATCATACTCAGTAGCCCCAATAACCTCTTCCACTTTCCCAAATCTTTGTAAAAAAGCTTTATTATTGATGCCAGTGGAAGGCAAACTTTCATCTTTGAATCCAATTATTGTTAAAACCCTAGGTGGTAACAATGCTTTTGAGTTAGGCAATTCTTCCCTCTCATGAGTAACTTTAGAGGTGGTTGCTGTAGGTTCCATACTACCATAACTAAATTTAAAAGACTTTAAAAGCAAAAAAGCACTAAAAAACTTTACTGACTACATTCTTTCAATACAGCTCTATGCTATCCTCTGATAATGGCTTTATTTGATCAAGCCATTTTAGGCCCTATGACTCTTCCTTGAAGCACCAGCTTGATTACTTCCTCTTGATGAAACCCTAAAAAATGATATATATAAATAATAACTGCACTTTAAATCTGGATTCCACTGTTGGGAAACCAATTGTAAAAAAATAAAGCTCTATAATGCTAATCTATAGGCACAATACAAGATGGGTTGGTTCTCCTATCCAAAAATAATTTAAGACAGAAGCACCTGCCACTCTAATCTATAAGACAGTCATCATGGATGTAAGTGTGGTGGAGAAAAGAAGAGTATAAAGAATACTTTATAAGAAACTTTTAAAAAGATAAAAAGAAGTAATATATTTTAAATATAATTAATACTTCTGCTGGATAGATCTATTATCAGTAAGCACTAGTGTTATCAGTCACTACCACTTTGAAGCACACTCTCTTATACTATCCTTTCTGCAGTAATAAAGTAACTCTATAGTGCTACTTCTGGATATGTACACCCACTATGCACAGAAAAATAAAATATATTTAAATTTTTCTTTTATATCAAATCTAAAAATATTCTATATCTGATTTTCTATTAAATCTCCTCCTCTTTAAAGGGTGAGTTCTCTTCTATATACACTGTATGTCTAGTTCTCTTCTTCTATGCTCTCTTTCCCTACTGGATTCCTACACAAGTTCAGTGCCAATTTAGGTGTATCAATTGGTAATCTAAATATCTCAGTAGTAAAATTACAGCTTCAGTATCAGTCTATTCTAATAGTTTCTGCATTATCAAGGCAAATCAACTATTAGTGCCTTACACTACACCAATCTTTAGATCCACTACACATACTGAGATCCTTAACTTCATAATAAGTACTGTACCACCTTCTATAATAATTATAGAATGTGCATTTGCCATGTGATTATCTAATAATCATGAGACCTTTGGCGCTGAGTAAGTAACCTCCCTATCTAGAGTCTTTCTTGTATTTCTTTTATCAAGTTCTGGCCATTTTCCCCACGTTCTAATTGCTTATTTTCTAGTGTCATTTTTTAGCATCCCTATAGGTTTCTAGGGGCAATGGGTATCCATTAACTTAAATTCAAGTACCTTTGCACTTATCTAAGTGTGAAAACTATAACATCATTTGATGCATACTCTTTTCTTATAGTCTTGTACACACTTCCCTCTAATTTTTACTCGCTGTGGCATATATACCCATACTGAACTAAAAAACTGTGCTTAGAGAGTCAACTTTTCTGTGCTTCTGAAAACCCCTTTACTGAATTCTTGTAACCAACCTTCATAGAAACCCTTTATTTTCACTTGCTGCAAACTGCAACATTGCTGAATTACTGAAAGTTGTGTACCACAACATCAAAACTGAAAATCATTTGATAATCAATCCTGTAATATTCCAAAATAATTTAATGATGAGTGATATGATACTTATGAAGAAGAGAGTCCTGAACCCATACCAGCTCCCCCCCTGGTTCACAAAACTTAATTTCCACTGGGATACTCTCTATCATTATTCCAATCACACTCCAACATCTCTAAACACAGCCCCTTTAATTTCTTTAATCTCTTTCATTCTTTTTTTCTTTCATTCCTCATATCATTTTTCTCCCCTCCTCTTGAATCCCTCAAGCTATATGTATTCAAGTTACCCAGTCTTATAGAATTAAATGTATTTTTCTAATGATATATATGCCTTTTGATAATAATAATAATAATTATCAATTTCTTAAAAACCAGTATTTTCCAATGTTTCTTGAATAAAGATATCATGTAAGTGTTCTAGCTTTTCTTTTTCTTTCATTTTTATATAATCAGACATTACAACATCTGGTATAAAAATTTTTTATGTTTTAGTAGATTTTGATAGTATTTTACTAATTTGAATTGAAGCGCCTAGCCTGGTAGATTTACAAAAACTCTTTTAAAGGTGTGGTTTGATGATAGAGTTTGTTAGAAGGCCAAATAACCACCTATAAAACATCACACTTCTTAAAATATACCATATACTTGAGCTCTGGAAAGATATAGTGGCCACCATTTTTTCTAGCTGTCCCTTTGTTCCATGAATTTTCATCCAAGCGTCTATTTAAGGTTGTTGGACACCCAAAACCCAGGCTAAGATCATTGAAATCCAAATCTTTGTGTGGAGAATTGGAGAAGCCTCCAAAAGTCCAAGTAAACTTACCTCCAAAAGAATTAACACCATCATGGCATGGAAGATCTAGTTCAGTTGTCAGTTTCAGAGAGTTATGATAGTACTTTTAAGCAAGAAGCTTAAATAAAAATATGTAAAAAGAAAAGATAAATCCTAAAGCTTCCCATTCTTGTTTATCATCTATTTATAAGTTTATATAAAGACCTAAAGATTCAATAAGTATAATGAAGTAAATAAAAATTAATTTACTTACTTGTTTCAAATACATTTTGAGTAACAGCTTTCTCTCAAGAAGTGTACATATCCCCTTCACCACCTCCTTTTTATGAGCAGAATTCATCTTTATCATGTGCCTCAACTTTTTCATGTATTTACAACATTTCTTGGCATCTTCCAACTTCCCCAAGCTCTTCAATTCATCAATTTGAAAGGACTTCACAGCCACAGGATGAATTTTGTCAGCCTAAACATCCTTAGGACTGAGTATTTTTTATTCTTAAAATAAGATAACCTTAACTAGATTAAGCTTATATCTTAAAAATAAGGTTAAAATAATAATATATATTATTTTATTATATATATATATAATTATTATTCTATTATATAATTTATAATAGTTTAAATAGCTTATCCATGGCCTAATAATACTTATTAAGGTGTTAATGGAGTCATAATATACTTATCTTAAGTGATATGAAGTAATTATTGACATACATAAGCTTATATGTATACATAAATCTCATATTCAGTGAAATATGCAGTATATTATGTATATTTAGGTATATAAGTGGGTTTTAGCCCCTTAATAGCCTATAACCTTTGTTTTTCTGCTTATTTTAGGTCATATGGACGAAATCAGTGGACTCACAACGCCTAAAGAAGCATAGACACCTATATCAGGCGCATACACCCAGTTTGGACAACTAAAATTACTTCCTTGGATGGTTATTCACGGATTTATGGGTTGGAAGGATGTTTCTGGGTTAATATGGATGCTTGGAAATTTTATTTGTTTCCTTTATATGCTTTTAGTTTCATTAAATCTCTTTTTGATCATTTATTTTACCTGTTTCTTTATGGTATCCACTTTTATCTGGGTTTTCTATTTATGGTATGACTCTGTGTTATTATTAATAGTGATGGAGGGTCCTTACTGGAGGTCTGGGTGTTGAAACTGCTTGAAGTGGACGCCATGGGGAGGTGATGGGCCCTCACAGTTCTGTAATTGCCGGGGATAGCAGTGACATCATCTGGATTGAAGGTCTGTGCACTCCAGTGGATTTGGGTATAAGTAAGGAGGGATTTTGACGGTTTATTATCATCATTCAATTACTACACTTCAAAAAAACACTACAATACAATTATTAGCATTCAGAAATATATTATAAAGCCCTTATAAATTGATATTATCTTTATAAAAGCTATAACTATATTTTATTCTTCTATTTTCCACCACTAGCACGCATTTAAATCCAAGTATTGTGAGTTTTATTTGAGTATAACTATTCTATTAGTCTTCCCCTGAGGTTTAATCACTAAATCATTTATTAATAAGTAGTAGGACCATAAAATAACACTATTATATCATACTTATATACTAGAATATACTGACAATTGGGGGTCTTTCCTTATATTTTACTTATTATTTAGTATAAGCCTTGGGACGTGATTTTTACCTTAGTACAGCTCAAAATTAACCAAATATTTGGGTCTGCTGCATATTAGTGGGTCATCATAACTCATTGATTGCGGAAAAGAACCCTTATAATAATTGTACTAATTTTTTATCATAAAAATTAGATATTTACAGTAGTAACTGTACCCAATATAAACCCAATTTAACTTGGTATTTGGACACCAATATAACACCCAATTAAATTGGTATTTGGCTAAAGCTTGGTAAGCTAATTATTCACCCTTATAGAGGTCTAGTTAAACTTATTATTATATTTTTAACAGATTTTTTCAAATTTTTCTTATATTTTATTTAAATAAATAAAGATATAAATTCAGGGTAAGCTCCATTGCTTTTTTATTAGTAATATAATTGCTAATACCTTTTGTCTACTAATTCCATAGAGTTTTTTCCTTTGTAGACGTAAAATATTGTTATTCTGAACAATATGAGTGCTCCCCAGAATAGTGTAAGTGAACAGCCTGCTTATAATACCAGGTCTAAAGCTAACAAAAACTTTCCAGGACATCACCATGGAGGGACAACAGTACCCCCAGCCAGAAAGCATGAGTATAGAGGAAAAGGACGCCCTCTTAAAAAATATTACTATAAAAAAGACGTTTCCTCCTCTTCAGGATCAACTGTCCCACCTGGCCAAACAGGTTCTGAGGTTGGAGGAATCAAAATCTCTCATGTTCAAAGAAGTAGAGCAGTTGCAAAACTATTGCAAGGTAGGGTTTCAGCAGATGAATCAGGCAATGGCAGAATTAAAGGGAAGCCAGCCCAGTCAATCAAATCAGCAACCCCCTACCCAAGGAGGGTCCACTCACTCCCAGGAGAAAATCCTGGTAGACAAATGGAAATGGGACTGGTTTCACCAATAGTGGACAAGCCACAGTTGCAACAGGGATCCACCCCCTCATCTGACTTCCTCAGCTCACCCTTACAAGGGAAAAAAGCGCCAAAAATCAGGACTGGCAACCATCCCTTGGTAAGTAACTTACCCTCTCAGATTAGACATAATACTGATAATTACAATATAGGTAATTCTATTGATGTTAAATCTGTACAAAAAATAGAGGAGGATTTAAGAAATTTAGGTTTTAGAGTAGATACACCTGACTTGTCTTTTGTCCATAATAACAGTACTATATACAATGATAATACAGTTAATCCTCAGTTTCAACCACCTACTAGTGAGATGAGAAGTTCACAGGAGAGTGAGAGAATTGAAAAGGAGGACATGGAATATTTTAACAATAATCCAACTGTCCATAGAATTGTTTCAGCATTGTGGAATAGAATGACTGATTGTGAGGAACAGACAGTTAAGCTCACTAGTGATACAATTTCATCCTTATCATTGAACATTTCTCAATTAGCAACACGTAATAAAGAATTAGAGAAAGAACATTTGTCTCTACCTCTTAAATATGATTCATTGAGTAATAAATATAATGACCTTTCAAACAAATTTTGTGAGTTAGAAAAATTATATGAAACACACTTATTAAAGACTGAATCAAGAACAAAGTTATCTTTTGCCCAGACAAATCAAAGTGTCTCTGAGTTGCTACAAAGATTAACTAAAGTTGAGATTGAAACTGCCAATCTACTAATGAACCAGGATAATCATAAGTATAATCAATATAATAATAATCCTTTCATTGGCAAAAGTGAATCTCATTCCTTCCCTGTACCACCACAATTAAAACCATCTGGTGGTAGTGTCAAATCTGAAAATATAAGTCACAAATCCGTGCAGGAAGAAATACAAGACCATTTATCAAAAGTGAATGAGTTGTTGAATTTACCTAAGATTAGTGAGATAAAATCCAATCAGAAGAACTGGCCTAAGATAGATCAGTACCCAACTTATGATGGGGAAGCCAGCTCTGATTGGCAACATTTTATTCAAAGAATTGACAACTTGAAATTCTCATATAAGTTACCAGATGAAGAGATAACATCAAAATTAATTTCTTTATTTAAGGATGTTGCTTTATTATGGTTTGAAGCTGTCTTAAGTGAGGGTAGAGACTACTCTTGGGCTGAATGGAAACAACTTATTGAAAAACAATTTGGAGGTTCTAAATTCATGCTTACTCAGCAAAGACTGTATGAGAAGACTAGGTATAATCCATTGAATGGTGACAAACCTATGGTATTTTTAATGAATTTAAACAAAATATTAAAAGCCATTGAGCCTCATATGGATTTTAACTTATGGAAAGATAAGATAATATACAAATTACCTATATCTGTCAGAGACATTTTTGTAGCTAGAACATTAAATGTTACTGAATATTCTGACTTTATTAATATTTGCAATGAAATATTATTAAACCATAAGTATGAATCAAGGTATTCCACTTATAAGCAAAATGTTGAACCTGTAAAAACTCAGAATTCAAAAACACTTCAGGAGAAGCAGAAAAAACCTACTTCACCTGTAGTACCTAAAAAGTATGAAACAAATACTTGTTATAAGTGTAATAAACCTTGGGTAAAAGGTCACAAATGTGAGAAAAACATAAATATTGTTGAAAATCAACGTGAATCTGAAACTGAAACTGAAAAAAGTAAAGAATCAAGTGATTATGACAGCAATATCTCATATAGTGATGAAAATGAAGTCTGTATTTTGGAAGATGATTTGTCCATCTTTGAAAATCCAATATTGAATATGGACTCAAATGAATCTTTAATGAATTTTGAGGATGCTGAAATCATTAAGGATATACAAGCTGATAACTTTAGAATGACACCTATCACGGTTCCAGCTATCATTTCTGGTGAAAATGTTAATATAGTATTGGACACAGGAGCTGCTGGTTCAGTTGTTTCCACTAATACATTACAGAAAATTGATAGTGAATATAAGTTTAAGCTTGAACCACTTCAAAAAAAAAATTGGAGAGGTTTTGGATCAGTACTACACCCCATTGGTAAATACAAGGCTGCTGTTTTCTTTAAACACCAACATGGTTATATAAGGGTAACTTGTGACTTTGTAGTAATGGATAATACTAATTGTAGTAACTGTTTTATCATTGGAAATGATATTCTGACTAAATTTGGTGTAAAATTAGACCCTGCTAATAACAATTTTACAATTGGCATGAATGGTAAAAGGAAATTTAAAATAAATTCTTTTAACACAGTCTTACACATTGAGTCAGTAACAAATTCCCCGTCTAAAGGAAGAGAATCCAATGAGATGGAACTTCTGGAAACAGAAATTTCAAAAGCATCATTTGGCACTCAGATAAATGAAACTGAGAAAGATAATATTTTGGAATTAATTAAAGCTTTTCCAATGGCTTTTGCACATGGTACAAATGAACTTGGCCTGGTAAAAGATCATGAAATGAAAATTAGTTTAACCTGTGACATGGATAATATTCCTGCTAGTCTTAAAAAGAAACCATACCCTGCTTCACCAATGAAGAGGAAAGACATAGAGGATAATATTAAGATGTTATTGAAAATGAACATTCTTGAGAAGGTTGAAACTACGCCAAAATATTGTGTAATATCACCAGTGCTAATTTCTTATGAACAAGATAAAGCAAGACTTTGCGGTGATTATAGAGCATTAAATACATTTACAGTAGATGATATTTATCCCTTGCCAAGGATTGCCTCTATACATGCTACCCTTAAAGGTGCTAAATATATAAGTTGCCTAGATGGAAATAAAGGGTACCATCAAATTCCTGTTGAAAAGAATTCACAGAACTTTTTGTTGATAACAACACACATGGGAATTTATAAGTATGTCAGAATGCCATTTGGACCAAAAAATGCTCCATCAGTTTTTCAAAAGTTAATGGATATAACATTCCATAATGAAATGATTGAAGGATGGTTAATGGTATACATTGATGACATCATAGTGTTCTCTAAATCTTTTGATGAACACTTAATCCATTTGAGGAAAGTATTTCAGAAAATGGATGAAATAAAAATGACCCTTGCATTGAAAAAATGTAAATTTGGGTTTGAATCTTTAAAAGTGCTTGGTCATATTGTATCTGGCTTACAAATATGTGTAGACCAAAATAAAGTGGCTGCAATAAAAAATATTGGCATTCCTCAAAATGTGAAGGATGTACAATCTTTTCTTGGAATGTGTGGTTATTATAGACAATATATAAAAAACTACCAATCAATTGCTGCACCACTGACCACACTGATAAAGAAATCAGAAGCTTTCATTTGGAATAATGAAAGACAACAAGCTTTCAATAAGTTGAAGGAATGTTTAATGACAGCTACTATCTTGGGATTACCAGATTTCCAATTACCTTTTGTATTATATACAGATGCAAGTTTTATTGGACTAGGTGCTGCTTTACATCAAAAACAACTTATTGAAGGTAAAATGTCAGAAGTAGTAATCTGCTATATTTCACGTACTCTGAGAAGTGGTGAATTAAAATATGGTGCTACTCAACTTGAATGTTTGGCAGCAGTATGGGCTCTTGAAAAGCTACATTATTACCTTGAAGACCAAAAATTTGAGTTAATAACTGACTGTAGTGCAGTTAAGTCACTCTTAAACATGAAAACTCCTAATAGACACATGTTTAGATGGCAATTAGCTGTACAAGAATACAGAGGACGGATGACTATTACACATAGAGCAGGAACCTTGCACTCTAATGTAGATCTGTTATCTAGAGTACCTCTGCCTAATAATGATGATAATCCTGCTTATGTTCCTGAGTCAGAGATTATTAACATTTATGGCATTTATATTGTAGATCTTGAGGATGAATTTATGCAATCAATTCTTGATAATTATAATTCAGATCCTGACTTAAGTAAATTAACTACAATATTAAATGATCCATCTAATGCTTCAATGAATGTTTTAATAAAAACATTACCAATTAAGTATAAAGAGGCATTAGAGAAAGGAAAATTTTCCATTGAGGATGGTTTTATATATTACAGGAAAAAATTAAGTAATGTAATTGTAATTCCACCTTCAATGAAGGAGTTAATGTTAAGTATATGTCATGATGATATATTAGCAGGTCATTTTGACTACCATAAAACATTAACTAGGGTAAAAAACACAGCTTGGTGGATTAACATGTCTGAGGATGTTCAGAAATATGTTGAAACATGTGATTCTTGTCAAAAATCTAAAAGATTAACAGGAAAAAGGGCTGGTTTATTACAACAAATTGAGCAACCAAAAGCTCCATGGGAAATCATTAACATGGACTTTGTAACAGGTTTGCCAATAGCAGGGCATAAGAGTTATAACTCCTGCTGGGTAATTGTAGATAGATTTACAAAGATGTGTAAATTTATTCCTACCCACAAAGAGGTTTCTGCAAAGGACTTAGCTTTTTTATGGTGGACACAAATGTTAAATACAGCAGGTTTCCCCAAAGCAATAGTTTCTGACAGAGATCCTAAATTTACTTCTGAGTTCTGGACGTCACTTATGGATGTTTCAGGGTGTCAATTGAAACTTTCTACAGCACACCATCCACAAACTGATGGGCTAGCAGAAAGAATGATACAAACCTTGGAAGATATGATAAGAAGATACTGTGCTTTTGGTCTTAATTTTAAAGACAATGAAAAATTCACGCATGATTGGGTAACCCTTATCCCAGGTTTAGAATTTGCATATAATAGTACAGTACATTCTGTCACTGGCAAAAAGCCATTTGAGTTATGGTTGGGTTATGTACCTAATACCCCTGCTAAAACTCTTAATAAGTTACCTAGATTGGATATTCATCCAGGTACTAAATCTTTTCTTCAGATGCAGGAACTATGCAGAAAACATGCTCAAGAATGTATAAATAAGGCTTTTGAGTATGAAAAGGAAAGATGGGATAAAGCCCATAAAGAACAAATGTTCAAAGAGGGTGATGAAGTTCTTATTTCAACGCTACATTTCAATTTAAATGGTAATGTTAAATTGAAGGATCCATTCATTGGACCATTTGTAGTTAAAAAGATGGTTGGTAATAATGCTGTTGAGGTTATTCTATATGCACCTTATGATAGAAAACATCCAGTATTTCCTATTTCTCTTATAAAACCATACCATTCTAATGATACTGCTCTATTTCCAAGAAGATCAGGAAGGCATAAACAGCAACCTGAAGAAATAGTGGAAAAAGCAGAAATTGAAAAGATACTTAAAAAGAGACACCTTACTAAAGAAAAGGGAGTTGAGTATCTATTAAGATTTAAAAATAAACCAAGTGAATATGACCAGTGGATTCCAGAAAATGAAATCTCTGATCTTAAAAATCTCTTGAAAAAATTTAAATCTAAATAATACTGTTCATTCAGTATATGTATTATAAAAATTATTTTTTATTATTTCACTCTTTAAGTTTAATTAAAATGTCTTAACATTTTTTTTATTGTTTTTTTTGGGGTGAGGGAGTGTCAGCCTATATATCCTTAGGACTGAGTATTTCTTATGCTTGAAATAAGATAACCTTTACTAGATTAAGCTTATATCTTAAAAATAAGGTTAAAATAATAATATATATTATTTTATTATATATATATATAATTATTATTCTATTATATAATTTATAATAGTTTAAATAGCTTATCCATGGCCTAATAATACTTATTAAGGTGTTAATGGAGTCATAATATACTTATCTTAAGTGATATGAAGTAATTATTGACATACATAAGCTTATATGTATACATAAATCTCATATTCAGTGAAATATGCAGTATATTATGTATATTTAGGTATATAAGTGGGTTTTAGCCCCTTAATAGCCTATAACCTTTGTTTTTCTGCTTATTTTAGGTCATATGGACGAAATCAGTGGACTCACAACGCCTAAAGAAGCATAGAAACCTATATCAGGCACATACACCCAGTTTGGACAACTAAAATTACTTCCTTGGATGGTTATTCACGGATTTATGGGTTGGAAGGATGTTTCTGGGTTAATATGGATGCTTGGGGATGTTATTGGGGGCTTGGACATTTTATTTGTTTCCTTTATATGCTTTTAGTTTCATTAAATCTCTTTTTGATCATTTATTTTACCTGTTTCTTTATGGTATCCACTTTTATCTGGGTTTTCTATTTATGGTATGACTCTGTGTTATTATTAATAGTGATGGAGGGTCCTTACTGGAGGTCTGGGTGTTGAAACTGCTTGAAGTGGAAGCCATGGGGAGGTGATGGGCCCTCACAGTGCTGTAATTGCCGGGGATAGCAGTGACATCATCTGGATTGAAGGTCTGTGCACTCCAGTGGATTTGGGTATAAGTAAGGAGGGATTTTGACGGTTTATTATCATCATTCAATTACTACACTTCAAACAATCACTACAATACAATTATTAGCATTCAGAAATATATTATAAAGCCCTTATAAATTGATATTATCTTTATAAAAGCTATAACTATATTTTATTCTTCTATTTTCCACCACTAGCACGCATTTAAATCCAAGTATTGTGAGTTTTATTTGAGTATAACTATTCTATTAGTCTTCCCCTGAGGTTTAATCACTAAATCATTTATTAATAAGTAGTAGGACCATAAAATAACACTATTATATCATACTTATATACTAGACTATACTGACAAATTTCATGATTAGAAGGTTTAATTACTGAAGGTTTTTTCAAGACATGAGCTATGCAATAGGTCCCAGCATTGTAAGTTTCATAGAATGCAGGGATAGGGCAACAAGATGTAACACCCTTCTGAAGCAGATAGGTCTGGTACCAAACCTGTTAAAAACCAGCTCCCACCTCTTTCTCCAGGCCTCCTCCTCCTTTTAAAAATAAGAGCTTTTATTTGGTCATCAATTCCTTCTTCTTGTCATATTAAATTGGTGTTAAATTAAAAAAACCAAAAATTGGTTTAATTTTCCTCTTCCTCCAACAATTTATTTTGCTGGTGGGAGGGGGAAGCTACAAACAAATAGACCCCACTTAGAACCCCATAAAGACATGAAGAAGCATGATTAATTTGTGTATTTACACAGTAAAGATCTTATGTTATTTATTCAAGAAACTTCAGAAGAAAAAATATATGTAAAGCCTTAAGTTTAATAGATACTTCTTTTTACCAAACAACAACCGGCTTTTTAAATTCCACTTTACCTTGGAGTATTTTAATTTTTTATTTATTCACTTTTTTTTCACATTTTTTTCATTCTAAAAACCTTTGACTAATTTACTTATTTTAAAGTTCTACTTGTTTTTTAGTTTTTTTTCTCTCCCAGCCAAGTTATTCCTGGCTGGGATATAACCAAGGTCTCTTCTAATTGCAGAGAACTCCAATGTTAAAGGTGAGTGCTGTCAGCCAGGCTATTCCAGGAGTCCAGTAAATGATATGTAACTTATAAAACCTGAAAGAGTGGGTAAGAATTGTATTTAATGAATATAAATTAATATTTTATTGCATAATAAAATTATATAAGTATTTTATTATATACAAGTGTTATATTAATCTTATTGGTTATATAAATTTTTATATACATTTAAATTGAACATAATATAATATATTCTACAAATAATGGCGCATTTTTATGTATTTAATAATTATAAATTTATATTTAATTAATTGAAAAACATATATTATAATTATAAGTGTAAAATTGACTTATAATATATTTAAATTAATTATTTAAATTTATATATTAAATAACACCTTTCATATAATACTAAACAATAATTAATGACTCTTCCTTTGACCCTTAATTGTGTCAGGAAAAACCAATTAATTAATTTATACTAAATTGAGATTAATTACATGTTTTGTTGCGTCAAAGTATTTTTTGTTTCACTTAAAATATCCTTAAATCAGACTGTACCATCTGTTTGGAATTATTTTTCTCATAGTTCCTATGTTCCAGTCTTGTTTAGTTATTCACTATTTTTACTTACTGATTTGGGAATTAATGGCGGGAAAATTGGATTCTTAATTGGGGTTTTAATTATTTGTTTCATATTTTTCTCTACATTGTTATGTTTCACTTACTCTTTGATATACTTGTTTTATTCTATTCTAATTATTGTATTTTCAAATATAGTGGCGCTTCAGAGGACCCATTGCCTATAAAAGGGCCTTGGATAATCCCCTGTAGCCTCATCACTTATTATACACTCAACAAATTAAATACAATTTTATATTACGTTTATATTCTTTTTATTAGTAATACAATTCTAATTAAAATTCTATATAACAATTTAAAGGTTGCTTTAAGTCTGATAGTAATTAAAAGTGTTTGCCGCGCAGAACCCTTACCTTAAATAATATTATTATTAATAAAGCCTAAATTTTTGTCATCTCTCAAGTTACTCGCCGTTGTTTTTCTTTTAAATAAATTAAATAATCTATTACAGTTTATTTCTTTTATTTTTTCCCTTGTCCTCCTCCTTTTCTCCTCTTTTCCTTACCTTCTTCTAGACGACTGACCGACAAGTGCACTCTTTTTACACCTTTTTTTGTTTTTTACTTTTTTTAAGTTTTTGTTCTCTCCCAGCCACAAAAAACCTGAAAGAAAGTTGTTGCAAAAATTACTAAACCAACGGGAAATTGCAAAGCCAATTTAATATTGTAGATAATGGAGAAATTTAATCACTTACATAAATCCAGGAAATAATATAGGGGAGAAAATAGAAAAATAATATATTCTTTTAAATTATTAAAAGTCTACTGAACACAAAAAAATAGTTTCAGAGAGGGGATATATTAAAGTGTTAGGATAATTATCCCCAAGGGAGCCTTTATATATTGAGCAGCACAATCAGCCTATGATCAGAAACTATTTGTCCTGTTTGTCAAATAATTTTTCAACTTTCATTTACAAAGAATTAAGAACAATTGAAATTAAAAAGAAAACAAAAAAATATTCATCAAACATTTTCATTAAACATTCAATTTTTTTGATAGATTTATTAGCTTTAACACATTCCATCATGAAAACTTTTTTAGAACCATCTTTAAGTTGATATTTGAGCTTAAGCTGTTCCAATAGGAAGCTTTACTTGAGAGTTTTCTCCTCTTTCTTTAATTTTTTAATACTTAGAGTTAGCTCAAATTTACTTTCCTCTAAGTCTTGTTCCCTATCATTCCTCCATTAAGAGAGCTGATATTTCTCCTTTTCCAAGTCTTTTGACCTATCATCCCACCATAAATAGATTTCATATTGTTGCTTTTTGAAAGTTAAGATTCTCTAATGAAACTTTGACTTTACCTAAAATTTTATGAAATATTAGCAAAAAATAAAACAAAAGTAGACTAATCTCTCAAGAGGTATCCTATCACTTACCAGAATCATATTTCTCTAAAAAATATTTGATAGAAGAAATTAGGGTTTGAGAGATAGTATCTCTTTTTTGTTTTCTTTTACTGACAAAATTTAGAGTAGTTGAAGGTCTTTACTTTTTTTGGAGTAATTTGATATATTGTCATCATCATCATCTTTGTTGCTAGCTTCCAAGTCACTTGATTGTGGCACCTGGGTTTCTTCATTGGCCTTTTTAAAAATAAGAAAAGTAGAAGTAAATAAAAAATAGACTAGATACAAAAAAATAACTCACTGGAACTTGAGTTAGATTGTGGTTGGTTTATATCACCATAAGGATCTATATAAAAGATATCTTGATTGATTGCTTTTAAAAGAGGGAGGGTTGAGTTGAGGAAGAGGATTCAAAAAGATTTCTTTTGATATCATGCTTGGAGATATCATCTTCTCCATTCAACATGTTTGTGGTATTAACATCAGCTCTCCCTCAAAGTATATAATCCATCTCTTTGTAGTAAGGACATGAAGATTTAAGTTTATCATCTATAGATTTGATACCCTTACTGATATCAATGTCAGTAGTACCAAAACCAGCGGAATTTAATAGAGTCTCAGCCTTCTTGTATTTGGCTTGATAGTGCTTGAAGCATTAAGAAATCTTTTTTGGAAAAAGATCAATCCTTCCCTTTTTCTAATTTCTTAATTTTTTGGCCATTAGAAGATAGCCATTGACTTTTGATGCAGGGGGCTGTTCTACTTTAGTTGAATAATCAGTACCAAAACAAGAATCATAGTTAGATTTAGTTTTTATCCATTTGATAAGTATGTGATGATAATCTTTTTTTAATTTAATGGTCTTTGATTTCTTGGCTAAGAAACAGAAAGATGGAGTAGTGTGATTTGAAGAACAACTGGGGGAAATCTGCTTTGGAGAAGATCTATGAGGAGGAGGCATGTTAAGATATTTCATGATGATGAAAAAAGGAGCAGAAATTAGCAGACGAGATGGGTGTTCACAGCAAGGTAGGGAGGCTGAAACATCTAGAAATTTTTCCAAGATGTATTTATGAATAAATGAGGATAAAAATGTTGGATTAGAGGTGAAAATTGACACATATAATGTCTAATAACCCACTTATTTTCAATAATAATTGCAGAAGATGATTGGGGTATAAGGATTTTTATCTGAAATTATTTTAATTGTGGATTGGTTAATATTGATACCCCTTAATATCAGGGAAGTATAATTCCCAAATAAATTGTATACTGTGTCTGAATAAACTCTCTTTGTCTACCTAGATTCAAACTTTCAGACAACTAAATTATATTCCAAGTTTTTATTCTAAATAATTTTTTAAATGATTACCTCATCTAGTATTGAAGACTATTTTAACAAGGGCTATCAGATCAAAAATAATTTTTTGATGCTTGACAGTTTTTTTCTTGTGGCTCCAAATTCATAATTTCAATATGAGCCTGCTCCTTTTCTGAAAAAAGTTTGACTTTAAAGAATAAGAAAAATAAATCTTAATAAAAAATTTTAATAAATACAATATATATTTATATATATATAGCCTTGTCCACATTTTCTCACAATTTCTTTATTAGTAGAAGAAACAGACTTTGATGTAGATTTGGTTGCCACAAAACTAGCAGAAGCTCTTTTTTTAGTCTGTTTCCAGGAGTTGTTGACTCCTTATATCATAACCTTTCATCATCAGTTACTTCCTGATATTTTTATATATTTGATGAGCCTTGGGTCTGGTTGACACATGGGGAGTGAGTTAGCGATACAAAATAAAATATAAAAAAAATTAGTTTAAGCTTACTTCCATGTGCTCATCAAGCTTAATTTCAGAATATAAAGTGGGTTCTTCAAATTTAGGTGAGTTGAGTAAAGGATCTAAATGAAATTTGTAATTATTGGTATGAGACTCAGAGATTTGAATTTTTGAGGATAGAAGTCTGAGAAGGGGAAATTAACAGAGAAGATTTATGAAAAAGTAATACCTACTGTTGTGAGATGGTTTAAAATTTCATTTGTAAATTTGGTAGGGAGAGAAGATCTATGATGTGCAGTTGGTTGTGATGATGTGGTTTGTCAGGCTGAGGTCAAGTACAAAGACATGAACTAGCTTTAATGGTCAGTTTTCTAGAAGATTTTAATGGTCCTATATGAATACTATAGTACAAATCCAATAAGTATTAAAATATAACTCAATATAAGGGTCTCAGTAATTTTAATCTCACTAATTATATATGGCTTACAATCTTATAGTGGGTAGAAAAATAAATTTAATAAATTCAGATACTATTCAAAGACTTTATAAGTACTATTTATATGTATTTCAATTGTATTGGTTATAGGTTTTAATTGTAATGATAAAGAATAAAGAAAATAAGACCATGAACCCCCTCCTTTTATACACAATTACTTCACCAATGACCCCTATGATTTACCAGCTCAATACACAGTTAATGATGCATCATTCTAGCCAATAGACATGTTCAGAACCAAAAAGAGTGACTAGTAACATAATTAAAATGATATCCCCACCAAAATCCCGTAGTAATAGGGATAATCAATTAAAAAAAAGAATAAGCAAAAAAGAGAGTATAAGCATATTATACATTAATATAAAAGGCCAAAAAGGGAAAATTAAGCCTAATTAATACTAAATAATAAGGGGGATTAACTGTAGAAATGTTGTGGCTAATCATGAGATTATACTACATGAAATCCCCATTCATTAATAACCAAAATTCACTGAGAAACCACCAAAAAACCCAAAAAAGGGTGTGAGATGTGGGGTAACTACATGCAGTCCTTGGAAGGCACTTTCACAGGTAAATCCTTGAATAATTTAGGCAAATTTAAGCGTGGTAGTGAATTAAAGTGCCAAGAATGAGGTTATTAATGAAATTGGTGCATATAATAAGGTCAATGCACCTATAATTAAGCTAGGACACAAAATAAGCACCTGTCACCTATTTTAGTGTGTTTCCCCAAAGTGGGCATAGAATGTGGGGTAATTATAGTTTTAAAAAGCTAACTTTGCTAAAAATGAAGCTATTCACACAGGAAAAATGCAGGCAGTGTGTGGCCTGTACACAGAAGCCATTTCTGGCATAAAAAACACCAAATTTGAAAAGTTTTATTTTCATGCATTTGAGTAGCCAAATCAATAGCCCTACTTAAGAGAAATTGAACTTTCAAGGCACATTTTTAATATTATTAAACTTATATCACATATATTTAACTTTAATGTAATTTAAAGTGCATTTCTTGTTTTTCACATAAAACAATGAAAATAACAGCTTTAAGCCTACTTAAAAATTATGTAGCCTTATATTTAAGGTTCTTAGGATTATTCTGGAATACTTTAACTTAGTATTAAGTGCATAAGACTTACAAAAGGTGGATATATGTGTGTATATAAGGTGATATAATGGCATATATTGTATTTTATCATAAATTTCACTTATGTATACAACTTATCTACCTTTATTTATTGTTCCAATGTATACTACATGTGTTTAAAATAATTTAAAAGTAATTTTAACTCAGTCCTGGAAATATCCATGCTGACACTTGCCCACCCAAAAAAAACAATAAAAATGATAAGTTATACATTTTATTTTTATTTTTCAGGTATTCAGAAAATTCTGTAGCATTAAAGATTAATTCTTTAAAAAAATAAAACATAACAAAATATTATGAGTACTGGTTTTTTAACCCCTCAGCTGGTTGAACAGAAATTTATTTCTGTTTAAATTTTTTAAGAAGGTAGGATATATTTGAAATTTCTTTTTCAGGTATCCATTTATCAAATTCATTTGATTTCTCCTTAAATCTTAATAAAAACTCAGTTCCTTTCTCTTTAGTAAGAATTCTTTTCTTGAGTATTTTTTCAATATCTGCCTTTTCCACAATTCCTTCAGGTTGCTTTTTAGGCCTTCCTCTTCTTTTTGGAAATAAGTCAGGATCATTTTCATGGTAAGGTTTTAATAATGAGATAGGGAAAACTGGATGTTTCCTATCATATGGGGCATATAATATGACTTCCACAGCATTATTACCAACCATGTTGCATACTACAAAAGGTCCTACAAAGGGATCCTTAAATTTAACACTACCTTGTAAGTTAAAATGTAGTGTTGAAATTAGGGCTTCATCTCCTTTTTTAAATTTAAATTCTTTATGAGATTTATCCCACCTTTTCTTTTCATATTCAAATGCTTTTTGGATGCATTCCTCTGCATTTTTTCTTCATATTTGTTGCATATGAATAAAGTATTTAGTACCAGGGTGTATATCTAACCTTGGTAATTTATTTAAATGATTTACTGGGGTATTTGGTACATATCCCAGCCAGAGTTCAAATGGTTTTTTCTCTGTTATTATCTTTTAAAATATGCCATATTATGCCCCAAAAACACCTTTTTACTGAGAATTAAGTTCAAGTTTGTGGCTTTCTTTTAGTGTTGTGTAATACCTTTTAAATAATTACAAGTTTCTAACTTTGATACCCCCTATTATATACTTTTACATTGGATAGCACCATAATATAATGTTAAACTATCAGTGCAAGTATCATATTTCTAATAAATTATTGATAAATCCCTAAGCCATATACTTTTACTTGAGAATAAGTTTTTAATTTTGAGTTGTGAATTAATTCTTATAATTTATTTTTCTAGAAATTATAAGTGTATACCTGAGCTAGTTTATTTATTTATATTTGAACACCATGAAATTGAGGAATCATGTTTATTAATTTAGAATATGAAGTAAGGTTTATATTAACCAAAATTTAATCTTTTGAATTCTATTCTTTTCCCATATGGATATTTAAAAATACCTATTGTATCTCTTGTACAAAATAAAAATAATATAGTAGATATTCAATGAGAAACTGATAGAATGATAAAAAACACCACTTCCACCTACTACAGAGAGTCTTTGAAAGATATTAAAGTCTAAAATGAAATTTTAAGCACCTCTTTTCACACTAGAAATTTTTTTTAATGTGTGGTTTATATTGCCTTGTGAGCACTTTTATTATCCCAAAAAATAATATTCAAGCACACTTTGGATTTAGAATTACATTATGAAGAATTTTATATTTTTATATTTATTTTATCTTTAAGATTTATTTTAGTTTATATGTCTTTTTGTCACATTAAGAAGTTACTGAGTAGTGATTAATTTTTCAATTCATGAAATAAATTTACCAACTCATAATATTCTTATGAAATGGTGATAAAATATATTACAAAAATTTCCATAATCTCTGCTATGTATTTATTTTAATAAGGTTATAATATGAAATTCTTAGTATTTGAGGAATACATAGAACTTTAAAAGGAAGAAATTAATTTTATTTTACTTTTAATAATCCTTTTGAATTTGAAAATCTCAAAAACTGGATTAAACTCTACTATCATAAGAAGTGGACTTCCTTCATGAAATATATACAAATGATATTTAAAATAATAGTTCTTAGTATAAATAAGGTGTGAGACTCCTTTATTGAGTCAGAAATCAGGAAAAACCACATTCCTGTATTTGAACTCTTTAGTTGTGTCTGTTTTCCACTGAATTCTATGATATTAAATTTAAGAATTTTGATGGTTCAATGGGTTTTTTAGATAAATTAATTTAACTGAAAATAATTATAATGCATAAACAAAAATTATAAATTTAAATAAAAGAAAAAATCATTTTATACAGTCCAAACTTAAAAATAAAAGTTTCAAATTCTGAGTTGACAGGAATTTTCAAGAAAATCAGTCACTGATTGTGTTTTATATGTTTTCCAAAAATATTAATGAAATAATTAATCAGGTTAAAAGTTTTATGTTTGTAATGAATAATACAATTTTCCATCCTTTTATTGATCAATTTCAAATCAAAGTTAATATTGAATTATTTTACAGTAAAAAATGCTGTGAATTAATCTGATTTTTAAGCTCTCCTTATTTTGTTTCTATTAATTGTGCATTAAAATCTCAATATCCTTTCAGTAAAGATCCATCAATCCTTGGAAAAGAGTGCAAGATGAGTTCAAAGTAAAGCTCAGTATGAGTTCAGTATGGGTTCAGTCTGAGTTCCATCTGACTTCAAGTTGAGGACTTGCTAGCAAGTCCCCCCCCCATATATTGCATGGTGAAACTATAGCTCATAGATTCATCTAATACTTGTCTCAAATTCTAATTCATCAAGTAAATTCACAACACACTTCTAATTGAATTTGAATTTTTTTCTTTTTTTTTCAGAATTGAACTTCTTTTTCAATTGTACAAGAATCTTTTTGAGGTCAAAAAATGGGTTTCTATGGCTGAAATCAGTGCTTCCTTACAATCTTTATTACTTGCACCAAAATCATTTCTTTTGGGAAGTAATATCTTGACACTTTTAAAACTAAAAAAATCATCAACTATTTCTTAACTAAGAAATACAAAACAGATTGAAAAAGTATGGAAGGTAAAAGTTGTTCCTGCTACATGTATCAAGGGCATATTGTACCTTATTATAAGTATTTCCAAAATAAAATAGTATTTCTAAAAATCTCACAGTAAAATAATAGTAGCACTCACCTGTTTGTCTTGTAAGCAGGACAATTCATTAAAATTACATGATGAAAATCTTGAAGAATATAAATGATCTCCTTTTGAGAAGAAATAGATAGGATATTTATTTCTTTTGATTTACCATATAGTCATGGAGTATCTTCTCTCTTTTAAGAAAATTCAAGAGGTATTATATTAAAGTTAGCCCATTCAACCTTTTGTAACAAGAATCATAACTGATATTGTAGATATCACTATGAAGAACATTAAGATGGAGATATTTTGAAAGCAAAGCATTGAATCTTAGATTAAGTGGTGCACCAACCTGAAGATTTTCAACCATATTTTTTTGTTCATCAGTGAGGATTCTCTTGGGTGCATAAGGTGAGAGAAGTGGATCAGTATAATGATTATGAGAAATTTTCTCATAAAAAAGCTTCCATTTTATTTTTTTACCTTTAATTTTTGCTTTTATCTATAGGGTCTACTGATAAATTGATGAACTTATTATAGAATAAAAATTATCAGTACAATAAAAAAACACTGAGAACATTAATAAGTATCTTTAAATGCCTGCATTACTCTGAGAAGCTTTTAAGGCAAGTTTACAAGAACTTTATGGTTACTTTTTGATCAATTTCATAGCCAATCCATGTATAATTTTTCCTTTCCATGGAAAATCACACTGAAAAACCTTTTAAGTCTGTATACCGGTACCTCCAGGAAGATGGTGCTTTTTGTCATCATATTTATGGGAATCATAACAGCCTAAAACAAATTTCTTAGCTCTAAAAATCTTATCTTAAATTGATTGGATTGGGTATAAACTAAACCTGCTCCTTGATTGGAAGAAAAATCATTTGCAGATTTTTCAGCCTCACCCAATGTATCATATAAAATGGTTGGAGATGATATAAATTCCATGGCAGCTTATTTGAAGGTATAAGTGAAAAATCTTAAGAATGCCAAGGTGGAAAAGTAGATGTTTTAAATGTAAAATTTATTTCAGAATGCTCTTAAATTAAACTATACTACATATTATGTAATTCCCAGGATTGAATAAACAGCTGGTGGGGAGTGACATGCTGGGTATACATGGCGCTATATTTAGAAAAGTGGTATCTGATGCAAGCAAATGATTGGCCCAAATGTATCCCTTTTTTTATTGTAAGAAATATTTTGGAGAACTGAGTATTTTTAGCTGATTTCATAGATTTTCAGAAAGAAAAGAGTTGAAGCTCAAAATAAATATTTAAAATTTGATAATAAAGGAAAAAGTAGAACATTTTTCAATTCATATAGAAGGTTATGAAGAATATTTTACTTCTTTTGAGGTTAAATATAATATTTCATAAATATGGTTTTTTAAACACTTGTTTATTTTTTTTCAATTTATCTCAGTGAGGTCGGTAAAAGCTAGTTCTTTTGGGAGGTGAGAGCCAATCAGAGATTCCAACCCATACAACTAATGCAACTGGTACTAATTCTTGTAAATAAATAAAAGTTCATTATTCTTACTTGAGCTAATAAGATTAAACTAAGTCAATTTTAGTTTAAGTTGAAGTCTAACCAGCTTATTAGATTTGTATTAATAATCATAATGAAAAAATTAAAGTGTAACAAGTACCAGAAAGCTAACAGCAGTGTTATGTGTAGTATTATAGCTTAGTGATTGTTAAGTACATAAAGCATATATAGTCTGTGGTGCAGCTGACACGTCTAACTCCGGTTCACTCTGGACAAAGTGCTTACACTGCTACCATAAGTTATGGGCTGTCCCTTATTTGTTACCAGCAGTAATTGCAATCTTTTAAATTCCCAGAATATTTTTTTGTGTGCCCTGTGCTTGCCCCACGTTAAAAACGTCTTTTTTGGTGTTGAGCTCCCTCCACCTCCTTCTCTCAGTTTATTAATCCATTCCAACTTTGGATTCTTCCAATCTGTTCCAATCTTGACCTCATTTAGCCTGCAAACATCCACAACCTTGCACGAGAGAGTTAAAAAACTTACTTCCTCACCAATCAATAAATACCTGAGAGAGACACCGCTTGCGTTCACTCTCAGGCCCTTCCACCTCGCCAGCCTCATCTACGGATAGTGCGAGCACAGCTTGCCTATTGCAAACCCCCCACCACTTCCTTTTATTACCCGGTAATACACCAGCTGTCTCCTCTCCCCCTTCTCCCCCACATCCTCATTGCACACCCGACACGCATCCTTGGCTTGTGATTGTCCTCCACACCTAACTCCTACCGCCCCTAGTCCTGCCTTAATGCAATCGTGACGGGACTCTGGTTCTCAGTCGCGACGACCAAGACACAGACGTGTCTTGTTGTTGCGACATGCTGGAACCAGTTGTGCTCCACATCCTAGTCCTTCTTCTTCACTCAGCAGCAACAACTTCTTATCTGACAATGACAATTATACTTTTACAACTTATAAAGGAAGAGATTGTGCTGATGTTATTGATGAGATCATACAATGGACTAATAAGATGTCTAAATTGAGACCTGATGGTTCTAACTGGCAAACTTGGATAAAGAATATCAAAAAAATTTTAATGTGCCATGTACGTTCAACTAAATATATCTCTGACGCAGCTGAATCAATGATGATATCTCAAAATTTGAGGATGAAATGAGCTGGCATGCAATCTACAACACAATTAATGAAAAACTTCAGGCTTTTATATATTTTGAGATTACCAGCTACAAAGCTTTCTCAATTCTCAGCTCCAAATTTTACAAAGCTTCCCACAAATCTGGCATGGCTCTTTTTAATGATCTTTTAACTATTAAAACCTCAACTTTTACAAACGTCATAGAACATGGAGAAAAGTTTAAGTCAATTTTGGAGGCGGTTAAGTGATCAGGTTTTGTATTTGGCTTCAATGAAATGACAGCAGTTTTCACCCAACTCTTATTAACGTCATCAGTTAATCATCTTGCCACTGAAGCAAATTGTCATTTTGAGTTGCGAAAAGACATATCCCAACCCTCTTTTGATGAAATGATGAATGTTCTTCAAAATTCTTTTATCAACTCATCTCAATCTACTTCTTCGAATTCCCCTACCCTTTCCACGGCTTTTGAACTGGCAACTGATCCTGAGTCTGTTTAATCCTTGGCTTTCAAAAAAGGCCACATGGACTCTTACTGCCCTGGAAATAAAAAACCTGAATATGCCTGTTTTTACTGAAAATCCTCTGAACACTTCCAGAACACTTGTCCTTATGATCCCGACAGTAAGAGTTTTAATGTAGCAGTTTGGGGACAATGTGAAGCTTTTGCTTGGGACAACAAGGACTCTATAAACTTTGTCCGAAAGGCACTGAACAATAGGAAAGGAAAACAACCAGATCAAAGTTCATCAAAACCCTTCTTAAACGAAATCAACTGCAAAGCACTAGATGTTCTCACTACTGCTTTGAAAGAAATGGATTTTGGTACTGATAGCTTGACTGAAGAACAAGACAGTAAAGATTGTCAAGGCGTTTTTGATTCTGGTGCCACACATCATGTCACTGGTGATGTATGTCTTCTTTCTGACTTCAGAACTTTGGATACTCCTGTTCAAGTCAAAACTGCAACTGACTCTGGTGCTTCTTTCATTACTGGTCACGGAAATATGTTCATTAAAGGATGTGATGGAGAATTAGTTACAATCAAAGGTGTTTTCTATTGTGATAGGGCAAAATCCACTCTTATTTCTCCTTTTGATCTTCTAGATAATGGCATTTCTCTTTCTTTTAATCAAAATCATGATTATGTTATTTCAAAAAACAAAAAAATATTATTTCTTGCTCTTAAATCTTCTTCTGGTCAAAAATTGACGGTTGATCTAGTATATCCTTGTGCACTAGAGAACAATGTTTTTGAAATGAATTATTTTAACTCTTTATCTGCTACCCTTCCTGCCCCTTTTGTTCCTCCACCCCCTTCAAAAATTCCTTATCCAACTGTGGTTCCTGACTCAATCATGGATTGGCATTGCCGTCTTGGACACAAAGGTACCAGGGTTTTGAGAAGACTTGCCAAAAAATGTCTTTGCAAAAATGCACCATCTTATGTCCCTTCATGCAGATTACACTGTGATGTTTGTGCTATGTCAAAAAGCAAAAGGAAAAACACGTGCAAGACATCCAAGCGCACCCATGAGCTCATGGATTTGGTGGTTTCTGATTTAGTAAGGCCCATGGTTGATGTCACTGATAGAGGTGAAGTTTATGTAGCTACCTTAAGAGAATCATTCTCAACTTATGGGGAAGTTTTTGTCCTAAAAAAGAAGTCGGATGTTTTTGATGCTTTTATTAATTTCAAATCTCACTTAGAAAACATCACTAATCATCATCTTAAAATCCTCAGAACTGACAATGCCAAAGAATACATGGACAAGAAATTCTCTGAATACCTTTCCCAACACGATATCCTTCATGAACACTCTATGCCTTATCACCGTGAACAGAATGGAATGGCTGAAAGATTCAATGAAACCATTGGTGAAATTTCCAGAACAATCCTTCTTGCATCAAATTTGCCTCCCACTTTCTGGACTTTTGCTTATTGTTGGGCCTCTTTCATTCACAATAAATTACCAAATGTGAGAGTTACTGATAGTACCCCATACCAAATCATTTTCAACAAAAAAGCGGACTTATCTCCTGTCAAAATTTTTGGTCAGTGGGCATATGTGCACATTCCAACTGAAAAAAGAACAAGAATGGAGGTCCGGGCTATGCGTTGCAGGGTTGTTGATTTTATTGATGGTGGTAAAGGTTGGATTTTTTGGCATCCAGAGTCTAATTCTTTTGTTCAATCGGCAATGGCAAATTTCATCACTGAAGGAGACGAGGAAAATACCAAAACAATTACAGTTTCACATCCGGCCACACCTCATTCTAAAGGTGACCTAGCATTTATTTTGAATCAACTGAAATTTGGTGATTTTACAGCAGAAGAAACTATTGCTACCCAAGATATCATGGTTGATTTTATTAACAATAATGCTTATGAACTTTCTGACTGCTTACCTCAAACTTTCAAACAAGCAATGAAGCATCCAGACGCAGTTGAATGGAAGTCAGCTTGTCTTCAGGAATTAGACAACATGTCTAACATGAAAGTTTGGGATATTGTTCCTCTTCCTCCTGGAAAAACTGTCACAGGTGCCCAATGGGTTTTTGCTCTAAAAAGGGATGAATTTGGGAAGATCATCAAACACAAGGCATGATATGTAGCTCAGGGTTTCAAACAGATTGAAGGTATTTATTTTAATGACACTTTTGCTCCCACAGCCACTTTTGCATCTCTGTGTCTGATCCTCATCCTAGCTGCTACCTACAAATGGCCAATCAAAACTTTTGATGTCACTGCAGCCTATCTCCACAGTGATCTTGAAGAAGAAATTTATGTCAAGCAACCTGAAGGTTTTGAGTCTGTTAATCCAACTCATGTCTGCAAACTTAGAAAAGCTCTATATGGTACTAAGCAAGCAGCCAGGTGTTGGTGGAAACATATCAGCAAAATTCTGGCAAATTTAGGTTACAGATCAAGCAATCAGGATGCAAGTGTATATGTGCTAGCAAAAGAGGGTTCTAATGGAATGTTGTGGATTCATGTAGACAATGGTGTGGTGGTAGGGAGTAGTGATACGGTTTTGAGGGAGTTGGAAATGGATATGGGGAGTAGTTTGAAGGTATCAATTGTCTGATGGTATCTCTTCTATTGCTGGTCTAGCAGTTTCACGATGTCTCAAAGGTTTTACTATCCACCAACCATCTCTTGTCAACAAAATTATGAATGAACACAATCCAGCTGGTCTTAACTCTCACTCACCTTTACCAGTGGGTCTTTCTTTGGTGTCTTTAAAGGAAAAATCTCATCCTCTGCTGGAACCTCTCAAATTTCTGTCTATTATTGGTTCTTTATCATATCTTGTGGCTGGATCAAGGCCTGATTTGGCGTATCCTGTCAACTTTCTGGCATGTTATGCATCAAGAGCAGGTAAAGCTGAATGGGATGCGCTTAATCATTTTCTGAGATATCTACAATTTACCAAAGACATGAAATTTCATCTTTTCCCAACAATCAATCCCAATCCATCTACAGAAGTTTATTGTGATGCTACTTGGGGTGGTAAATTTGCTAGGGCTACAGGAGGTCATGTTCTTCAGGTCAACAACTGTCTTATCTTATGGCAATCAAAGCGTCAATCAAGGGTGGCCACAGCTTCACTTCATTCAGAATTAATGGCAATGTCAAATGCAACACGTCAAGCTCTTTGGATGTGTAACCTTCTGCGTGAAGTGGATTTGTGCCATGGTCCAACAACTCTGTATTGCAACAACAAAGGTGCAATTGTAACAGCTACTGATAACCCCTCTGACAAATGTTGTAGGCATGTTGACAGAGATTTCTACTTTGTGAATGAACAAGTTCATCAACGTGAAATTGACATTAAATGGGTATCAACTAAAGATCAGGTGGCAGATTTGTTGACAAAGAATTTGGGACCAAATGTTTGGAAAGAAAAGATATATTTATTAGGTGTTTTCTAGTTTTTATGTTTTTCCTTGTTAAGTACATAAAGTGTATATAGTCTGTGGTGCAGCTGACGCGTCTAACTCCGGTTCACTCCGGACAAAGCGCTGACACTGCTACCATAGGTGAGTAATGAAATAATATTGGTTCACTCGGGACAAAGCGCTGACACTGCTACCATAAGCAGAGCTAGCATTTGTCAACTCACTGCAATTAGTTTAGGAAGCAATATTATTAGAACTCAGAAAAAAATTAAGCCGTGAAAAATAACAATTGAAGAACAATGTTTTTTTTTTAAAAAAAAATAAAAGGCTATGAGGGAGATGAAATAAGGAAGGGAAGGCGATTCATTACACAGAGAATGAATGAGATGAGTGAGGAGTAGATATTGTGGCTAACATGTGCTTGTGATGAAAAAAAAAATTAAAATTAAAATTAAAATTAAAACATAAATTAAACTTTAAATTTAAAAAAAGGGCTGATTTCAGGTCAGCTTGGATACTGATTTTTGAAATTGTTATGGTGTTACCATACTATGTACTTAGCTAGTCTCTCATCAGTATATAGTGTAGCCTCCGAATACATCGGAGACCTTTCCCTGGTTCTGCAAGGCATCATTCTCTACAGGTTATGGGCCGTCTCGCTCGTGGAGAACCCTTCGTAGAACCCCGTTCATTGCAACGATACTGCAATTTCCCTCCTCCTCATGGTGTATGGGCGCCATATTCTCAATTCTACTCTCAAAACAGTGTATGGGCGCTGTTCTCGCCTCAGCCAAAAAATGGCATTTTCCTCTCTAAATTTGGTGTATGGGCGCCATCTTATCATCCTGCCTAAGAAAGGTATCCGCTCCGCTATGGTGTGTGAGGCATCTTCCCTCATCGTGATTTGCGACGATACAAGCAAAACTTTTTGCCACAAACTATTCTCAAAACCCACCTCGTTAACCACCCCTTTCTCTAAATCTTGTACCTTCGCCACATGCTGGCCTCAACAGGCAGCATTCCCAAAACCCCATTATCTCATTTCTCTAAAGTCACCAATCAATCAGAAGCAAGTCTGGAAATCTACCATTTCGCACACCGCTCACAATTCCCTTCTTGCTCAATCCTCAATTTTCATACCGAATATCTCAAATCTCAGTTCACTCTCACCTCACCTACTCCATCAAGTTTCTTATTTTCCTTCAATTTCTACTCCAATACTTGGTGATTTGTTGATGTCTTGATGGGGGGGATGTACAAATTTTTCTTATAATTTTTCTTTATTTTCATTAAATACTTTTAAACTACAAACTGGAATAATTTAGCTTCTTAGTGTATTGTCTTTTAACATTTTTAACACACTCTTTTTAAATTAGTTTACTATTCCCTTTCATTGTCACTCGTTACAATCTTTTATTATTAGTGTAGGGTGATGTTCGTCTAACTAAGTGGGGGGGATGTTATGGTGTTACCATACTATGTACTTAGCTAGTCTCTCATCAGTATATAGTGTAGCCTCCGAATACATCGGAGACCTTTCCCTGGTTCTGCAAGGCATCATTCTCTACAGAAATAAGTGATTTATTTACAAAATTTATGTGCAGGTTTGCCAATACAAATTTTCTAATTTTGACATCCCACATTATGATTCACAGCTTTCTCGACAGGACCTGCCTGATAAATTCCTTGAAGTTTTTGTCAAAGTAAGATCATTATTATATCTTGTTTTATTTATTCATTAATTTTTTGAGTAAATGAAGAAATTTATGTTAAGGCCAATTAAGGAAAAGCCAGCTTTTTTTTTTCCTTTTTACACTGCTGACTCTTCCCTTTACTGCGACATTACTCTTCCTCCTCCTCCTCTTCTTTATCAACATCTCCTGCATGCTTAATTTTGACGTCTGCACTCCAGCTTTTAGATTTCATAAATAAAAAAGAAAAAATAGAGTGACAAGCAAAGTAAATTTTGTGATATCAATAGATAAATAAAACAAACTCATTAAGTAGCTAACCTGCAAAGACCGCTGACTTGTACACCTGTGATACTGGTTCCTATATACTGACAGTGACTGACCCAGGGTTCTAATACTGGAAGTTCAGCACAAACTGACTCGTGAGTAATGACTCTACGTATTTTTTTTATTATTTAAAAAAAAAAAGAAATAAGAAAAAAAAAAGAGAGAGATAAAGCAATCATAAGTTTTATTTTATTTTATCATACTTGATTATCTATACATATGTATATCTTTTGCCGGAAAAACTTACGCAAGAGCAATCTGACCGGAAAAACTAACTGTGACGAATTGCGTGAGCCAACGTTGGTCAACTGTGATATTAGTACTCTGACAAGTACTTCACAAGCGGTGAATACCTTAGCCATAGATTAGCCTACTTGAGAGTCTCTTCTTGAAAAAAAGGATCCCAATGTAAGTCAAAAATAAAAATAAATTCACTTACACCTGACTACCTCCGTGTACACTCCTTAAAGTACGCATGCCATCTATGGAAAAGGCCGTATTATTTAAAGGTGCACATACCAACTGCGGACTGAAGTAAATAGATATAGATTTTAGGACACTGTCGATTATTATGACGCCGCACCCCTTAAGATGGTGAGTAGACTTACTCTTCACTCTTGAGGTTCATATTACCTTTCATGTCAAGAGAAAACGTAAGCTGGCCTGCTTTTACCTGAAATGGTCTATTGCTAGAGAGATAAGAGAGCGGAGAAAATTTTGAGTGCCATTCTTGAAAAAAGATGCCAAAAAAAGTCAAATGAGAAGTACCCACTTATTGTCAGTTATCTCTTTAATATTTCCACTCATAACAGCGTTTCCCTCGCATTCTTTTGGTGGAGGGGCCTTTTTGCTGAAGTAGACTTGGATGAGCGAAGTGATGAGGATGAACAGCAAAGAAGACGAGAGCATGATTTGATGGTTGAGCACAAGACTTTCGAGAGCAGGTGGAGCAGAATTAATGCTATGGATCTCAATGCTCGAGGGATGACAAACAAGAAACCAGACATGTTATAAGTTTGGCGTAACAAATGGAGATGTTTATAATATGAAAAACCGCTGCTGCGACTTGTTACTGGGACATTAAATTGTTTGAGTGAAGATTCTTTCTTCTCTTCCTTGATGGACACTCCATTCCGCACACTCACCCGCTCCCTCCACTTTTCAGCTCCAAAGCCATCCAGCTCTCAACCCCCATCATCAAGTTCTTCCTCCACTCCAAATATTCCCAACTTTCATTCTTTACTTGCCAATCTTCCTTTCTCTGCCACCCTGTCCCACAATCTCTCCGCTCTTGCACTCTCCAACCCCACTCCCATCCAGTCACAGGCTATTCCCATCGCTCTCCAGGTCTCTTTCTCTCTCTTTTTTGTGTATCCACCTCCTCCTGTTCTCATCCATATGTCTTTCTTCGCTTCCAGAAACGTGATTTGCTCGCCTTGGCTCCCACCGGCTCTGGAAAAACTTTGGCTTTTCTCCTGCCTGTCATCCTCAATATCTCTAACCCTTCCTCAAATCTACTCAAACCATCTCCAAGTGCACTTATCATTGAACCAACAAGAGAACTTTCTCGTCAAGTCGGAGCAGTCACTCGTTCTATTATCAAACCTTCTTCCTCTTCTTCTTCTTCCTCTTCTCTCACCCCCGTGGTCCACGTCTTGGGCGATGATGAACAAATCAACAATTCGTCCACTTCAAAAAAGAAAAAAAATATTCCAAACCAAGTACCTTCCATTCCTTCACCTTGCAATCTTCTCGTTTCGACACCTTTGAAATTAGTTTATCTTCTCAAATCAAATCCGAAAATCTTGCAAAACGTTTCTTATCTTGTATTGGATGAAGTTGATCAGCTGCTTGATAAAAATGTCTTCCTCGAACAAATCGATACCATTCTCTCTCACCTTCCTTCATTCCATTCTGTTCAAAAAATCATGATGAGCGCAACTATCCCAAGTAGCGTTGAAGAACTCTCAAAATCTATCATGAGACCTGATATGGTTAGGTTGATTGTCGGGCACAAAGGTGTGGCACCTGGAAAATTAACTCAGAAACTTCACTTCGTCAATTCTGAGGCCTGTAAACTAGCTCATTTTACTTCCTTGTTAAAAAACAATGGCACTACTCAAGAGATTGTCAAGCCTCCCATTTTAATCTTTTGTCAATCCGTACAACGGGTTGACGAATTGGTCAAAATTCTGCGAGCTGATTGGGGCTCAAAGGTTGACTACATTCACGGCAAGAGGGATAATCATGAGAGGGACCGGGTCGTGGAAAAATTCAATGAGGGAAAAGAGATTTGGTTTCTCTGTTGTACCGACATTTTTAGTCGTGGATTAGATTTCAAAAATGTAGAAGTAGTTGTCAATTGGGATTTTCCCCAGAGCTCTGATTCCTACTTGCATCGAATCGGTGAGTTTTCATTTTATATGATTTTTTTTTTTTTCATATATCATGCTAATGGATTTGGTCTGAGTCAGGACGTACAGCAAGAGCCGGAAAATCAGGACTTGCCATTACGTTTTTCACCCAAGAAGATGGGAAATATATAAGGTTGATTGTGAACGTGATGAGGAATAGCGGATGTGAAGTAGCTGAATGGATGACTCAGTTGCGAAATCCGACTCAAAATGAGCGCAAGAAATTAAAAGTGAGGCCGATTGAAAGAGTAGGAATACGTAAAGCGGCGCTGGAGGGTAGTGGAATTAATGGTCCTATGAAACCTCAAAAGAGGAGGAATCAAAATAATGCTTCTACTACTGATGATGATCATCATCATCGTCAAAAGAAAGGAAGGAAGAGCAAGTAGACAAAAGACGATAGTATCCAAGTGTAACTAAGTGTTTCAATCAAAAAATCCCAACAAAGTCATACTGGGCTACTTGCTAGCCAGTCAAAAAATAAATTTCAAATCCTTCAGTAAAAAATTTGAAATAATAATCAGGGCACAAATTAAGTGTGTAATGACATCCACTCTATGGAATAAAATAAATCAACTTTCCCTTCTCACATATATATACATGTATATACATATATATATATATTGAATGAGACATATAAATCTCACATTTAATATGGTATTCTTAAAAAACCTGATCAATTTTTCGTATGACAGAAATCAGCTTATCTCAAGTTAGTTGAAATAAAGAAAGATAATTTGTATCATTGAAATACGTCTTTTTTTTCTTTTTTTTTAAAAAATTTCTTACGATCTCACCCAACAAGGGGCAAGAAGGAGGGAAAGGCATATGTTGTTAGTAAAATGGATAAGTTAACAAGTGAGGGAGGTGACCGTGCAATAAAATTTTAGGCATATAGATGGAGAGGAGCAGGTTGTTAATAAAATGTTTTGTATGAACAAGATATGCAGCAACATCAGCTATTATAGGGGAAGGGGATTGGAGTGCGGATGGGTGGAAGGGAAATTTGGGTTGCGCAGCTTTCAGAAATAGTAAGGCCCTGATATGTTTGTGGGCAGAGCAAAACAAGAGAACATACTCTGGGGTGTCCATGCTATTTGTACCGCACAGGGCACACCAGGGAGAATCAACCACTTTGAACCGAAATAGATGATTTTTGAATGGGCAATATCACGAGCGGCACTGGGCAAATGCTGTTGCACGAGCGCGCGGGAAGGTGTTGAGTTGTTTAAACATAAGAAGAGGAGCAAATCTGTCACCGAGTTTCTTGAAAGTGGGTGACGTTGGGAAAGAGAGGAATTGAGTCCGGCCACGGGTGTTGAGGAAAGTCTTGAGAGAGGCGACTGAGGGAAGGGGAGGGGAGAAATTTAATGACATGATAGTCCGGTGAGAGAGTGAGTGAGATCCGTTTACCCACCTATCTACGATCTTGTTCCCCTGGATGCCACAGTGACCTGGGCACCATTGAAAGGTGAGTCAGATAGATGGATTGACACTACGGAGGAGGGCGACTGTTTGAGCAATGGAGGACAGGGAGGAGGTGTTCGCTGTTCGAGTAGAGGTAGACGAGAGATAATTAACAACAGCTTGCTTGTTACTAAGTAGGGTGAGAGAATTGATTAGGAGGAGGAGAGGATTGGAAAGTTGAAATACGTCTTGAGTGTAAGACTTTGATTTGATAACTGTTTTTCATGTATAATTTGGCATGAAATAAAATATTCACTGGTGAAAGTAACACTCATAAACTTTCATCTTATCAGAATTGATTTCAAGTTGATGATGTATGCCAAAACTATTGCGTTCGCTGGACAATTCACGGCCCAAGAGAAACCATCAAAAAGATGTGAAAAATGAGACCCTTGAATGCATTAGACTGTTATCGGGGCTATGGTATTGACAACTATTATAGCAAAAAGGTTTGATGTCACCAAAAAATTATAGGCCTATGACCAGTTTCAGAAGTGAAAAGATGCACTATGAAACATGTGATGTTGGGGTGAGTAGCTGTCCCCTGCAACAGCGGAGGTACAATGTATCTCCCCTTGATGCACTTTAAAATCAAATGTTTTTTGTTTTTTTTTGCCATTGATCCTTGCTGGTTTGTCTTGGGGCAAGACGTGAAGTAAGACATCTGAAAATCATTCTTTACATGACTGTCAAATGCCTAAATATTTGTAATATAGCGCAAACCTGTGCAGGTCAGCCGCATTTGAGTTCCGCAGTCAACTTCTTGACTACTTTCCTCCCCTGACGGTTGGAATCCTGATTTTAACCATTGTGTTAATGTCATATTGTGCTACTCATGTCTCTTATTCTTCCTCAGCTAAATCATCCCAGAGGGCAGTTATGTAAAAAATGTAAAGCTTTTTGGGACGACCACTTTGATGGACAATAACTTCATGGAATATTTCCCTCTTCTTGCCCTTTCATACTATACTTTCTTGTTTTTTTATTTTATTTTATTTTATTTTATACTTGTTCTATCCCATGTTGACCACTATCTCTATTCCGCCTCTCTCTCTCTCCACGTCTTCTCTCTATTTATTGTTTTTCTCTGTGTAACAATAATCAACTCTTTCAATATGGATGATATATTGTTCATAGACATCAACGGTTGTTTCATGCTCTCACATCTCCATGATACTAATGGTTTTTTTTTTTTTTTTTTTTTTTTTTTTTTTTTTTTTTTTTTTTTTTTTTTTATTTCTTACAATCTCACCCAACTAGGGGCATGAAGGAGCAGGAAAACAAGAGGTAGGTACAGGAGGGTAGGGAGCAGATAGAAGGAAACAACGGGCAATTAAAAGTAAAGCAATATGGGACTATTGGGAGAGAGGGACATTGTTGGGGAATCTGTTTGTGGAGATGAGAAAAGAAGCAACTTGAAGCGTAATAGGGGAAGGAGACAAAAGGGAAGAGGAATCAAATTTTATTTTATGCTTAGCGGCAATGTCAAATAGCGACTTGCGTTCTACTGAGTGAGCAGGGCAAAAAAGCAGAACATGTTCGGGGGTGTCAGGAGCGTTGAGGTGGCAAAGGGAGCAGAGAGGTGAGGGAGAAGCCTTGAATCGAAATAGATAGTGTTTCAAGGGAGAGTGGCCTGAGCGGCATTGTACAAACGCAGTGGCGTGTGCACGAGGGAGAGCGGACAGCACTTTAAAGCACAGGGATGGATTGAACCTACCCCGGAGCTTTCGTAATGTGTCTCTATTCGGAGGGGAGAGAAGAAGGGATTTTGAGTGATGTTTGATGTGTGATTTCAGTGAAGAGATAGATGGGGAAGGGGCAGCGAAAGAAAGGAGAGACTCAGCAAGAGAGGTCATATCATGAGAGCCGTTGGCAAGCCTATCTGCCACCTCGTTACCCATGATCCCCTGATGGCCAGGGCACCATTGAAGAGAGAGGGACACTTTGGGGTTGGCTTCAAGGATGACAGCGATAGAGGAGGCGATGGATAGGAGCAAGGTGGAATTATGGGTTGGGATAAGTGGGGAGGAAAGGGCCTTGATGACAGATTGACTATCGGAGAGGAGGGTAAGGGATTGGTAAAGAGAGTGGAAAGGATTAATAATGAAAAGGCGCAAGCCTAGGAGGATACCAAACATCTCTGACTCGAATACCGAGAAGAGGTGCTGGTCACCTAAACGTGCCACAAAGGGGAGGTTTTGGCCGGGATCAAAAGCTGCAGAGAAAGCACCCTTATCAGATTTCGATCCGTCTGTGTAGATGAGGTAAGACGAGTGAGGTCTCTTGGACAAAAGTCGAATGGTGTCGGCACACGCAAGTTCCTTGGAGGAGGCAATGTTGGCCGAGAAGAGGGGGGGAAGCCAGGGAGGAAAGGGGGATGGGTGACAAATATCTAGATTGGAGAGAGGAAACGTGGGGGGAAAAATATTGGATTTAGAGAGAATGTGGAGTTGGTGCAGGTGACTTTTAGGGGAGGGGGAGGAGATGAGGAGTTTTGCAAGGCGCGCCATGGGATTTGAGGATGGGATCGTGAGGAGCCTCGCCCATGCCTTGTTAACAGCGAGATCCAGGCGTTGTTTGCAGGGGAGGAAGGATGAGTCGTGTAAGAGTAGTTTAACTGGGGTAGAGCGGAAACAACCAAGAGCTCTTCTCATAGCCTTGTTGTCTACCACCTGCAGGAGCCTAATAGTGCGAGAGTTCCTCAAGGGATTATGCCACGTAATGGCAGCATAATCTGTCCTGGAATGAACTAAAGACGTGATTAGTGTACAGTATTGCTTTAATGGGATACCCCAACCTGATGAAGCAAGACGATGAATAGATGCCGCAGATTGAAGACCAGCTGCGATCAGCTTGTTCCCATTAGGTATGAATGACAGCGAGGGATCAAGGAGAACCCCAAGCCATTTCAGGGTAGGAGAGGGAGAAAGAGATCTTCCGTTAAAGGAAAGAGAGGGGGGGGAGGATAGGATATGTTTGCGTTTAGTGAGGAGCATCCATTTAGTTTTGGAGAAATCAAAGACGGCAGCATGTTTGGAGCCCCAAGCAACTGCTTCTGATCCCAATCTGGTGAGAGCGTCAACTACAACCTCTGGGTCCTTGTTAGCAGATAGGAATACCACATCATCAAGGTAACCTAGGGCTAAGGAGGAACGAGAGAGGGATGGGAGAGTCAACAGGTCAGCATTATAAATGACATATAAAAGGGGGGACAGAGGAGACCCTTGTGGGAGTCCCATGGGGGAAAAGGAGGCAGGGGATTCAAAGGTAGAGAAGGCAATATTAGTTCGCCGACCACGTAAGGAATCAATGATTAGTAATATCAGATTGTGGGGGAGAGGCATAGAGAAGAGAATATGTGAGAGACGAGAGGTGTTCACTGAGGGGAAGGCGCCTTTCACGTCCAGGGACAGAGCACCAACTACGTTACCTATCCTCCACTGGTCTTTCGTCCAAGTAATAAAGTGGAGAAGGGCGTCAGAAGTGCTTCTGAACGGCCGGCCACCATAGTGAGTGTCTGGAAGGAGATGGTTTGACTCAATGAGGTAGGAGAGGCGTTTGGTGAGGAGGGCTTCAAGGAGTTTACCCAAGGTATTGAGGAGGGCGATGGGTCGGTAAGCACCAGGGGTAGAATAGTCGGGGCGATTTGGTTTGGGAATGACCACCGTTCTAGCGATCTTCCACGGAGAGGGATAGTGGCCTGTGTCAAGGCACTTCTGAAAAAGAGGGAGGAGAAAAGCAGCGACAGCTTGGGGGTTACAATGAAAGAGAGAATTTGGGATACCATCAGGACCCGGAGCCCTGCCCTTCTTAGTTTTAAGAAGAGCGGCAGAGATCTCCTGAACAGTGAAGGGGGGGGAAGGGGGAACAGAGGCGGGGGGAGGGGGGCAAATATCTGAGAGGTCACAAGGGATTGATGCTACTGAAGTGCCTTCAAAGAGAAGCTTGGCTTTCAGTAGGTTGTCAGTCACAAGCGACCCGTCAGAATCTAGGAGGGGAGGGTTGGATCGAGGATTAGAAACGTGAGAGAAAGATTTAGCTGGTTTGAACAGGGTATTGGGGGTCAGGGAGGATAGGTATTTTCGCCAGTGTTGCTTGCGAAGATATTTGATTTTTGCGCGGAAGACCTTTCTCGCTGACAGAAACTCAGACTCGAAGTGAGAAGCAGGGGAGAGCCGCATGTGACGGAGGGCTCTGTAGCAGTTTTTCTTGAGGGGATCCAAGATACCGCGATTCCACCACGCATGACACACCGAGCTGGGCTGCTGCAGCGGGACAAAGGTTTCCATTAGTTCGATAAATATGGAAGAGACTTGTTCGGCAGCCAAGTCAATAGAAGAGGGGGAGGAGAGAGGGGGGATGGGGGGCAAGGAGGAAAGGGAGTTATGAAGAGAGGACTCATCAAAGGATTTCCAATTCCTGAAACGATTCCGTTGTGGGGGAGGGCAAGGGAGAGGGAGGATTTGGGTAATGATGGATCTATGATCAGAAAGGTGAGAAAGCGATCCGTCGCTGTCTGTGATGCAACTTATCACCCAATCAGAAGCCTTCCCATTTGCAAATACCAGGTCAATCACAGAGGTGAAGCCCCGGGAGTTGCAAAAGGTAGGGATACCAGCTTGGGAGATAAGGGACATACCCAGATCAGAGAGGGAGTCAATGAAGAATGAAGATTCAGGGTGGTTGGAGTGATGCTTAGACGGATCTGCCCACAAGTCATGATGCAAATTTGAGTCAGCAAAAAGAAAAATAGGGAGGTGGTAAAAAGGGTGAAGGGAGGGGAAGATGAATTTTGAGGTGGAGAAAGAAGATGGGGGGTTATAAAGGTTTGCGCAAATAATAGGGGAGGGTGAGAGGTTTAGTTGGAGAAGGGTGAAATCAAGCGAGGGGCTAGGGATAGAGGTGAAGAGATGAATGGGGAGAGGTTTGTTGACATAGAAGCAACAACGAACAGGGGAGGGAGAGGGAGAGGGAGGAGAGTGAAGAGGTGAGATCAGGTGCCATCCCCTGGCCGGCGCAGGAGAGAAGTGGTCAGGGGAGAGGAAGGGCTCCTGAAAAACAAGAATATCAAAATTATTAATCTGGGGGTCGTTAAACAAGGAATGAAAAACATAAAAGGATCTGTGACAGTTGAGTTGAAAGAAAGAGAAAAAAGGGGATGATGATGGGGATTTCGCCATATTTTCTCTATTCATGAGTTATTATGGGGGCAGATTGGCAAATGTGGGAGGTGGAAAATAGGAGGGGAGTTTTGCGGGTCATTGAGAAGGAGGGGGAGAGATGTGAGAGAATTTTTGAGGGGGTGATCATGAGGGAGGGAATCAATGCAGCGAAAGCAGACAGGAGATGACAGTTTTGGCATTTTGCACAATTTGGTGCTGTGATGTCCTGCGCAGTTTGAGCAGCGTGGAGGGAGGGAACAATGAATGGACAAGTGACCTTTGCCCCAGCACTGGAAACAGGTGCTTCGTTCATGGTTCACAGCTTCGGTGCGACGGATCTGCCCTTCAACAACAAGAGGGGCAGGGGGAAAGGGAGAGGAAAGGAGGTCAGCATCAGACTTATCATGAAGGTGAAGTACAACCAATGAGTGATTCTTCCCCGCCCTAGCTTCAGGGCGCCTTAACCAGGAGATCCGATAGAGGGACTTGAGGGAATCAGGGTTGTCTTCAATCAAATTATTGATGCATGACTGGTCGTTGAGGTCAAAATAAGTTGGAATGCCGTGGGCGACAACTGGGAAGGTAGGGGGTTTGTAGATAAGACCCTGGGGGAGCCATTCTTGCCAGGAACTGGTGAGGATGGTCTGATCATCGGGTGAGTTCATAATGATTTTAAGGTCGTTGGACCTGTGTCGCATTACTCCTTTGACAGAAATAACGGTGTTGTTGGAGGGATTCACAATCTTCTTGGAGGCAATACGGTTGTTAATAAAAGAGAGCAGCTTGGGGTTTGGCAAGTCCTTTAAAACGGGTGACGCCGGGTTAGACTGCTTGACAGTAAAGGATGGGGGGCCTGGGCGGGGGAGGGGCACGGAGGAAGGACGATTAAGTGAGGGAGAGCCGGAGGCAGTAGCTTGAGCAAACGTGGGTTTCAATGGGTGGGAGGGGGGGGAGCTAGAAGAGCCAGAGGAAAATCTAGCAGGGGATAGACGGGCCAGTAGAGAATCTATCTTCTGGTCAATAGACTTCAGGGAGGGTTCTTCACTAGGAGCAGGTGGAGCGACAGGGTTATTTGCTTGGTGGAAGGCAGCTTGGTTTGCCAGGGGGGACAGGGCAGCTGCGAGGGCTTTGATGTCAGAAAGTGTGGCGATGTGAACACTAGCACGGGTGCCTTTTCTGGGAGGTTCTCGGACAGTGCCTAGGAGGTTGTTGAGGCACGCCACAATTGTCTTGGGGTTGTTGGCCTGGTCAAGGCCAACCAGGCGGGCAACACGGGCCGCTGGAGCATTAGGGTCGACAGTGGTGGGTAAGGGGATTTGAGGTGCCGTTGTGAGGCCAAAGTTGGAAAAGGCCCTTGTAGGATTGTGAATAGAGGCTTCCAAGGAACTAGGAGCTCTGACTGGAGCCGGGCGGGTGGGGAGGGGGGAGGGTTGAGCTTTGGGAGAAGGGGTGGGGGTGACTGAGCCCTCTGACATTGGGGCGTCCGAGTCTGCTGGAGGTTGAGTCCCATCAGCTTGAGTGGGGAAGAAGAGCTCCCTGTGCTCGTCTCGAGCTTCCTCTAAAGAGTCTGAGGAGGAACTGCGGGTTGGGCGTCTCGTGGGGGGGGTAGGGGAAGAATAACGTCTCTTCTTTGGGGCGGGGTAAGGTCTGGCAGGGGGGGGGGAGCGGGGCAGGGGAAGGGGGGGAGGGAGAGATATGATCAGTAGAGAAGGAGAGGGGGGGAATAGGAGAAGGGAAGAGCGGAGAGAGATCAGGAGGGGGGGACTCCGGAGCCAGGGGAGGGGGAGGCTCAGGCGGCGTTGGAGGCGCGTCGAATTGCGGTGGAGGCGGGGTCGCGTCGACCTGCATAGCATGGTGGTTCTGGTCAGAAGCCATGGATACTAATGGTTAATGAGAGAGAAGACGTAACACGCCAGAGATCACGTGAAAAATAATCGACATTGATTTTAACACTTCAAACTAAAACTATTTTGCTCACATAGCGGTTATGTAGCCATTATAACCATTATTCACACTGAGACAGAATCGCTATACCTACAGGTAAAGTAGTTTAAGTTTGTAGTGTTAGTAGAGGCATGAGGACTACTAAGACGTAGAAACAAAGGGAATCACCAGTGCTCTATTGATGGGATCAAAACATTAAATCGCAAGACAACCATCTGAGCAAAACATCTTATAATTGTGGTGTACCTTGTAGCGATCAAATTCCAATGTACACCGTCGCCCCGATTGTTACCTCCATTTCAGATGACGACTGGGTCCATCAATCAATCCTCTTGATATATGGTCATATTAACATGACAGAAACGGTCTTAGAGAGAAGGAAGAAGGATTCATCTTTAGACTTTCCTATCAAACATGATCAAGAAGTCAGTGGAGGCGATCTGACTGTAAACCATCACGCACAGGATTATCCTCCTTTGAACTGGCCAGTCGAAAAAGGACGTTTTAAATGCTTGGTACAACTGATCCCTGGCACTAATACACTAACGCTACAATTCAAACCTGAAAACTTGGATTGCTTTCACTCTGAACCCTTGGTACTAAATGTCAACTTTTTGCCGCTTGAGTCGGTCCCCCCACTACACCTAGCGATACTGATGGGTGAAGATTCACCAGGGACATTTGATTGTACGCCAGAGGAAGAAAAGACTCAAGGAAATAACCTTTCAGTAGCTGTTAATAAATTTAGAATGGCTGCTTACATTTGGCAGGTTGGATAAAATATTATGTTTTAATGCTGTGCTTCTTACGGAACCTCACACAAATGCCCCATTTTCTGTTTCAACTCTCTTTCTGGCACAAGTGTTTTTTTAGGCATTTACTAGTGAGCAAATGTATCGCCAGAAACTTGGAAGACGATGCTTTCGATTTGAAAACACTTGGCAAGTGGGAACTCTCAGAAAGGCTGATACGGAACTTGGCATTTTGCGCAACCAAGCCAAAGTGTGTTATCAAGTCTGGTCTTGTATTTTTAAAAAACCATTTTATTTTATTTATTTCTATCCTCTATTCAAATAAAAAAATTGAAATCATATCTGAATTATTTTCTTCCTCTTTTTTATTATTAGGTGAATATCATTCGTAGTAGTCGGACTATAACCGAGATACGAAATTTGGATTTTGCTCAACAGAATAAGAAGGCAAAAAAACCCGGAGAGCTTTTTTCAATTGTTTTGGAAGCACTTCAAATATATTTCAAACCTTTGCCAAATCAAACATACCACGTCGCATGCTTGATTCTAGACTCACATTGGGATATAGAACATCAAATCATTACTGGGCATGCTGCATTGGGGGGAGGAACCGGCACTATTCAGCTTGGGATCTTTGGTTCCCATGCCTTGCATACTTATCCATCAACATTAGATGATGTTGTATCTGTGTTTTCTGATTGCACTCTTACTGATAAAAAATATGTTGCAAATGATAACAACGAGTCTGGAAGTTATTGGGAAGCTTCCAACATTGGGATAGGAGCGCATTTACATGAAGTTGGTCATCTATTAGGATGTCCTCACCAAGCACTTGGTGTCATGTTAAGAGGTTACGTGACATTGAACCGAACTTTCATGGTAAAAGAACCCCCAGCAACACGAACTGGCTCTAAGGGCTTAACTGAAATATGCCAGGCAGATGAATGTAGCTTTCATCGTCTGGATTGTCTTAGATTTTAGTGAGATTTACATTTATATGTCTATGATTACAAATTTGTTAATCAGATGAAAAAACTCCTCCAACTTATAGCTATCACCCATGTTTTCAATTTCCCAGCGATTCCCGTTTTCCACAAGATGAGGCTCTTCAAGCTTGGCCAGTAGATCATGAGCGCATGATAGTAACCTCACTGAATGGTTTAGCTTGGATTGAAATTCGTGCAGGAGGTGAAGAGTTTTGTCAATCTTGGATAGAGTATAAAAACCTCTACAACACCCACGCACTAGGAATTCTTGAAGAAGATATGATGAATAAACAGGCTATTCAAGAAGAATCAGAGCCTAAGAGAAAAAGAATCAAGTTTGGTCATTCTGAAAAGTCATTTGATCTTAGCTCAACACCCCAAGATAAAATTAAATCCACATTTTTGGAAATCGCCCAACTCAAGGAAAAACTCCCTCCCTCAAAAAGAAATTTGAAGATTCAAATAAAAATACAATCCCTCGGCTTGGGAATGTTGGATATTGAAAACGTCGAGCAGTTTCTAACTCCTGAGCTAGACTCCATTATCATAGACAAAAAGACCTTGGTATATAGCTGCCAACTACTAGGTTCTAAGCATGTAGATGGAAGTCGAGATCAGAGTCTAATATTTCACCACATTTCAAAACCATCTGAACAATTGTGTTCTATCGTGGTATATTCAAGATACGGTTTGGATGGAATTGAGTTTTTTTATCAAAATTCAACAACACAGCTATTTGGGAATCAAAAAACAGAAGAGGATCAAGAACAGAGGTTTATACTTGGTAAGCCAAGATGATGTAATCACTATTTTTCTTGATTTTTCTTAAAGCTGATTAATTATTTGGGGACATTTGTATATGAAATAGATTGTGATTCGGGCGAGAAATTGGCAGGATTATATATTCGTTCTGGCCTTTGGATTGACGGATTATCAATAATCACCTCTTCAGGTCGTCGGTCACCATTTTTTGGTAATGCAGACGGTGGAACTGGGTAAAATTATGATTTAAATTCTTTTATCTTGAATTATACAAAACTATAGACTAATGTAAATTATGTTTTTTTTAAAAAAAAAAATCAAGACATTTAGTTATGCCTCCTTCCGGATATAGATTTGTTGGGATAACCGGAGGAATTGGTGAGCAGGTCAATGGGTTAGCAATGCTTGTCATAAAAGAGCAACAGTAGAAATATGAATTGTTCTCTCAATAATCTTCTACTTGTTGGTGAGTCTAGTTCTAAACACAATTTATACCACCTTTGGTGCATTGTGGTATAGATGAAACTTCATAATAAAAATACAATTAACTCAAGAACCAAACACCTCACCAATTGTATTAGAATGGAAAATATTATTATATATATAATATAGATAGATAGATAGATTACATAGAGTTTTCATACAGGTAACGAGGTGATTTTTTTCCTAAAATTTGTTATGTTTTCTTTGTGTTTCGAAGATAATTTTTGAAGCCACCAACATCAACAATATTTATGAGATGATTGTTTCAGAAATCAAGGACGAAGAAGTGTCAAAAAAGAATAAAGCGAAATTGCATGTAGCGAATCGTCCCTGACAGAAATGTGCAAAATATTTTTAATCTTGTAAGTTTTAAATATTTTAACAGATGTATTAAAAAGAATATGAAAAATCTTGGTGGAATGATCAAATCAATTATCGCTTAATAAAAATATGATATTTGTAAAATTTTCAAGGCTAAGGCAGTTAAAAGAGGCAGCGAGATCATTTAAATGGAACATAACCAAGTGAAGTAAAGTTCACTCGGGGCCAACAAATGATGAAATTGATAATTAAAACAGTAAATCACAAGAGCAGTTATATCATAATAATCCAGTTGTACAATATGTGGTCTATATTAATGTGAAAAGACTATAATGAGATAGTATATAAGAGATCAGATCAGATCATGTCAATATAGATTAAACAATATAGTATTCAGATAACAATGTTGTAGTCATATAACAAATAGTGAGAACAGGATCTATGAAGCACAAACTACCAAGAACAAGGTTTAATCTTAACAATATTTAGGTGGGTAGTTGAGTAGGAAGGCTTTGGCGCTGGTATGTAACTGTTAAGATTCTCAGTCAATGACACCAAAAATGCATAAAAAATCCTATTACAGAGAAGCAAAGAGTTTTTAAAGTGTACCTAGAATAAATGATATAGCTTTACTATTTAGAAAGTCTCTTAGATGAAACTAATTTTAATCTAATTTGAGCCCAGTTTGAACCCAGTTGTAAAAAAGTTGTAAGTTGTTTGGAAACTTGTGTTTGCTTTTGTGAGCCTCTTTACACTACCAAATCACAAAAAGGGTTAAATAAGTGGACGAAGGAGTAGCCTAAAAAAATGAATCAACAATAAAACTTTAAAAAAACTTTTTCTTAGTAAAAGTACTCAAACATCCCAATATATTCCAGTCAATAGTATGCAAGAAATTATCTCAATCTCCCAAATGAGAAACTGATCTGTGTCTTCATATACCTACTTAAATTATTTCTCATTTCAATCCACCAAGCTTTTTTTTTCTTTTCTATTTGAGTTTCTCATTTGAGCCATAACTCCCTGGTGCTATATAATTCTGTGATAAATACATAACATCAGATTTTTCATAAAATGTAAAACTGATATTTCATTATTTAGTTTTCCCTTATGTCAATGTAGAAAACAAGGATTATTCTTAGCAAAAAAAATTTCATATAAGAGTCAGGAAATAATATATTTTAATTTTAATTATAAAAGGAGGTGCAATCACCACACAATATAGGGGACAGACTTGCTAGCACGTCCGCAACCTTGGACCCAAACTCACCACAGATTGAACACACAATGAGCTATTGACAAAGAAACTATACAATCAGGGATGAACACCACTCAGCAGAACAGTTTTAGGTGGGTGTTCAAGTAGAGTTCAGTCTGAGTTCCATCTAAGTTCAGGTCGGGGACTTTCTAGCAAGTCCACCCCCTATATTGCGTAGTGAATGTAGTCATACTTTTGTAACATGATGTAATATCCATTATGGTAAAAATAAAACTAATAGAATAAATGTATATCATCCAACCAAAAAATGTAGGTCAACTTCATGTCTGTTTTTAAAAAGAAGGATCCTTAAAAGTAATAATGATTATAATTTAAATTTAATCATTGATTATTTTAATACAAAAAAGATAATAATATAAAAGCATAAATATATACTTTCTGTAGCTAATATCCCTTATTTTTTCCATTTTGTAAGCCCACCTTTCCATTTATTTTAAAACTTATATTCTTAAATTCTGATTAAAAACAGAGTTTATCCATTATCTGGCACCACTTTAAAATCTCCCAGATGCACAAAAATGATATCTCATACTCAAATGGATGTGTTGATATAAAAGACATTCAACATAAGGATAAAATTTCTTCTCAAAATAAAATATGTAATTCACTGTGTTTTCTTTATTTATTCTTGAATTAAAATCATGTTTTGCCCTGTTTTCTTACTCACTCCCTCTATTATTTTTGTTGAGAAGCTAATTACATGCAGAACTATAAACATAGAACATTTTAAAGTACTGAATACATATATTCTCTTGCCCCATCCCACTGAATTTTAATAGATAGAAGTAATATTCAAGAAAATAAAGGATGCCTTAAATTACTTCACTCTTGAAATAAATTTTAATTCAATTTTTTATTTGATAGATTTTTTTTAGAAAAGTTTGTACAGTGATCAGAAATGAGTCCTCAAAAGTTTTAAAATGTTGGAGGAAACTTTAAAGAATTACACCAAGTACCTTAAATTCTACTCTATGATTAAAGTTGAGCTCTAGATTCATGATATCATATCAAAACTATAAAGCTATGGCTAATTTTTTTATAGCATTAAATTTTTTTGGAAATTGCAAATTTGAACTTCAAAAGTAGTTATTGTAGTAGAATAAGAATAGCACCATTGGATAGAGGAAGTTAAACATAGTCTTATTTAAAAAAGAAATGATTTAAAAATATTTACTTATTGTTAAATAAAATGAAATTGTTTAATGTTTTTTATTTTAATGGGTTACCACACTAACAGCCTAATGAAAGTAACAAAATAGCTCACCAATATATGTCAATTTTGGTTGCCAAACATATATATATTAGGGGGTATCAACATTAGAAATTTTTAATCATTCAAAAGTTATTTCACAACACAAAAAGAGAGGCACAAAATTGACAATAATTTTCAGTAAAAAAGTGTTTTTGGGGCACAATATGGCATATTTAAAAAAACAATCATGGTTTATTTGGTGGAAAAAAGACGTATTTTGAAATGGAAAATTTCTAACTTTGATACCCCCTATTGATCAACTCTTTTTAAAAATGACATAATTTCACCCTCCCTTTCTAATTGTTCTAGTCTCACTTTTCTTCAATCACTAATTTTGAGGTCTAAATTTCCAATTTTTTAAGAACTTCAACCACATAAAAAAATTACCCATAATTTTATATTTTTGACATGATATACCACAGAAAAACACCTGTAATATGAAATAGGGTACTTATCCCTAAATTTTTTTGTGATTCAAGGTGGAAGGGAAGTGAAAGAATCCTAGTAAAATCTTTACAAAATAAATAAATGTTCTATTATTGAGCACTCCAACCACTCAATGAATAAATGATCCCTGCTGGTAATACCTATAAATTTAAAAGAAAAATTGATGAGAAAAATAGACAGAGATAAAAAAAAAGACCAATCTATTCCTACATATATATACTAGTAACTTTCTACCATTGCTATTTTGGATATGATTGAATAGCACAGCAGAGACCAATTTGAAATAGAAGAAAACAAAAATAGATAAACATGTGAAATGTAGATTATAGATATAACGTGATGTACACAACATGTAGAAGTAAATAAATGTAAAAATAAGAAGAACAGAGAAATAAATAAGTACTTTCACACCCCTCCTTGCTATCAATCCTATCCAAAAAATCAATTTTCTTTGTAAACCTCATAAATATCTCTTTTCTCAATGATTTCATGAAGATATCTGCAACCATATCTGTAGTAGGAATGTAAAAATAATGAATTTTTCTGTTTATGATTTGTTCTCTGACCCAATGAAATTGTATTTCAATGTGTTTTTTTCTTGCATGGAAAACAGGATTTTAGCTAAGTGCAATACTTCCTTGATTATCTGAGTATAATGTTGAAGAAGTTTTACAATCATAACCCAAGTCAATAAGCAAATTTTGCATACATATTGCTTCTGGGCCAGAATCAACAGTAGCTTTTTTTCAGCTTCAGAAGACCTGAGTGAAACACTAGGCTGATTTTTAAAATTCCAGCTTACTGCCATTTCATTAATAGTAAAAACATACCCTGTTGTTGATAAGCATGTTTCTCAACAACCAGCCCACTCTGCATCAGCAAAACCATCTGGCATTTAGTGGCTCAAATTTCCATCATTTTTGAAGACATCCAAATTTTTGTAATTTAAAGAGACATTAATCATGCCTTTCAAATATTACAATACTATTTTGAATGCTATCCAATGTTTAATTCTAGGTGAAATTAAATGTTGAGCTTATTGACTGTTGGAAAAGAGAATTTCTTGTTGATTAGCTTGTGAAATGTAGTTTAATTTTCCTATAGCTCTTTGATAATTAATGTTTAATTTTAAGAATTCTTAAATTTCATCTTCAGTTGCCTCTTTAAGTTGAGTATTCATCATCATTGGTGTCAAAATTGGCTTACAATCAGTCATTTCAGGGGACTCAAGTAAATCTTTTATTTCTTGATCTTGACACAAGGATAAGGTTTTGACTTCAAGATTTCTTTTTACACGCACGCCAAGGATGAACTTAGAATCTCCTAAATCATCCATCTTAAAATGACTTTTGATTCCTTCTTTAAACCAAGATATGTCCTTACCAAAAATCAAAAGATCATCAACATGCATGTGAACATAACATGGATTATTTTAACTTTCATGAACAAAAAGGCAAGGATCTTCTGAAGAAGGATAGAAATTTATTGAATAAAAGAAATTAATTAATTTTTTATACCAACATTTTGAAGCTTGCTTTAGACCATATAATGACTTTTTAAGTAATAAAACAGGATCTTTAAAATTTCCAGGCTTCTTCATTCCAAGAGGAAAACTCATAAATACTTCTTCATCTGGATTTCCATGAATAAAAGCACCTTTCACGTCCATTTGAGCTAATTCCAAATCTTCACTATTAGCTATGCTGATTAGAACTTGAAGTGTTGTTAAAATTCCAGTTGGTGCAAAAGTTTCACAATAATTGACACCTGCTTTTTGAGAGCAACCCCTGGCACACAATATTGCTTTATACTTATTAACATTTCCATCTTCATCAAGCTTAATTTTGAACACCCATACAGAACCTATAACTGAGCTATTAATTGGCTTCTCAATCACTTCCCACACTTTTTGTTCTTCAATAATTTTAAGCTCCTAATAAATCACTACAATCCAATTTTAAGAATCAGAACAATTTATTGCTTAAAAATAGGTAAGTGGTTCAGAAAAGACCAAGTTATATGTAAGATCATGTAGAGAGTGTGATATAAAGTTGTTGTATAACAGAGATATTGATTGATTAGAGTACTTGTATTGAGTACACACCAACTACACATTCTTGATACTTCTATGATATTACTTTTATCAATATTTGAGTTGATATCCTTATCAAATTTATCAAAAGATAATCTATATTCCCAAAATTTTGAGGATTTTGATGAAGATTCATCATTGTTCAGTGCAAAGTCATCATGATCTGAACTTTGCTCATTGAAAGTCATTAAAGATGAATCTTCTGAAGGAATGGGTGGTGAATTAAGAAATTCTAAATTTTCTGTGAACAATTCAATCAATGGAGGGGTCTGACAATTTTTAGAGCTTAAAGGGAAATTTGATTCATTGAATATAACACTGTGCAAATCCAAAATTTTCATGCTGTCAATTCTTAACAATCTATAAGAAGTTGTGTTATCAGAGTAGCCAAGAAAGCAGCATTTTATTGAATTTGGCGCAAAATTTCCTTTTCTTAGACTCTTATTGGGCAGAGCATAAGTGGTGCACCCAAAGGTTTACATATGTTTGAGGTTTGGTTTTTCATTAAACCTTTTATGTAAGGAGATAAGAAATTGATTGAAGCACATTGAAGTCAATTTTCAATATAAACTGCAGTGTTTACTGCTTCACCCAAAAATTCAGTTCGCATGTTTTTGTGGAATAATAGAGATTTGGAAATTTCTGTTATGATTTAATTTCCCCATTCTGAAATTGAATTTTTTTTGGGGGTATATGGTGATGTGGTAATTATTTTGAAACCTTCTTGTGAACTCAAATCCATGAAGTTTTTATTAATGAAATCTGTTCCATTATCACAAACTAAATTTTCATTCTTTTGTAAAGTTATATTTTCAAAATGAGTTTTAAATTTTTAAAACACATCAAAGGTATAAGATTTGTTGCTTAAAGTATATACAAAAAACTATGATGTATAAGAGCTGGTTAATTTGAAGTAATATTGGTAACCTCCTTTAGATGAAGTAATAATAATGCCACTCAGATCACAATTTAAATATTCAAGAAAATGGCTCCCTCATGGTAAAGTCCCAGGAAACAGGTGAGTATGATGCTTTGCATTCACACAGGGTTCACATACTTCAAGATCATGAACTAGTTTGAATCCCAAACAGTTTTATACCTTGTTGAGATAATTAACATTTGATTGACCTAGTCTATAATACTATAATGATTGAGAATTAGAATATAAAAAGGACTTGAAAGAAACATTGAAAGACTCACCAAACTTTTCATTAATGAGGACAAGACCTTACAATAGATTTCAATTCCCATTGAGGATAGTTTCACCTTCTTTAGATATGACAACTGTGCTATCAGGATTAGTCTTCTGATTTCATCCTAGTTTAATGAATGGTCCAATACCAATAAGATTTTGATTGATATGAGGAACGTGAAGACAGTTTTTTAAAGTGATAATTTCTCTGGGGGTGACAAGATTAACGGAACAAGTCCCTTGGCTGTAAATGATTGTTCCATTTCTAAGTTTAATTGGTTTTCAACAAGTAAAATAATTTCTGAAATATTGACAATTTTTGAACATATGATCAGGAGGTCCGCTATCAAAAATAATTAAATTGCCTATAGAACCAACACTAGATGAGGCTTTGAAGTAGCTAATATTGGTGTGAATCTTGGGTTCAGATGTCAATTGATTTTAAGAAATTCCACAAGATTTCTTCTTTTCAGTATGAATTTAAAAGCAATTCTCCTCACTATTCTTTGTTTTTTGGATTATGCTTTCCATTATGACAAACGGGCCATTATGGTTTATCAACATTATTAGTGTTTGATGTAAGAGCTGAATTCTCACTAGCATCTGAGTCTACATCAATTGCTAATCTAGAAAGGCAAGATAATAGATTTTGAGCAGAAATTTTTTGATGAGAAACCTTAGAGGAATGTAATATAAGTGCCTTATGAGTTTGATAAGAATCAGGCAACAAGCATAAAATTTGAAATGCCTCAAGTTTGCCTTCAACTGCTACTCTGATGGCTCCAATCTCCTTGATTCAAGTTCTTAATTCATTAACAAAGTTTTTAAGACATTTATCATGACATTTGACGTCATGATATTGAGAGAATATAGATGCTCTATTTGAAGCATTGTCAGTGGCTTACTGAGTACTCAATTTTGACCAAATCTGCCATGTTTTTTGTCAGTATAGGTATCCCCAGGACTGATTAAATCTTATGCTTAAACTAAGATAACCTTAATTACATTAGGCTTATAAGTTAAAATTAAGGTTATGATACTTATATATATGGTTAAAATGCTTATATATATAATTTTTAACTATTATATGACTTATAGTAGCTTAAATAGCTTATCCTTAGCCCTATAAAACTTATTAAGGTTTTAATGGAGTCATAATACACTTATCTTAAGTTATATTAAGTAATTATAGACATACATAAGCTTATATATACATAAACCTCATATTCAGTGAAATATGTAGTTATATTATGTATATATATGTCTATAAGTGGGTTTAAACCTCTAAATAGCCTATAAACTCTATTTTTTTGCTTATTTTAGGTCATATGGATGTATTCAGTGGACTCACAATGCCTACACAAGCATATACACCTTTTTCAGGCACATATATCCAGTTTGGACAACTTAATCTGCTTCTTTGATGGATTTTCACAGATCTATGGGTTGGGATATGATTACTAGGTAAATATGGATACTTGGGGATGTTATTAGGGGCTTGGAAAATTTCTTTGCTTCTTTTATATGCTTTGAAATTCACTATATACTCTTTGGATGAGTTATTTTACCTGTTTCTTTATGGTATCCACTTTTATCTGTTTTCTCTATTTTTGGTATGGGTTTATGATATCATTAATTGTGATAAATAGGCCTTACTGGAGGTCTGGGTGTTGAAAATTCTTGAATTGGACGCCATGGGGAGGTGATGAGCACTCACAGTGCTTTAATAGCTGGAGATAGCAGTGACATCATTTGGATTAAACGTCTGTGCTCTCCAGTGGATTTTGGTATAAATAAGGGAGGAATTGGCAGTTTATTGGACAACACTCACTTAATAAAACTCAAATAAACAATATAAAACAATTATTATCATATAAAAATATATTTTAAAGCCCTTATAGCTTTATAATATCTTTATATTAGCTATAACTATATTTTATTAGTCTATTTTCCACCACTAGCATGCACCAAATCCAACTATTGTGAGTTTATATTGAGAATAACTATTTAATTAGTATTCCCCTGATTTTTAATTACTAAATACTTTAAAAAGAAGTAATTTTACCATAAATATCTACTATTATATCATACTTAAACACTAGCATACTCAGACAGTTTTTCCATGTCTTCTTTAGTAACAAATGCAGCAAGGTTTCCACCATAAATATTTGAAATTATATTGTCAGTTTCTGTCAGTTTATGCTGGTATATAAGTATGATTTAATAGTAAATATTAATGTTAAAACTACTTATTAATAAATTATTTAGTGATTAAACCTCAGGGGAAGACTAATAAAATAGTTATTCTCAATTTAAACTCACAATACTTGGATTTTATGCATGCTAGTGGTGGAAAATAGAATAATAAAATATAGTTAAAACTTATATAAAGATAATATTAATTTATAAATGCTTTATAATATATTTATAAATGATAATAATTGTTTTATAATGTTTATTTAAGTTTTAGTAAGTAAGTGATGTCTAATGACCCGTCAAAATCCTCCCTTAGTTATACCAAAATCCACTGGAGTGCACAGACCTTCAATCCAGATGATGTCACTGCTATCCCTGGCAATTAAAGCACTATGAGGGCCCATCACCTCCCCATGGCATCCACTTCAAGCAGTTTCAACACCCAGACCTCCAGTAAGGACCCTCCATGACAATTAATGATACCACAGACCCATACCATAAATAGAATAAACAGATAAAAGCGGATACCATAAAGAAACAGGTAAAATAACTCATCCAAAGAGTATAGAATGAAACCCAAAGCATGTAAAGGAGCCAAATTAACTTTCCAAGCCCCCAATAGCATCCCCAATCATCCATATTAACCCAGTAATCATATCCCAACCCATAAATTCGTGAAAATCCATCCAAGGAAGCAGATTAAGTTGTCCAAACTGGATATATGCACCTGAAATAGGTGTATATGCTTGTGTAGGCGTTGTGAGTCCACTGAATACGTCCATATGACCTAAAATAAGCAGAAAAACAAAGGTTATAGGCTATTTAAGAGGTTAAAACCTACTTATAGACCTAAATATACATAATATAACTACATATTTCACTGAATATGAGGTTTAGGTATACATATAAGCTTATGTATGTCTATAATTACTTAATATCACTTAGGATAAGTATATTATAGCTCTATTAACACCTTAATAAGTTTTATTAGGCTATGGATAAGCTATTTAAACTACTATAAGTCATATAATAGTGTCATAATTATATATATATGTATTATAACCATATATATAAGTATTTTAACCTTATTTTAAAGTAATAAGCTTAATTTAGTTAAGTTTATCTTATTTAAAAAATAATTACTCAGTCATGGAGATACCTAGGCTGACAGTTTCCTTATCAATTTTGGATTGAAATTCATCTTTAACAGCTTCAGAATCAGTGTCAGAAGGCTGTGTTTCCATTCCAAGAACTGGAAATTTTAATTTATGGAAAGTGAGATGCACAAGCATTCTAATACACCATTTGTGAAAATTATTGGAAGATAGGATTGGAATATTACAAGTGGAATCATTTGAGGTTTCTGGAATCTCCATGTTGAGTGATGATCTCTTTAAAGGTTGTATAATATCTGTTGAGTGTGCTGAAGAAGGATCTGAAGGTGTTGGTGATGGGAACTTGAAGCTATTGTTTGATGACATTTAATAAAGGCCTGGGCCCATAACCTGAAAGAATCCTAGTATAATCTTTACAAAATAAATAAATTTTCTATTAGTGAATGCTCCAACCACTCAACAAATAAATGATCTCTGCCAGTAATAACTTTAAAAAATAAATAAATGTTCTATTATAGAACTCTCCAACCACTCAACAAATAAGTGATCTCTGCTGGTAAAATCTATAAAGTTAAAATAACAATCGATGAGAAAAATAAACAGAGATCAAAAAGAAAGACAAATATATCCCTACATATATATACTAATAGCTTTTTTCCCATTTCTATTTTGGATATTATTGAATAGCACAGCAGAGACCAATTTGAAATAGAAGAAAACAGAAATAGATAAACATGTGATATGTAGATTATAGATATAATGTGATGTAAACATCATGAAGAAGTAAATAAATGTAGAATTAAGAAGAACAGAGAAATAACTAAATACTTTCACAGGAGGTGATACACAGTTAATTGGGAGAATGAGGGTATTAGTGGGCTGAATTGTGGTTGAGAAAATTGTGTAAAAGTAGGTCATATTTGCCCCCATGTTTGAGACCATAATTACCAAAAATTTCATGCTTCATAGCCTTTTTGTTTGGTGTTTTTCAAATTAAACACACTAGGTATGTTTGGTAAGGTTTGAGACTCCCTATTAGGGGGTTTAGGTTATTGAAAATCTTCACTTACAATCTGCACTTATTTAAGTGCAGATTTCTAAAACACACTAGCCCCAACACTGGTGGATTTCAAAATGAAATATGTCACTTATTTCACTCAATTCTGCACTTTCTCAACCAAAGTGCTGATTTCACCATAATTTCTCATTTCACTGATTTTTCAGCATCATCTCATTCATACACAGCACTCCACAGCATAACATTTTATAACTCAAAAAATTATATATCATTTACATTTTTATACCATATAAGAGCCATGCCTTCCTTGCAATCAAATTATGATAAGCTACATCAAGCAATGACTCTCACTGCTCTTTATCTCCTTGTGGAATCTGATCTTAAAGAAGAATTTCTATTTTTATCAAAAGTGGCCAGGAAATGTGTCAGCCAGGCTGCTAGACTTACCCATTAAAAAAATTAATTATTTACTGGGATGAAGCCATGCCTTTTTTGTTTCTTATTTTATTATTAATTATAGTATATTTACTTTAAAGTTACATGTGATAAATTAACTAATTACAATAAGAAATCTAGTAAATATTTAAAATTAATATTAATGTCCCTTATATCTTCTATTCCCTAACACCGTGCTCAATGACAGGTTAAATGAAATAAAAGTTAATACTAAAATAAAATAAATAAATAAAAATCCAAATTATTTATTTAAAAGTGACATTTACAGAAACTTTGAAATAAATCAAATAATTTGAAATACAGTAAATACATTATTTTAATACACTCTTTATAGAACAACCTTAATATTTGCAATATTTTATTCTGTAATTTTATTTTTCTCTCATACTCCTGTATATAGAATTTTTTAGCTACGTGCTTTCTCTCCATTTTGCCTATACAAGGCCTCCCATTTTGGTTGTTTTAAAGCATCTTTTATTTACAAAAAATATTACTTAATTACCAACAATAATACCTTTATTACTACTACTTATTGCTTTAGTACTTACATCTGCGTAATTCTAATACATCTAATTATAATAATAATTATAGTCTTACCTTTTAATTGAGTAATAAAACATAAAGATAATCCTCTAAATACTTTTACTTTGAAATCCTTGAATATCCACCTATCACCACCATTGCACCTCCATTAAAATCTTCTAGACCAAAATGACCCCTTGACACTTGAGGCCTTTCCAAATTGTTGTTGACACGCCATTAACTTGAAACTGGAAACTGTGGGACCATTGACTACAAGGACCAATAAGGACTGGTGGACAACTAAAAACAATGAACATCATCTGGCACATGACTTACTTTTTTGCTGCAACTTGGAATTGAACCTCTCTCCAAAACTAAGGTTTATATATTGGCAATTGTCATATATATCTGTGGTGACTATACTGGTTACTATCTGTGGGTCTCACTTTGCATATTTCATAGTTTGCATATATCTTTTTTACTCAGCACTCTGTAGTGGCATTAATTTTCTCACATTACAGGGGGAGGTGCCTGGTAAATAATAATTTTTTTTCCAAGTTGACCAAGATAGAACTATTTTGTTCTTAGTCCTAGAAGTAATATAAATTAAATTAATTATATTGTATACATTTTTTTAAATTATTTCAGTTGACCTTTTATCCTGATAATTAAGATATTATATTATTTTTTCAGTTGAAAAATTGTCCTGGAATTAAAATAATAAGTATATAAAATTAATTTAACAAATTATATTAAATTATTTCAGTTGAAATTAAGTCTTGGTAATTAAATTTTTCAGTTTACTCTTAGTCCTGATAATTATCAACATATATATTAGTAATTAATTGATAATTGTGTTAATTATTCCAGTTGACTCTTTGTCCTGATAATTAATAAATTATTTTATTATTTAAGTTGATTTATTTTAAATCCTGGTAATAAAATATAGATATCTAAATTTAATAAATAAAAATTGTGATTATTATTTCAGTTGATTTTTTGTCCTGATAAACATTATATTTTCATTATTCCAGTTGATTAAATAATCCTGATAGTTGATTATATACTAGAAATATTTTTATTTTTCTCTTAATTTTATTACAAAAAAGTAAGATAATAACTGATTAAATTTTAATATTTCTTTCCCTAAGTTCAGGTTATCTACAACAATGACTGATCAACATTCTTCTGCTGCCTGTGATGAGGAACTAGACTTGATTGATTATGATGAGACTTCTGTAATTTCTCCTTTGACTACAAAAATTACTTAAATTAATCAATTATTGGACTAATCAGGATGTGGAAATGCAAGAAATAGAAATAAAAGTGGAGAAAACTGCTCTGGATCAAAAGACTTCAGTGAACCCCCCAGAAGAGCTTCCAAAAGTATTAAAGATAAAAAAAGATGCCCTTTCAGCAGCAAGTCAGAAACCCCTCCACTCACATCAAGGAGTTGAGGGCAGAGAATCTCAAACTAAGATCAAAAGTGGAAATTCTAGAAGAAAAGGTAAGAAACATAGAATCCTTTCTTCAAGAGAAGAGGAAACCTCCTCCAGCACCAAAGGCCCTTCCACAACTGGCCCCTCAACAACAGGAAAAGTTGGGAGTTTCAAAATGGCAATGGGACTGGCTAAACACCCAGTGGGACTACCTCTAGGCCCAACAACAACAACAGCAAGCACCTCAGGCAGGTCCTTCCAGAACCCATCAGTTCAACCCAACACCTCCTCACCCCTAGCAAGGAGGAAGAAAAAGGAAGAACAATCACATTCAATCTTTTCCAAAACCATGGTAGGACCCTCTATTGAATCCCAAGTACCCTTTCTTTTTACTGATTCAGTTCCTTCAGGTAATTCTGGAAGAAAAGATGATACTTTGAGACTAGTAAAGACTGACTGTAGTAGGCAGATTGCTCAATATTCTAATGTAACTAATCCTTTGGTATTGATTGCTACTTCAATGATAAATCCTGATATGGCTATTATTGATGAAACACTTGATCCTGAATTTTATGAGAATCTGAAAAATTATTCTGTTTCCTTATTAAGAAATACTCCAGATGTAGCTACCATTAATGATGAATATTTGAGGGATATTATTGCTAAACAAAATTTTATAATGAACAACATGAAATTGAATCAGAAATTTAATAATTTTTTAACTGAAAAAGGTTATCAATCAGTAAAAAGTGAATTAAAGAGATTTTCTGATGATTTGTTTAAGTACAAAGTAACTCATGAAGAGAAAGTTGCTTTTTGGAAAAATATCAAGAATGATTTGTCTATATTACAAGATACTGTGTCTATCTGTTTCCAGGAGCTAGAGAGACATAAGTTGAACTTAAAGAGATTAATTGACCATTATTCATCTTTGCAGAATAAGAAACAGTTATCTTTTGCAACCATCAATGAAAGTTTATCTAGTATTCCATGAGTGAAGACTAGGCTAAAAACCATTGAAGAGAAATTGAATTCATTGTTGCATGATTAAAAGTTTTCTGACATTTCTTTGAAAGAACCTGTTGCACAGGATACTCCAATTGTACCTGTCCCAAGTTCATCTAAAGTAAAATTAGTGCCGGAAATGCCTGTAGATATTACTGAGTTTCCTTCAAAAATTGATGATTTGCCTTGTTCATCTACAGAAGGGTGAAACAATGAGATTCCTGCCCAATTGGAGAAGTTAAAGCTTCTTCTCACTCAGAAACAAGCTTGTAATAAGAAGACTACTTCAAATCAAAAGAATTTGCCAAAACTTGACCAATATCCAACATTTGATGGAGATTCTTCCTCTGATTGGCTGCAATTTATTTGCAGGATTGATAATCTGAAAAATTCTTACAAATTCCCATATGAGGAAATTGTGTCAAAATTAATTTCTTTATTTACCAATGTAGCCCTAATGTGGTATGAATCTGTCCTCTTAGATAAAAATGACTACTCATGGGAAGATTGGAAGAAATTAATTAAAGCAAAATTTGGTGGTTCCAAGTTTAGGTTAGCTCAACAAAGGCAGTATGAAGAAGCTAGATATAGCTCTTCTTCTGTTGAAAAACTTATTGAGTTCCTAATGAAACTTGTGAAAATACTGAGGGAAATGGACCCAGATATGGAGTTTGAATTATTGAAGGACAAGATCCTCCATAAATTGCCTATGTCTCTGAGAGACCTGATATTTTCTAGGACTGAGTTCTCAAGAGAACCTTCTTCTTTTATTAATACTTGTAATGAGATCCTTTTAAATAACAAGTATGATTCTAGAAGATTAATTCCTAGAACTTCATTGGAGAAAAACTCCAATTACCAACAGAAACCTCTTGAAAAAGTTGGTAAACCTTCTGCCCCTGTTGCACCTAAAAAGTATGCAACAAACACTTTCTTCAAATGAAAAAATCTTTGGCAGAAAGGCCATGTTTTTGACAAGAAAATAAATCTTTTTGAACAGACAGGGGAACATGCTGATGACACAGTTGCACTGGATGATGCTTCAAGTGATTGTGCCAGCAATATTTCATATGAATCTCCCCAGGAAATTATAATTCTAGAAGAAGATATTCATTATTTAAATAATATTGATATTGGATATAATGATTTATCTACAATAGAAGATTCTGAGATCATAAGAAATATTGAGGACAGCTCAATTATTATTGCCCCCCTCAAAGCAACAGTCTTGATTAATGGAAATAACATTGAGGTTTTTTTAGATTCTGGAGCTGGAGGAAGTGTAGTATCTGAAAAAGCACTTGCTTCAGTGGATCAAGATTATAAATCAAAACTTATGACTATCATTTCTGAGAATTGGAGAGGTTATGGCTCTTTTTTGTCCCCCATTGGTAAATAAAAAGCCACAGTATTTTTCAAATATAACCTTGGTTTTGTAAGAGCTATGTGTGTTTTTTTTGTCATGAAAAATGATAACTTAAGCAGTTGGTTCATTGTGGGAAGTGATATTTTAACCATATATGGCATAAAATTGGATCCCTCAAACCAATGCTTCACAATGGGGATGAATGTGAAGAGAAAATTTAAGATTTCCTCCCCAAAAAAATTATTAACACCAGGATTGAACACATGTCATTCTGTAGTTCAATATAAAGGAAGATCTAAAGGAGAAATGCCTGCCCTTTTTTTCTGAAATAGACAATTCTTCTTTTGGAGAACAACTTTCTGGTGAGAAAAAAGATTCCATCATTCAATTGATAAAATCTTTTCCTATGGCCTTTGCTCATGGGTCACATGAGTTAGGATTAGTAAAAGAATAAATGAAGCTTTAATTACCTTTCCCATTAACTGAAATACCACCTAGTTTAAAGAAGAAGCCTTATCCTGCTTCTCCCACAAAGAGAAAAGATATTGAAGACAATATCTCTACCCTTTTAAAAATGAATATTATTGAAAAGGTAGTTGAAACACCTAAACATTGTGTTATCTCAAATGTCCTAATTTCTTATGAGAAATATAAAGCCAGGTTATGTGGTGATTATAGAGCATTAAACACTTATACTGTTGATGATATCTATCCTTTACCCAGAATTAGCTCTATACATGCTACCTTACAAGGTGCTAAATATATCAGCTGTTTAGATGGTAATAAAGGATATCACCAGGTACTTGTTGAGGAGAATTCTCATAATTTTCTGATGATTGCCACTCATATGGGTATTTATAAGTATGTTAGGATGCCATTTGGCACCAAAAATGCCCCTTCAGTTTTTAAAAATATTATGGATAACAAATTCCATCAGGAAATAATTGAAGGATGGCTGATGGTTTACATTGATGATATCATCATATTCTCTAAAACATTTGAGGACCATCTTAACCACCTGCTTAAAGTGTTCCATAAGATGGATGAGATAAATATGACACTTGCCTTGAAAAAATGCAAATTTGGTTTTCATTCCTTAAAAGTGTTTGGTCATGTTGTCTCAGGTTTGCAGATAATTTTTGCCCAAAAAAAGTGGCAGCCATAAAACAGGTGAAAGCTCCTAACACATTTAGAGAGCTCTAGAGTTTTCTGGGAATGTGTGGATACTATAGAAAGTATATTAAAAATTATCAGGTCATAGCATTACCCCTTACCCAATTAACTTGGAAAGATGTTGCTTTTTTCTGGAACAGTGAAAGACAAAGAGCTTTTGACACTATGAGACATTGTTTGATGTCAGCACCAATAATTGCTTTACCTGACTTTAATCAACCATTTGTCTTATACACTGATTCCAGTTTTATTGGTCTTGGTGCTGCTCTCCATCAAAAACAAGTTATGAATGATAAAGTATCAGAAGTAGTAATTTGTTATATTTCAAGAGCCTTGAGAAATAGTGAATTGAAATCTAATGCCACTCAACTGGAGTGTTTAGCAGTAGTGTGGGCTCTAGAGAAGCTACATTATAATCTGGATGACCAGAAATTTGAACTTGTCACTGACTGCAGTGCAGTTAAATCCCTCTTAAACTTGAAAACACCTAAAAGACATATGTTCATATGGCAGCTAGCTGTTCAAGAATACAGAGGGAGGATGACAATAATTCACAGGGCTGGTATTGTTCACTAAAATGTGGATATGTTATCAAGGTTAATTTTGCCAATTGATGACTCAAATCTTGCATATGTTCCTGAAGATGAGATAGTTCACATTCATGGGATATATGTGGTTGATATGGAGGAGGAGCTATTACAGCTTATTCTGGATTCATATGATAAGGACACTGACTTAAAAAAGTTATGTACTATATTAAATGATCCAAAGAATGTTTCAATACAAGCATTAATTAAAAACCTTCCACCGAAGTACCAGAAGGCTTTGGAAAAAGTTAAATTTTCAATTGATGAAGACTAACTCTATTATAGAAGAAAGTCAAGTAATGTTATTGTTATTCCTCTTTCTATGAAAGAGATCATCTTGAAAATTTGTCATGATGGCATATTAGCTGGAAATTTTGATCTTGAGAAAACAATGATCATAATTAAGAACACTTCTTGGTAGGTTAATATGTATAAAGACACCAAACTATATGTTGAATCCTATGATTCTTGCCAGAAATCAAAAAGATTGACTGTAAAAAGAGCTGGATTAATGCAACATATTGAAGCTCCTGATGCACCATGGCAAATAATAAACATGGACTTTGTAACAGGATTACCCATTGCTGGGAAAGACAGTTAGAACTCTTGCTGGGTTATTGTGGACAGTTTCACAAAAATGTGTAAATTTATCCCTACTCACAAGGATTTTACCACTAAAGAATTAGCTTTTTTGTGGTGGTCTCATATTTTTAATACTGCTGGTTTTCCAAAAGCCATAATCTCTGACAGAGACCCTAAATTTACTTCTGAATTTTGGATGTCTCTGATGGATGTTTGTGGTTGTGATCTGAAACTTTCCACTTCCCATCATCCCCAGACTGATGGATTGGCTGAAAGAATGATTCAGACCTTAGAGGACATGATAAGAAGTTATTGTGTCTTTTGCCTTGAGTAAAAAGACAATGACAGATTCACTCATGATTGGGTTACCTTACATCCTGGGTTGGAATTTGCTTATAATAGCACTGTTCATTCTGTTACTCAGAGAAAGCCTTTTGAGCTCTGGCTTAAATATGTTCCAAATACTCCTGCCTGAATTCTTAATAATAAAATACCTAAATTGGATTTACATCATGTTGTAAAATCTTTTCTTCAAATGCAACAACTTTGCAGAAGTCATGCTCAAAAATGTATTGAAAAATCTTTTGAATATTAGAAGAAGAGGTGGAACGAATCCCATAAAGAATACACTTTTAAAAATGGTGATGAAGTACTGATTTCTACAGTCCACTTCAATTTACAAGGCAATAAAAAATTAAAAGACGCATTTGTAGGTCCATTTGTTGTCAGAAGAATGGTTGGTGATAATGCAGTTGAAGTTATCTTGTACTCTCCATATGACAGAAAACATCATTTTTTTCGAATATCTCTTCTGAAACCTTACACATCCAATAGTGATTTATTTCCCAAAAGGAGGGGAAGACCAAATAAGACCCCTAATGAAATCACTGAGACAGCAGAAATTGATAAGATTCTAAATGACAGAATAGTTACTGCTGAAAAAGGTACTGAATACTTATTGAGATTCAAGAATAAATCTTCTGAATATGATTCTTGGATACCTGGGAAAGAGATATCTAATCTTCCTACTCTTCTAAAAAAATATAAAAAGAAAAAATCATAGCATTTTTTTATGGTTTTTTTAGAGTGAGGGAGTGTCAGCCAGGCTGCTAGACTTACCAAGTTAAATAATTAATTATTTACTGGGATGAAGCCATGCCTTTCTATTTCTTATTTTATTATTAATTATAGTATATTTACTTTAAAATTACATGTAATAAATTAACTAATTACAATAGGGGGTATCAATGTTCAGGGATCAGCAATTAATTTAATTGCGGATAAAAATCCTTATACCCCAATTATCTTCCGCAATTATTTTTGCTAATAATTGGGTTATTAGACACTTTACGTGTCAATGTTCACCTCTTATCCGACATTTTTTTACTCAATTTTTCATAACCACATCTTGTACAACCTTCTGTCATAACCACATCTTGACCTACTTTCTGCCATAACCACATCTTGGACTACTCCCTGGATATGCCTTCTACCTTGCTGCTCACTTCCATTCTCATCCCATCCTGTTCATTCTATCCGCTCAGAATTTCTCCCCATTTAATCTATTTGATTCTGCTCCTTTTCATCTCGCTATCTCATCTGCTTGTTTCTGCTCCTTTTCATCTTCATTTATAATAACATGCCTCATCATCCTAGATCTTCTCAAAGGCAGCCATCACCCAGTTGTTCTTCAATTACCACTACTTCCTCTTTCCCCCGCTCAGCCAAGAAATCAAAGACCGTTCAATTAAAAAAAGATGACCATCTCATTCTTATCAACTGGCTGAAAACAAAATCTAACTATGATTCTTGTTTTGGTACTGAGTATGCCACTAAAGTAGGACGGCCCCCCACATCAAAAGTTAATGGCTATCTTCTAATGGCAAATGAATTACGGAATAAGACCAAGGGAAGGATTGATCTTTTGCCTAAACAGATTTCTGAACGCTTCAAGCATTACCGAGCAAAATACAAGAAGGCAAAGGCTCTTTCATCTTCCACTGGTTTTGGGGTTACCCACAACAATATAACTAAGGGCATAAAATACATAGACAATAAACTTGATTCTTTATGTCCATACTTTAAAGAGATGGATGCAATTTTTAGAGAGCGAGCTGATGTTAATCCTGTAAACATGTTGGATGGTGAAGATTCTATCTCCGAACATGATGTCAAAGCAAATCTTTTCCCATCCTCTTCCTCCACTCAAGCCTCCCCTCATTTTAATGAGACATATCTAGATAGCTTTTCTGTAGATCCTATAGGTGATTTAACCCAACCAAATCTAACTCAGGTCTGTTTCTTTTTTCTTTTATCTTATCTTTTCTATTTTTTATTTACTTATCTTTTCGATTTTTTATTTACTTATCTTTTTCTTATTTCTTAAAAGGCTGATGAACAAACCCAGGATCCTCAATCAACTGAGTCTGAAGCTAGTGACAATGATGAGGAGGAAATTGCTATTTTGAACAAAAAGCAAAGGGCTTCAAGTAGTCTAAATTTCCACTCCCAAAGAAGACGAAAAAGTGATACTTCATCACAAACACCTTTTTCTTTGATGGAACAGTTTTTAGAGAAACGTGATGCTGGTAAGTGATATCATACCTCTTATTACTTTACTCTGCTTTTCTTCTACTTTATGTTAATTTTTATTCTCACTCTAGAACAAGTGGAAATTGCTAAAGAGACTCTAAGCTTTGAAAAGAAGAAATACGAGCTCTCTTTAAGGAGGGATGACAGAGTACAAGATTTGGAAGAGAGGAAGTATGAGCTCTCCTTACGGAAGGATGATTGGGTCCAAGATTTGGAAGAGAAGAAGTTCGAGTTAACTCTTAGTATTGAAAAATCCAAAAAAGAGGAAAAAACACTCGAGCATCAAAACTTAATGGAACAGATGAAGTATAAGCATGATCTTCAAGAAAGTTCTAAAAAAAAGATTTCTTGATCAAATGCATTAAAGAAAACAAATCTGTTGAAGAGATAGAACATTTAATGAAATTTTTTGTTGACTAGTTTCTTTTATTTCTTTCACACTTCATGTGTTCATATTTATTTTTACATAAATTTTACAATTATTTTCTTTATTTCTTGAAATTTTGTATTTTAATGTCAAATATTCTTTTTTTAAATAAAATTTTCAAGTCTCCTTTGAAAATTTGCCAAACCCCCACCCCTGCATTTTTTTGAAGTAAGGGGTGGGTATCACCAAAATTCTTTCATGTCATGAATCTTGAAAGTTTTATATGAAAATTTGGCTTTACTACCCCCTGCATTCTACCAGTATCCCAAAAATTCTTCCATGTCAAGAATTTCACAAGTCTTATAAGAAATTTTGGCAAAAACTCCCATGGATTTTATTGAAGTAAGGGACAGGTATCACCAAATAAATTTCACCAAAATATTTACAAGTCAAAAAAATTCTATATCTGTTTTAAAAAATTGACAATACTCTCCCCTGCATTTTATTGAAGCAAGGGGTGGGTATCACCAAAATTTTTCTAAGTCATCAATTTCACATGTCAGATTTGAAAATTTGGCAATACCCCCCCCCTGCATTTTATTGAAGTAAGGGGTGGAAGTCATCTAAATTTAATATTATTACATAAATTATTAAATAAATATCTAATATATATCAATTTCCCTAGTTTAAAGTAATGACAATTCCTCAAGCCAAAATGCAGACCAAGTCGAGAAACAAAAGTTTGGGACTTTCCACAGGTATAGGCTAGAGAAACCCCATGAAACAAATAAATGTTATCATGATTACCTGTTATACAACCAAAGGTTGTTGGCTCATCACATTACTTGAGCAAATTGATATATAAAAAATATTTATTAAAAATTTATGAAAAAATATAAAATTTTTGATGACAACTCTAATCCCCATACTTTTTGGATCTAGATAAAGTTTTTTTAAATTGAATAACTTTACCTTCTTTCTTTACCTTATTGATTCTTTGAATCAACTTATGACTGATTTGAAATGAGCAACTGAAATTTGTGAAATCTTGACAGGATTCCAAACCAGGAGGAGCTTTGGTCGTTTGATGATTATCCTTAGAAGAATTCCAAATAGTTTCGATGATACCATTTCCCAAACCAAAATCAATGATGCATGGGTGGTCTGGAAAATATAAACCATGTCCTTTGATTTTAGCTGGAGATGGTATTGGGTGGCCAGTTATTGGATTGATATATGAGAATATACCAAAAGTAAGAAAATTGGCATCATTCCTATTGATATGAATCCTATTGTGGAATCCAGAATGAGTGATAATAACATTAGAAAATAAAAGATATTCATGGCTGATATCTTCCCATTTGGAGTCACACCAATTTGGTATTCCAACTTTGGTTGCTAGTTCATGATTTTTTTCAAATGCTTTATTACAGAGCTTTTTGAGTCAAAAAGCAAGAAAAGAGTTAAAGGAAGGTAGAGTGTCCCATAAGCAAAAATCTTCATCTTTTTGTGCTTTAGTGATATTCTTGACCAACGAATATATGCCTATATAAATGAAATAAGTGAAATGATATTAAGAATGGAAAAAAAATTATTAGACATACCAAGAGAATATCCTTTAACAAAACCTGGTCTCCAACCAAATCCAATCATGATACCACCCAACAAATTTGTATTCCTTATAGGTAATTGAACCAAAGCCATTTGATAAAGAGTTATGATAAGATCCAATAGTTGATTAAATGTTTCATCTTTTACACCATCAAATGAATGAACTTCCAATATGAATTGAGCCCTATAAGAATTACTGATAACTGCAACAACTCAATCATCTCCAAATTTGGTTGGATATTTGATATCTTCTGGTAATATTTTCGGATATTGATTTTTTTTATCTACTTTAGTTTTATGAAAAAAATTTTTGGGATATGAAGAAAATAACTTTCACAGAGAATTTTTTTTTTCAGATATCTTTTCTTCTGATGAGAATGATTTTCTTTAATTTTTTTTGATGATTTAGATGATAAATTTTTTTTTCAGATAACTTTTCTTCTGATGAGACTGATTATCTTTAAATTTTTTTGATGATTTAGATGATGAATATTTTTTTTCAGATATCTTTTCTTCTTATGAGACTGATTATCATTATTTTTTTTTGATGATTTAGAAGATGATTGTATGGAAGTTGATTTCAAAGAAGATGATAGAGATGATAAAGAAGATAAAGATGAAGATAAGAGAGAAGTAAGGGGTGAATCTGAAGAAGAAGACATTTTTTTGATCTGAAAAAAAATTTAATTTTCAATAAAATTTCAACTCAATTTTTTTTTAAAAAAATTCTCACCTAATAATAAAAAAAGCTTTTTTTTTATTTGAAAAATAAAATTGAAAAAAAAAATATAAATAAAAAATAAAAAACCAAAAAATCAGTAAAAATTTTTCAAAAAAAATAATTTATAAAAAAAAACCTGAGTTTTTATTTTAAAAAACACAATAAAAGCAAAATCCTTTAAAAAAATAATAATAATTAAATTCATTCAAAAAATAAAATTTCAGTAAAAATTAAATAAAAAAAAAAGAAAAAAAAATTAAAAGTGAACCTGAAGATTGGTTATTAAAAACCTTCTCACAAGATCCTGAAAAAAAAAAAAAAATTCAGTAAAATCAAAATCAAAAACAAAAAAATTTTTTAAATAAAAAAAAAACAGAAAAATTATTTACTAGAAAAATTAAAAATTAATTTAAAAACCTTTTTTGTTTTTTAAATAAGAGGAACAGTCCTTAACAGAAAGAATTTTTTTATTTATTTCTATAATACTGCCAGCCAAAAAAATTAAAAAATTAATCAAATTTACAAAAAAAAATTTGTTGGTATATTTATTTGAAAGTAGGTAACCCCTCTTTATCTCCCATAAATGTCCCCTTTTCCCCTCCTTTATTTATTTGAAATCCCCTTACAAATCCCTCCCTCCTTGCCTCAATAGTCCCCTCAAATCCTCTCCTTGCCTGCCTCAAAAACCCCCTGAACCCCCCCCCCCCAAATTCCCCCCCCTTAGTTACCTTAAAACCCCCCCAAATCCCCTCCCTTAGTTACCTTAATCCCCCCCTTTACCCTTCTTTAAATGTCCCAACCCCCCCCCCCTATCCCCCCCCTCTTTAGCCGCCTCAACCCCTCCCATTCCCCTCTCTTTAGCCGCCTCAAACCCCCCCCTTCCACTCCCCTTACCTCCTCCTCTACCCCCCCTCTTTGTTAATGAAAGATTGGTAACGATCGTTCATTAAGTAAACGAATCTTTAGAAATTTGTTTACTTAGTGAATGATCGCTAACAATTTTTTGTTAATTAAAAGGAGGGGGGGTAGAGGAGGAGGTAAGGGAGTGGGGGGGGGAAGGGGGGGTGTTTGAGGTGCCTAAAGAGAGGGGAAGGGGGGGGTTTGAGGCGGCAAAAGAGAGGGGAAGGGGGGGTTGAGGGACATAAAGAGAGGGGAAGGGGGGAGTCTTGAAGCGCCTAAAAAGAGGGGAAGGGGGGGTGATGAGGGACCTAAAGAGGGGGGAAAGGGGGGATTTGAGGCAGCTAAAAAGGGGGTAAAAAGGGGGTATTGAGACAGGTAAAGAGAGGGAAAAAGGGGGGCCTTGAGGATGATAAAGAGAGGTGAAGGAGAGAAAAAAAAACAAAAAAAAAGAGAAAAAAGAGAAAAAAACAAACAAAAAATTAGTTTACCCTAGAACAAAAATAAATGAAGCACTTACAAAAAAAAATAAAAAGCAAAAAAAAAAATCATGATTAGCAAATAAAAAACCAAGAAAAAAGAAAAAAAATGACCTACCTAATGAGTTGAGTTAAGAAAATAAATGCAACCAAAAAAACTGAGTGATGTTTGAGGAGAGGATGAAAAGGATATGAGTGATGAATGAAAAAAAAATCACTGATAAAATATGTGATATAAGAAAATATGCGATTTCATGTTGAGGTGGTGAAAGAAAACCAATGAGCCATCCAAAAAAAAGATATTCACTGTAAATTCAAAAAAAAAAATGAATATGCAACAAACCAAAATACAAAACCAAGTGAATAGAGTACACAAAGAGGACATTTGGAAAGTATGAAAACATAAAAATTAAAAATTAAAAGGGTGGTGAAGAGAAATGTTGGAGAGTAATTGGCATTATAATGGGGCGTATGCTGGTTGATTGAATGATTTGTGAATCAAGGGAGGGGAGTGCTGGTGGTGGTTCAGGATCCTCTTCTTCATAAAGATCATTCCACTCATCCTTTAAATCAGCTAGAATATTGTGGAGTATTACGCAAGTCAAGATCCAATGATTTGCAGTTTTGATCTCCAATTTTTTTTTGAAATTGGATTCTGAGCTCCTGAAGACTAGAAAATCTTCCCTTTAAAATACCTATGGCATGTTCAATTCGTACTCTTGATTGTGCAAGGTGATAATTAAAGGCAGTTTTGGGGTCATTTTCTGAAGTTGCACCACAGAAAGCAGGTATAATGTACTTTCCACTTGCATATGCTGAGTCTGCAAGGAGGTACTTAGATTTGTCAAAGTATGAGTCCGGGGATTGAGAAATCCTCATTCTTTGGAAGACGGAAGAGTCATGACATGAGCCGGGGCAGCCACTGTGAAAAGCAATAAATTTTTTATTGACATCTCATACAAGTTGAATGGCAATAGAGTATCTAGAAAGAAGATAAAAAGTTAGATTGTGAAAGATGAGAACTTGGAGAAGATTTTGAAGAAACCTTTTTTTGCAATCAAAATAATGGTTGCCATCATGAGCAGGCTTTTGACTCAAAGGGATGGTTGTGCCATCAACAAAACCAATACAGCCAGGGAAACCTTCAGCTTGCATTACTTGAGAGGATTCAAGTTGCTGTTCAGGAGTTGGCCAAGCAAGGGTTTGAGACTTGAGGGAAAGGATAGCAATCATACAGCGCTTGGTGTATAATATCACAGTACCATATCCTATGTTTAAGAGATTATCCAAACGTCTTACGGCAGCACCATTTCCATTTGAGCCAAAGCGACATAGAGCAACAGCAAGTTGGATGGCAGGATTACACTGTTTGTTATGAGAATTGTTATGGAAGATAGGATGTTCAGAAATGAGTTGATAAAGTTTGAAGAAAGAATCGGGAGAAGTTCTAAAAATTTGGGTGAAGTTCAAATGAGGAATGTTGAGAATGGAGGCCAGATCATATCGGGGATCATGATAAAGATTTGGCCCCCTGGTGATGATGTAACACTTTTTGGAAAGAAAACACATATAAGCTAAAGCATCTTCCAAATCAGAGTCAGATTTATAGTAAAGAACTAAAAGAAAAGTGATAGCATTCATTGTTGAGTGAAGTAGCTTCCTAGTAGAGAGGTGTTTCATTGTTGCTGGTGGAAGGTTTATGTGATGAGGGAAGTGGGAATTCACCGCCAAATGTGCAGTTGGGGTGTGTAGATAGAAAAAAAACTTAAGTGTTTGCCACCAAAATTAAGTGGCATAGAGTGAGGAAAGACGTAAGGATGGCATCAGCAATTATGAGTCATGTGACTTTCTTGCAAATCCATCATGGATGTGATGAGTTTGGGATCAGGAATTAGGAATGGAAATTGGGGTATAAGAGGCAGGATAATGCATTATCGTGGATTCCTTATCCACTAGCCCCGGGGCTAGTGGATAAGAATCTTCCGCAATTAATAATGTCTGATCCCAGGAAAAAAAATTCCTGATCCCTAATTGCGGATCCCTGAACATCGATACCCCCTAATAAGTAAATCTAGTAAATATTTGAAATTAATATTAATGTCCCTTATATTTTTTATTCCCTAACACCATGCTCAATGACAGGTTAAATAAAGTAAAAATTAATACTAAAATAAAATAAATAAATAAAAATTTAAACTATTTATTTAAAAGTGACATTTACAGAAGCTTTAAAATAAATCAAATAATTTGACATATACAGTAAATACATTATTTTAATACACTCTTTATAGAACAACCTTAATACTTGCAATATTTTATTCTGTAATTTTATTTTTCTCTCATACTCCTGTATATAGGATTTTTTAGCTCTGTGATTTCTCTCCCTTTTGCCTATATAAGGCCTCCCATTTTGTTTGTTTTAAAGCATCTTTTATTTACACAAAAAATTTATTTAATTACCAAAAATAATACCTTTATTACTACTACTTATTGCTTTAGTACTTACATCTGTGTAATTCTAATACATCTAATTATAATTATAATTATAGTCTTACCTTTTAATTGAGTAATTAAACATAAAGATAATCCTCTACATACTTTTACTTTGAAATCCTTGAATATCCACCTATCACCGCCATTGGACATCCATTAAAATCTTCTAGACCAAAAGGATCCCTTGACAAAATTTTATCTTCTCCCAAGAAAGCCTCAAGTACTTCATACCCCCAAGTACACCATCCAAACACTTCTTAACCTATCTTTACCTAGTTTTAGACAGGTTTTCATGACTTCTAAGAAATTTTTCCTTAGAATGGTTATTTTTTCTCATATTGACTTTGATTTTGAATTTTCTGCTATAGTCTATTTTTTTCAAGTCTCTTTGTTTTCCTTCATCAACTCAACATGAAATTGCATATTTTCTGAAATAACATAATTATTTAGTCATTCTTTTTTTCTCTCATTACTCATATCCATTTCCTCCTCTCCTGTTTCATCCCTCAAATAATTTGAAGTCAATTATTTTCTCAGCTCATCTCTCCAGGTAAGTCATTTTTTCATTTTTACTTATAAATTTTCTAATTATAATTTTCTTTTGTTTTTTTTATTTAATTTTTTTTAGTAAGTGTATTTTTTCCTTTTAAAAGCAAAATTAACCTTTTTTCTTCTCTCCCTTTATTCTTTCTTCTTTTAGCTCCATCATCCTACTCTTCATCCCTCCTTGGAATGGTCATTATTCCCCCTTTCCCCTATTTCACTTTTTTTTTGGTTCCATGTCATTGAAGCACATAAATTGCACATTCTTTAAGTATTTCACTTGCTCCATATTCAATTCCCCCCAAATTCCAACTTCACTCTTTCTCACTCTATTTTTCCTACCTTTCAATCAAGGTAAGTTTCATCTCCTTTTTTCATGTCTATATGATATCACTTTCTTTCTGTGAAAAATCCATACTCAAATATAGGTAGGAGTCTTATTTGGATAAAAGTAGACTTATTCAACTCCTCATGTTGTCATTTTCATTATCACTTTTCAAGTTTTTGTAAAATTTTGGAAATCAGAGTAAAATTAGGGTTAGGTTAATTTGAATCTAATTTTCTTATAACTGAAAATTCTCCTAATTGCTATCTTTCATTTCCCACAAACAGATTTAAATTTTGTTCAGTGGTTGCTGAAATATTGACAGTTGGCATCCAGAATTTTCACTCTCTTATTTTATTATTCACTTATTTTTATGTCCTAGAATTTTCCCTTTCTTTTTCTTGTCCTGTCCTCACTCATCCACTCCTCCTCTCTCATCCACTCCTAGTCCCTTGTCCATCTAAGTCCACTAAGTCACTAACATCTTATATTAAATATTATCAGGTAACATGTATGTGCTCTACAACTGCAATGCATCCAAAATTTTCACTCTCTTATTTTATTATTCACTTATTTTTATTTTCTACTTTTTTTCCCTTTATATTTTTTGTCCTGTCCTCACTTGTCCACTACTCCTCTCTTGTCCATTTAAGTCCACTAAGTCACTAAGGTCTTATATTAAATATTATCAGGTAAAATTTTCGTTCCCTTTCTATTTCTTGTCCTGTCCTTGCTTGTCCACTCCTAATCCCTTGTCCATCTAAGTCCACTAATTCACTAACATCTTATATTAAATATTATCAGGGTTATGGGCCCAATACCCCTGCATTTAACTCATTCTGGCTACTCCACAATCAATTAATATATCCTCACCACCTTTGAGCCCTTCCTCATCCTCTGCATACACTGCTACTGCTGGAATGGCTTCCACTTCAAATCCTGTCCCTCCTCCTAACTTTTCCTACCTCCAAGATTGTTCAAATTTCTCTGAAATTAAATGAATTGAAAAACTAAATGATAAAAACTATAGCTCTTGGAAAACAGACATAAAATATGCCTTGATTTTTTGTAACCTATATCAATTTCTAGATGAAGACTGTGCGATTCCCGCTGACCCTAATCTCATGAACATTTTTAAAATTTTCAAAGAAAAACTAATGCATTAATCAAGATGTTTATGGATCAACCTAATCAACATAGATTCATTTTGGACAATGATGCAGTAGAGCCAGTTCAATTGTGGAAATGCATTAAGGATCATTATGCCTTGAAATCAACTCAGAGCTGTTCTAACATGGTAAATCAACTATTCAAAATTAAATTAAACAAAAGTAATATTATTGAAGCCATGAATGAATTTAGAGGAACAATAAAGCTATTGAGAGAAGTTCCCCCCAATTTGTTCAAAGATTACATTCTTTTTTATATCATGGGAAATTATGTATTGAATCTTCTCCCTGAGTCATACCAAACTGCCACTACTATAATCCTAAGCAAATATGATATCACCAATCAAAGACCTACAATTGAAAACATCTTCTCTGACATTGAAACCAAAGTCACTTGACATAAGGCTCTTAATTTATCCTCATCTGGGACAGCTCTGGCCATGGACACCAAAGCTAAAAACCTATGCTCAAAGGGCAAGCATAATCCCCTTGAACCGCACTCAGAATCATCCTGCTTTCATCTTCATCCCAAGAAATGTTACAAATTTCTCAAACAAAAGGAAGAAAGGGGAAACTGTGGCCCTGATAATACCCATAAAGTTTTGTCAGTATTTAATAATTTACTTAATGATCATGCCATATTGGACAGTGGCGCATCTTTCTCAATCTTCAATAATCAAAAATTATTTGATACATACTGCAACTCAAAAACTGCTTTATTAATGGCCAATGGTGATAAGCTAACTGACCTTGGACAAGGAAAAGCTCTCTTTTTCTCAACTTTAGGCCATAAATTTAACACTGACCATGCACTCTATGCACCAACAGTAAAGGCAAACTTAATTTCACTTGTGGACATCTTGTTGGATGGATGGAGCATCATTAACAAAAATGGACAATTTATAATAAAAAATGGGGACACTACTCTCATAGAATGCTCATCAAAAGGACAAATTCTGACATTTCCATTAGTTACAAATTCTATTCACAACTATATTAGCAATGTCAGCTCTCTGGAAAAGAAATTAAGGTTGTTACACCATAACTATAGACATCCAAATAGTCAAACCATGGAAAAACTTTTCACAGGTTTGAACTTCACTAATTTTTCATGTAAAACTTGTGCACTTTCTAAATCTCATGTTTTACCTTTCTAAGGTACTTTCGCAACCCCCAAATCTCCCCTGGATGATATAAACATGGAATTATGTGGACCAATCACTCCTGAATCTAAAGGAGTGAAATCTTATTTCTTCCAAATTGTTGATGGACACTCAAGATATTGACATGTTCAGTTTGTTCAACTAAATTTTGAAACCTTTGAAAATTACAAGACATTTGAAGCCTTAGTCGAGAATCAATTAGAAAAATGTGTCAAGTGCATAGTCTCAGATAATGGAGGAGAATTTATAAACCTCACAATGAAAAATCATTTTAAAAACAAAGGTATTGTTCACCTATGAATGGAAACAAAACAAAAACTTTCAAAAAACAAAATTGAGTAAGTAATCCAAAATTAAAGACTAACTAACCATCACTTTTTGCCACCCACTGTACATACATACATACATTAAGGTATTGATGAAGAAACTAATGATTAAAATTTTTTACTTCAATGAACTCACTCTGAAACTAAATTACTCAAGGCATTCAAATTATGCTTTTAGAACAGACTCAGTATATATATATATTATTAAGGAATTCAAAAAGAGTTTAATCTGAGTTCTATCAGAGTGACACTTAAGACCTTACCACTAAAGCTCTCCTCCTGCTAACCCCCCCCCCCCCCTCCCATCATAATACTTTGTGGTACTGAATGATTTCCTCAGAAAATAGTTCCATATCATCTTATTTTATCACTACACATTAAGAATTTTACAACATCTCTTCAAAGGATAAAGATGCTAATCACTTTCATCATGAAACATCCTTACTCTTTAATGTTTAACTTCATAAAAATAAAATATAAAATAATGATATACCTGACTCCCCTTGGATATAAAACCATAACTATCAAATAAATTTCACATTATAGGTAGAATCGTATTATTTACTTTTACTCAGATTCTGTAAAAACAGCGATAATCTTCTTTTTTTTTCTTTGTATTAGAAGAGTCATTCACCTTTAAGCATCTAAAACAAATCTAAAGTAAGATTATTTGCATCATAAATAAAAATAAAATGAAGTCTCGCCCTTGCATCACAATTTCAGAAACAAAGAACACATATCAAGTCTATAAAAAAAAATCTGTTTGATCCATTGAAGAATGCTGAATAAAATAGGTTTGAAACACTAAAGGGGAAGTTGAAAAACTTCCCATTTTCAGTACAAAGTCCACAGTAGTTGGCAAAACAGCAATGTTTTTCACATTCAATCACATTGCGGAGTTACACACCACCTAACATTTTTTCTATAAATTAGAATAACATGTCGTGTGGACGAATATTGAGAATAATAAAGGATAAAATGAATAAAAAATCATGAAGTTCAATCGAGTGATAAATTAAAATATGATGATATGAAAATATGCGAAATGCCGATATAGCTCTACTATCTTGCTCGATGATCTTGAAGATTGGAAAAAGAAAAACTATCTCAACTAAAAAGCTCGTCATGAACCTCCTACTCTTACAAACATCTTGGCACAGCATGCCTGATGGGTCGAACGGGTTTGCTCTGCTCCAGATCCAGTGCACAAATCAAACATTCCCGCCCACGTTCCTGACGGAAAGTGTTTTCATAAATTTGAGAAAGTAAAAACCACGCTTCAGGAACATCCCATCCATTATTCTTGGAGCAAAATTCCAAAAGACCTTCCGCTATTTCAATCGACCCAGACTCTTTAAGTATTCTAGCTAAATGGACAATGGCTGGCACATAATCATCAACAAATGCTAAACCTTTAGTGAGTGAGTCAATCGCTGTTGAGAGATCTGCAGTAGCTAGAGAGTACAATGCAAACTGAAATCAAAATGAGACGTTGAGGGCATCCCGGAAGTTAGTTATTCAATTGACCCCGCTAGAGAGGTGAAGTATTTTGAAAACTCAACTTGGACCCAAACTTCTGGATTGTCTGCATTTAACAGTTCAGCCTCCTGAATAGCCCCTCGACATTCTTCTAACTTGCCCCATCTCCGAAAAGTGGCAGCAGACATAAGCCAAAGATTTTGAAGGAGCTTTTTAGCTCTCGGATCCGTATCAAGTTGCTCCTTTTCTAGATTGTTGGGTTCAACTGATCCCTCACGCATAGTGTCACTTCCAGCCAAACTTGGGTTTGAACTAGAAGGTGGAGTTTCATGAGACGTTACAGTGGAGTATTGAAAAGTTTGCCTGATTGAAAGTGAAGTAGCACGTTGAGGGAGTTTTTCTGTACCGTCAGGATCATACGTGTAGAAAAAGGGAGACACACGAGGATTTAGCCCCAAACAGTAGAAGTGCCTTTTAACAATAAAAATAAAAAAAACTGACGGAGTAAATGACTTGTTCTGCTCTCCCCACTACTTTTTCGCAGCCGACTTCTTCTACTGGCACGAGAGATGGATTTTTCAGGGGAGAGACCATTGGAAAGTTGTAAATTGGGTAGTACCTTTTGAATATAAAGGGAAGATTTACGATCGCCTACAAAGACATGATAAGAAAAAGAAATTTAGAAGAATGAAGGATGGAGAAACAAAATTACCTTTTGACTTGATGCTGGAAGAAACCTGAGAGAAGTAAGTGAAAATAAGTTGTTGATCTTCTAAAGCAACATCAGATCCTTCCATAAGTTCCATGATGATATTTTTTGTTATCCGTAATTGTACGATAGCTTCTACCTCATCAGCTTCTTCAGGAGGGAAATCAATGAATTTTTTGTTATTTGCATACTTGTTGCTTGCTATAGTGGAAACGGCAATAGCAGTTGAAGTCTCATGAGAAGTAATGTCCTCTCCATTGGTTTTTGTAGGATCGTCATTTTCCGCTAACCCGACTTCAATGAGTTGTAGGGCTATATCATAGTCTTTGCGCGCAGTTGATATCAAGGCAAGCAAATGCCAAGCTTCCCTACTGTTAGGATTCAATTCAACGGCTTTGCGAGCAGACAACATGGCCAAATCTACTTCACGTAGTTCTAATTGAGCATATGCAAGATGGTAAAAAGATTCAAAAGAATCAGGATCCATGTCTGCTGAACGATTTAAATATGTTAGGCAAGTCGAATGCAGATCGGATCTTGCGTCAAGGTCCGCTAGAATAAGTCCACCAAGTAGAGATAACAAACATGATTGTTTAGCTTCTCTTCTACTTTTTTCTTTGAAAAAACAAGGCTTTGACTTAGAAAAAGAAAGAAATAATTACCGGTTTCAGCTCGACTTCCAGCAGCAATAGCCTTCATCCTCTCCAGTCTACTTCTCAAAGAATTTTTGATCTCTCCACTCTTGACTTCACTTTGGTGCAATACCTGGAGAGCGTAATCAATAAAATCTGAGGCTTTGTCTGGATTTCCTAAAAACTTGATCAACATTCGACTTCCAAATATGATAGTTTCAATGAAGTCATCATCATCATCGTAATCACCAGATACTTCGGCCGGGGATATCTCTTGATCCTGCTCTATCCCTAGTCCCACAACATCTCGTCCGACATGCTCACTGGCTCGTCTAGCCTTCTTGACAATCATAGCACTCTCACTAGATCCTTTTTCTTTGGCTTTTTTGAAAAGTTGGGTGTAAAGATCCAGAGCAGCTTCGGCTTCATCCCAACTTCCTTGAGTTCCTAATAGGCGAACCAGAAACCTCAGAATTTTTTGCGAGTGAAAAGTAAGGTGAGTAGCTCTGTAAAGCATGTCGATAATAGGGTTAGCCTCATCAGCTTTAGACCCTCCTAACTTCCATCCTTCCATGACCATGTCGCAGAAATTCAGCACTGGCATATTAACAGTGGTTGTGGATGGAAAAGTAAATATTTTTCTCAGGTTTATCTCGTAAGCTCTTTCTAAAGACAAAACTTCATTTTTCCACTCCGGAGAGTACACAATTTCGGTAGGTTGATGGGTCAATGGTGGCACAGTTGAGCTTGAAGTGAAATTATCATTGCTAGATGGTTCCTCCTTTGTTGATGAACGGATTGGAGAGTACCAAGAGCCTACTTGAGCGGTTTCAAATAATAAAGTTAAGTAAGACTTATGGAATATTGAACGCTTATGTAACCGGAATGTTGGAGGCCAATATCTTGAATAGTATTGGTAAATACGATGGCCCTCTAACGATGTAGTTTGATCACTAATGAGTGAGTCAGAAAAAGGATGGCAAAATGTTGCTAAATTAATATGGTAGTGTTTACTTACCCAATAGATAAAGGCAGAGTCGCCAAGCGGTAAAAGGCTATTTCAGCCCAACCATGCATCTCATCATACTTGTCGTCTGATTCACTTTGAGCAAGACATTTGACAACATCCACATACACCTCAAACGCTCTTTTATAGTTTTCAATCACTGTGGTCAGAGGAGATTCATTCCTTTCATGTGCAAGTCCTGTAAAAAAAATAATGAACGAAAGAAAAAGAAAAACATAAATTTGATGTTAAGTTCAAATTTCCAATCTTTAAGAAAACAACCCTTACCACAAAGAACAGCTCCGATTAACAATAAAGTCAAATCATAGCACTCCATCTGTGAGCATGTTTTGTCTTCGGGAACATCTACGAGACACAAGTCTATAATTTCTAGTGTCTTGGCAAAGTTTCCTATTGTATAATATCCTAAAGCACGAATAATATCTACAGACTGTATGAAAGCAGAGTTAATAAAAAATAGTTGTCTTTGGTAAAAATGAGAGTGATAGATTTCCATACAGTTCGCTCAATTTCCAGCTTGGAACCCTTCAAAGCTGTACGTAATGACGCCGCCTCAATCGCAGAATCTAATTTCGCTATGGCATCCACAATAGGTTTTTGATCTGACTTTTTGACAATAGGAGGAAGTTGAACCACACCGTTCTAAATTTATCAAAAAAAAAAAAATGAAAAAAAGATGTTGAATCAGCCTTGAGATAGATAAGCTCCAATGCAAGAATTCAAATGAACTTTAGTGTCGTCAGAGTAATGGATCTTATCGAAATCGAAAGCTTCGGCTGAAGCAACACGTATAAGTGCAGTATGGATTGCTATATCAGCAACAGCGGCTTCATAAGTTACTACCCAAAAAGTAAGAAGCAAGGAATTAGATTTTGAGACGATATATTAAATCAACAAGGAAAACGTACATTGACGGTCAGGATTGTGTTTTAAGAATTTGCGAAGAAGCTCCTCCCAAACCAGGCCTCCAGAGACTATAGATGTACAAAGAGAAAGACCACATCAGCTGAATTCAAGAAACGAAAAAAAAGCAGATGACCTTCGGTAGCAGTGGCTGAGTTCAGGATGGCTCCCTTAGCTGAGATGGGGGCCTTGACATGCCAAAGTGAAGCAGATCGAGCTAGATCAAGAGAGCGGGCATAGGCAAGTGCTTTTGACTAATCCAAAAGACAAGGATTAGATTGGACCCAAGTTGGCTGGAAAACAAGAGAAACTGACGCTGTTAGGAGCCATGGAGGGAGTCAAAGCAGAAAAAGAAGCCCAGATAATAACATCAACCTGGGTGGGATAAAGCCTTTTATTATTCATGTTTCTTGTTGGATTAAATTCCGGTTTAGTACAGATATCTTGGTATTTCTCCCATCGTTCTCTGGCCCCTACTTTAAGCCATTAGCCACAAACTCTTGGAAGCAATCGAAAGTAGTGCCCCCTTTCGGAAAGTAATAAATTGGTGCAATATTTAATGACCCTGATAAAATGCAAGATAACCTCTATATCCACAAAACACGGCAGACTTTATTAGGCTTGCTTGAAAGCCTATCTGGTGTCGCGTTGACATAGCCTTATCCCAATTACAAAACTGCAAGCACGGCTGCCTTTCTAAAAGCCCTCATCATAAAGTAGCAATATTTGAATTACATTATCAATCTTTAAAAGCGTTGATTTTGATTTTTTGTTTGGACGGAACAATGCAGCGTATGCAACTGAAGAGGTGGCAGTAAAAAAGATAAGTATCTAAAGGAAAATGCCAATGATTACTTACTTCCAAGCCACACTTTCTCGTCTTGTGTAATGCATCACATCTGTAAATGTTTAGTGAAAAGCTGATTCAACTTTTTACTTTTGCTGAATAGCTTGAATGAAATCAAGGCAGGGTGACCAGCACGTTTTATTACACATTTTTAAGGTCAATTTATTTGATTTTTGCTTTCATCCTGGAGAGAGAAACGTTGCAAACATCACAATCACAATATTTTCTCAACGTAAACAAACAATTGGCTTATATGATATGAGTGGTGATTAATTTTTTCATGGACTGTACTGCTTTTCCCCCCCGTCTATAATCTTACCCAGCACAAGTACTAATGACTAGAAACACTGGGTTCATGAAAATGTTAATAGGTTACGGCCATGCCAAGACAAAGGATAGTGTAATATATGAAGGTAATCATAAAAGTGTCTGAGTAAGGTAAGGGCTTCATGGATTTTTAATAAGGCGGCACAATTTCACAATGCTGGCAGGCTGTATAAATGACGGGAAACCCGACTTTTCGAAGATGAACCCCCTCATGATTTCAGCTATAGAGGCATGTGAATTGAGTAAAAAAAAATATCGGATTTCAATCCATCATACCTAATAGGAATTTATTTATTTCATAGGATCACTCGCCCTTTGGGGATGAAACCACTTACCAAATAATCCCTAAGTATGGCAAAGAAGAGAGACAAAACATAACACTACCAGAGGTGTTGTGATAAAAAGAAAAACCTGGATAGGCTTACCTAAGGGGTAGTTGCAAATTTCGTTGGTTTTTCTTTTTTGTTCTTTTCGGGGGTTTTTTTCTTCTATTTTATTTCATACTTCTTCCAAAAAGTTAATTATCTTTTTGTCCATGATTAGACTCCAATTTATATATAATTTTTGTTCATCTGAAACATTTAATTTACACCTACTATCTCAGAGAGAATTTCAAAAAAAAAAAAAAAAAAAAAAACGAAGAAAAAAAAGGCTGGTATACAGGTCAAAAACAATCGCATAAAAGCTGTATAAAAAAAAATGCAAGGTTTTCTGGGTTGAGTAGATCGATTGTTATTCACCTCCCCCACCGCCCCGAAAAAAAAAAAAAAGTTTGAACATTAAACATGTCTAGCTCAAACCTACTCTGTACTTCATATTCCATTAATACTCCGATGAGAAATTAAAAATGAAAAATGAAAAGAAAAGAAAAAAATTTGACCCATTTTTTTGATTAAATAATGATTACCCCCCCCCCTCACATATAATAGGAGGTATCAGAGTTAGAAATCTTCTATTTCAAAATACCTCTTTTTTTCTCCAAATCAACCATAATTTTTTTTTTTTTTTGAAATATGCCATATTGTACCCCAAAACACCTTTTTACTGAGAATTAATGTCAAGTTTGTGGCTTTCTTTTTGTGTTGTGAAGTGCCTTTTAAATAATTACAAATTTCTAACTTTGATACCCCCTAATAAAATAAAAAAAATCAAATCAAATAAAAGACAAGACAAGAAAAAAAAACCTAGCCCCTGAAAGCAGGTTCCTATCCCTGCCCAAACTATGGTAGTTCAATTGGGGGGAGGCACCTGCTAGCAGGTGCCAGCTTTTTTTTCCTGCTGAAAGAAAAGAAAACATCAGTGACACTTTCTACAACAAGTTCCCTCCTTCCCTATTCCTAACTTCACAATAGGGGGTATCAAAGTTGACCAATCCACAATTAAATTAATTGCAGATAAAAATCCTTATATCCCAATTATCTTCTGCAATTATTTTTGCTAATACTTGAGTTATTAGACATTTTACATGTCAAAGTTGACCTCTTATCCAACATTTTTTTACTCAATTTTTCATAACCACATATTGGAAAACTTTCTGTCATAACCACATCTTGGCCTACTTACATTCATAACCACATCTTTGACTACTCTCTTAATATGCCTTCTACCTTGCTGCTCACTCCCATTCTCATCTCATCCTGTCTATTCTCTCCCTTCAGAACATCTCACTATCTCATCTGCTTGTTTTTGCTCTTTTTCATCTTCAATTATCTTAACATGCCCTGTCATCATAGATCTTCTCAAAGGCAGCCTTCCCCCAGTTGTTCCTCAAATTGCACTACTCCCTCTTTCCCCTGCTCAGCTGAGAAATCAAAGACCATTCAATTAAAAAAAGATAATCATCTCATTCTTATCAACTGGCTGAAAAATAAATCTAACTATTATTCTTGTTTTGGTACTGAAAATGCAACTAATGTAGGATGGCCCCTTGCATCAAAAGTTAATGGTTATCTACTAATGGCCAATGAATTATGGAATAAGACCAAGGAAAGGATAGATCTTTTACCTAAACAGATGTCTGAATGTTTCAAGCATTACTGAGCCAAATACAAGAAGGCAAAGGCTCTTTCATCTTCCACTGGTTTTGGTATTACCAACATTAATATCAGTAAGAGCATAAAATCCATAGATGATAAACTTGAATATTTATGTCTTTATCTTAAAGAGATGGATGCTATTTTTTGAGAGCAAGCTGATGATAATCCTTTAAACATGTTGGATGGTGAAGATGCTATCTCCAAACATGATGACAAAACAAATCTTTTCCCATCCTTTTCCTCCACTCAAGCCTCCCCTGTTCTAAATTCAACAAATCTAGATAGATTTGCTATAGATCCCTATGGAGATTAAAACCAACCCAATCCAACTCAAGTATGTTTTTTTCTTTTATCTTACCAATTCTTTTTTTATTTACATTTTCTTATTTCTAAAAAGGCTGAAGAACAAATGCAGGAGCCACAATCAACTGAGTCTGAAGCCAGCAAAAATGATGAGGAGAAAAATGTGACCTTGAACAAAAAGCAAAGGGCTTCAAGTAGTCAAATTTTCCACTCTCAAAGAAGACAAAAAAGTAATACTTCATCTCAAACCCCTTTTTCTTCTATCAAAGAATTTTTGGAGAAATGTGATGCTGGTAAGTGATACCATACCTCTTAAAACTATACTCTGCTTTTCTTCTACTTTTTGTTAATATTTCTTATCACTCTAGAACAAGTGAAAGTTTATAAACAGGCTCTAAAGTTTGAAAAGCAAAAATTAAGCTCTCTTTAAGGAGGGATGACAGAGTACATGAATTGGAAGAGAGGAAGTACAAGCTCTCTTTACAGAAGGATGATAGGGCACAAGACTTGGAGGAGAAGAGATTTGAGATAACTCTTAGTATTGAAAAATCAAAGAAAGAGGAGAAAAAACTTGAGCATCAAAACTTAATTGAACAGATGATATTTAAGCATGATATTGAAGGAAATTCAAAGAAGAAATTTTTTTTAATGGAATTTGTTAAAACCAAAAAATCTTATGAGGAAATTGAATGTCTAATGAAATTTTTTATGACTAGTTTGATTTATTTCTTTCATACTTAAATATTCATAATTATTTGTACATAAAATTTTAAAATAATTTCTTGTATTTCATTAATCTATCCATCATTAGTTGAATTTTTTTATTTTAATGTTAACAATTCTTTTTTAAATAAAATTTTCAAGTCTCATTTGAAAATTTGCTGATCCCCCACCCTGCATTTTTTTGAAGTAAGGGGTGGGTATCACCAAAATTCTTTCAAGTCAAGAATCTTAAAATTCCTATATGATTATTTGGCATTACTACCCCCTGCATTTTACAGGTATCACCAGAATTCTTTCAAGTCAAGAATTTTTCAAGTCTTTTAAAAATTTTTGGCAATACTCCCCCCCACATTTTATTGAAGTAAGGGATGGTTATCACCAAAATTTTTACAAGTCAAAAATTTAACATGTCAGATTTGAAAATTTGGCAATACCCCCCCCCCCCCCCCAGCATTTTATTGAAGTAAGAGGTGGGTATCACCAAAATTTTTACAAGTCATCAATTTTTCATGTCAGATTTGAAAATTTGGCAATACCCCCCCCCCCTGCATTTTATTGAATTAAGGGGTGGGAATCTGTTGGTTGGTTGTCTAGAAGAAGGAAGAAAAAGGGAAAGAAGAAGAGGAGGAAAAGGGGAATAGGAAGTAAAAGCAATAAAGTAATAAAATAATTTGATTTATTTAAAGAGAGGCAACGACGATTTACTTGAGGGATGACACAAAAATGAGGTTTTATTAAATGTCAATATTATTTAAAGTAAGGGTTTCTGCACGGAAAACACTATAATTACTATCAGACTTAAAGCAACCTTTAAATAGTTATATAGAATTTAAATTAGAAATTTAATACTAATAAAAATGATAATAAAACATATTATATTGACAATTTGTTCAGATTTTGGTTGCATAGTAAGTGATGCTTTAAAGGGGATTATCCAAGGCCGTTTTATAGACCAAGGGACCCCTGAAGCTCTACCAATCAATAAATACAAATTAGGAATAGCTAAAACAAGAGATAACAGAATAGAAAATGAAACATGACTATCAAGAGAAAAATATGACACCATTTACTAAAACCCGTGAGTAATTAATCCTTCTCCCACCATAACATCCCAAAACACTTAATTAAAATAATCATTAACCAAGTAAGTCTGAAACATGAGAACAATGAGTAAAAAATAATCAAAAACAGATATTATAGTGACATGTAAAGGTTTTAAGTAAAACAAATATAATTATTTTCACACCAAAATTCATGGAATAGATTCAATTCAGTTTAAACCAATTTTAAGTAATTGTTTTAACTATGCAATTAATTCAATAATTAGTTTAAATGAAACAGATAATTAATTTAGTGTTATTTGTAATTTAAAATGGGGATTTTAATACTATGTTATTAAATAAGTATTATAATTCATTTAATAATTTTTCCTGACACAAATAAGGGTCAAAAGGAGCGCCCAATATTATTGCTTAATAATATATGAAGTTTTATTTAATATATAAAATTAATTAATTAAATTAATTACATTATAAGTCAATTTTACATATATAATTATAATATATTTTTTTGTAATTGATTAATTATTAATTTATAATTATTAAATAAATAAAAATGCGCCATTATTTGTAGAATATAAAATATATTTAAGCTTAATTTAAATGTATAAAAATTTATATAACAATAAAATTAATATAGCACTTATTATTAATAAGATACTTATATAATTTTATTATGCAATAAAATATTAATTTATATACTAAAAATACAATTCTTACGCCCTCTTTCAGGTCCAATAAATTAACATATAATTTGCTGGGCTCCTGGTATAGCCTGGCTGACACTCCCTCACTCTAAAAAAATAATAAAAAAAATGCTAAGATTTTTTCATTTTGCACTTTTTTAACAGAGTAGGAAGATTTGAAATCTCCTTGCCAGGTATCCATGCATCATGTTCAGATGATTTGTTTTTATATCTCAATAAATATTCAGTACATCTTTCAGAAGTGATAATTCTATCATTGAGAATTTTATCAATTTCTGAAGTTTCTGTGACTTCCTGAGGGTTTTTCTTAGGTCTTCCCCTTCTTCTGAGAAATAATTCACTGTTGGAAGTATAAGGCATAATTAAAGAAATGGGAAAAACAGGATGTTTCCTATCATATGGAGAATACAATACAACTTCTACTGCATTATCTCCAACCATTCTTTTAACAAAAAATGGTCCCACAAAAGGATATTTTAATTTTTTGTTACCTTGTAAATTGAAATGGACAGTAGATATCAACACTTCATCACCCTTGTCAAATGTGTATTCTTTATGGGATTTATCCCATCTTTTCTTTTCATATTCAAATGCTTTTTCAATACAGCTTTGAGCATGTTTCCTGCATAGCTCTTGCATTTGCATAAAAAAATTTACACCAGGGTGTAGTTCAAACTTAGGTAATTTATTATTGAGAATCTGAGCAGGAGTATTTGGGACATAACCTAACCAAAGCTCAAAAGGCTTTTTCTCAGTGACAGAATGAACAGTGCTATTATACGCAAATTCAAGACCAGACAATAGAGTGACCCAGTAATGAGTAAATCTGTCATTGCCTTTATATTGTAAACCAAAGGCAGAATACCTTCTAATAATATCTTCCAGAGTTTGAATCATTCTCTCAGCTAGACCATCAGTCTGAGGATGGTGAGCTGTAGACAACTTTAACTCACAGCCACAAATATCCATCAAAGAGGTCCAAAACTCAGAAGTAAATTTTGGATCTCTATCAGAGATAATGGCTTTTGGAAAACCAATAATATTAAACATGTAAGACCACCATAAGAAAGCTAATTATTTGGTGGACACATCTTTGTGGGTGGGAATAAATTTGCACATTTTTGTGAATCTATCTACTATTACCCAACAAGAGTTATAGCTGTCTTTACCTGCAACAGGAAGACCCGTGACAAAATCCATGTTAATTATTTGTCAAGGTGAATCAGGTGCTTCAATATGTTGTAATAACCCTGCTTTTTTACCTGTCAACCTTTTAGATTTTTGGCAGGAATCACAAGATTCAACATATAATTTTGTATCTTCAGACATATTAGCGCACCAAGCAGTGTTTTTATTCTAATTAATGTCTTTTCAAGATCAAAATGACCAGCTAATATGTCATCATGACAAAGTTTGAGGATAGTTTCTTTCATAGAAGGAGGAAGTACAATTACATTAGTAAGCTTTCTTCTATAATTTATGTAAACATCTTCAATAGAAAACTTTCCTTTACTCAAAGCATTTCAATACTTTGCAGGAAGAGTGTTTATCAATGCTTTAATTGAAGCATTCTTAGGATCACTTAAGATAGTAACCAATTTATTTAAATCAGAATCCCTATCATATGAATCCAGTATTAATTGTAATAACTCCTCTTCCATATAAACTATAAATATACCATGGATATGAACAGTGTCATCTTCAGGTACATAAGCAGGATTTGAGTCATTATTTGGCAGAGGCAATCTGGACAGCATATCAACATTGGAATGAACATTTCCAGCCCTATGGATAATTTTCATCCGTCCTCTGTATTCTTGAACAGCAAGTTGCCACCTGAACATATGTCTATTAGGTGTATTCAGGTTTAAGAGGGACTTCACAGCACTAAAGTCAGTTACCAATTCAAACTTTTGGTCATCTAGATAGTAATGAAGCCTCTCAAGAGCCCAAACAACTGCTAAGCACTCTAATTGAGTGGCACCATATTTCAATTCACTATTTCTCAAGGTTCTTGAAATATAACAAATTACAACCTCTGAGGATTTATCATTAATAATTTGTTTCTGGTGAAGGGCAGCACCCAGACAAACAAAGCTAGCATCTGTATACAGGACAAATGGTTTGTTAAAATCTGGAAGAGCTAAGATAGGGGCTGTCATTAAGCAACATTTTAATGTATCAAAAGCTTTTTTACAGTCAATATTCCAGATGAATGCAACATCTTTCCTAGTTAGTTTGGTAAGAGGCAAGGCTATGACTTGATAATTTTTAATATATTGTCTATAATAGCCACACATACCCAAAAAACTTTGGATTTCTCTTACAGAAGTTGGTGCTTTCACATTTTGAATTGCAGCAACTTTGTTTTGGTCTACACAAATTTGTAGGCCTGACACAACATGGCCAAGGACTTTCAAAGATTGAAAACCAAATTTACACTTTTTCAAGGACAAAGTCATATTGATTTCATCCATTTTTTGGAAACCCCTATTTAAATGAACCATATGTTCATCAAAAGTTTTAGAAAAAACTATGATATCATCAATATACACCATGAGCCATCCCTCAATTATTTCCTGATGGAAAGTGTTATCCATGACTTTTTGAAAAACTGAAGGGGAATTCTTAGGTCCAAATGGCATTCTAACATACTCATATATTCCCATATGAGTAGCAATAAGCAAAATTTTTTGAGAATTCTTCTCAACAGGAACTTGATGATACCCTTTATTTCCATCCAGACAACTAATAAATTTTGAACCTTGCAAGGTAGCATGTATTGAATTAATTCTGGGTAAAGGATAAATATAATCAATGGTATAAGTGTTTAATGCTCTGTAATCTACACATAATCTAGCCTTATCTTTTTCATAAGAAATTAAAACCGGGGAGATGACACAATATTTGGGGGTAACATCCACTTTCTCAATGATATTCATTTTTAATAATGTGGCAATATTATCTTCAATATCCTTTCTTTTTGTTGGAGAATCAGGATATGGTTTTTTCTTAAGACTAGGAGGAATATCACTCAAGTTACAGGATAAGATAATTTCCATTTCTTCCTGAACACTTCCTAAGACATGAGAACCATGAGCAAAAGCCATAGGGAAGGAGGTAATTGAGGCAATTATAGAATCCTTTTGTTCACTAGTTAACTGATCACCAAAAGAAGCAGTATTTATTTCATTTAATAAATAATTCATTTCAACTGTTGGTCTGCCTTTACACTGGATCAGTGAGTTACAAGACTTTAACAGATGCCCAGAAAGTTTTCTAGAGGAGGAAATTTTGAATTTTCTTTTGCCATTAAATCCCAAGGTGAAGCAATTATTTGCTGGGTCCAATTTCACACCAAACATGGTTAAAATATCATTACCCATAATAAACCAATTGCTTAAATTATCATTTTTCATGACAACAAATTCACAAATAGCTCTGACAAAACCACAATTATATTTGAAGAATACAGAGGTTTTGTATTTGCCAATAGGAATTAAGGTAGAACCATACCCTCTCCATTTTTCAGAAGTTATAGGTAATAATTTACTCAAATAATCCTTATCTACTGAAGCTAAAGCTTTTTCAGATACTACACTTCCTCCAGCACCAGAGTCAAGAACTACATCAACATTTTTACCATTAATGATAACAGGTTCTTTCAAAGGGGATATGGCTATAGAATTGTTAGTAATATCTTTAATTATTTCAGCATTTTCCACTGAAGATAAATCCAATACACATTCTTCAGATATTACATCTAAATAATGGAAATTGTGTTCTAACATCAAAACATCTTTAACAGAGTCATTGTCATAGGAGATATTACTTTCACAGTCACTAGAAGAATTATTGACATCAATTTCAGCCTCATCAGTATCTTCATTTTGTTCAACAAGATAAATTTTATTGTCACAAACATGACCCTTTTGCCATGGTTTGTTACATTTATAACAAGTATTTGTTGCATATTTTTAAGGTGCAACTGGGGCAGAGGGTTTACCAGATTTTTCTGGGGGCTTTGTAGAAGGTTTATTTTGATCATGATAAGATTTACCAAGGTAATTCTTTGGTTCATATCTATGGTTGAGTAGTACCTCATTACAGATATTAATAAAAGAAGAATTTTCCTTTACATGCTCAGTTCTAGCTACAATTAAATCTCTAAGAGAATTTGGTAATTTATAAAAGATTTTATCTCTCCAAATATCATAATCCATCTTTGGATCAATTGCTCTCAGGATTTTTGTTACTTTCATAAGAAAAACAATGGGTTTTTCAACAGTGGAGGATTCATATCTAGTATTCTCATACAATCTTTGCTGAGCTAACCTGAATTTTGAACCACCAAACTGATTCTCAATCAAGGATTTCCAATCATTCCATGTATAATGATTGTTATCTAAAAGGACAGATTCATACCACATCAAGGCTACATTGGAAAATAAAGAAATTAGCTTAGAAACAATTTCCTCATCAGGTAGTTTATATGATCTTTTTAAATTATCAATTCTTTGGATAAAGTGTTGCCAATCAGATGAAGAATCACCCTCAAAGGTAGGATATTGGTCCAATTTAGGCTAATTTTTCTGACTACTGGGATGGTCCATCCTTTAGTTTGAATTAATTATCATTAATAATTCCTGAAGTTTAGCCAGGTGTTCTGAAATTTAATTATTTACCGAAACAGCTGGTACATGACCATCACAAGATTTTTTGCTAGTAGAAAAAGATTTTACAGACTCATTTTCAGTTTGTTTAATGGCTGAAATATGAGGAAGAAAAGAGGAACTCTGTTCAAGTTCTTTTCTTTTATTTTTATGCAGCTTATGGGCAACATTCTCATTTATACCATAATTATTGATGGTAAAGGTTGAAAATTTTTCCTGCAGGTCAGCCACATAGTTTCTTATCCTTGGAATTTCAGACATCTGGTCATTTACTTTTGCAAGAGATAAAACATTTCTGTCCTCAGAAACTGTGTGTTTGGCATTCAGTGCACGGAAATCAATTTTTAGCTTTTTAAACTCATTTTGTAGAGATTTAATTTCATATTTTAATGAATAATTTTCCTCAATAAGTGGTTTCAATTCACTCAAGGTTTTATGCAGATTGATATTCTTATCTGAGATAGATCTGGTCACTACTTATTTGTTTTTGTTGGCTAAGAACAATATTCAAGGTTTCTTTAATTTTAAAATAAGCTGTATCTTGTACAGAGGAACTTACTTTACAATGCAAGTGCAAATTATTTAATCTATCACTCTCATGTATTAACACACTTCTCAAATGTTTTTCTTTTACAACATTAAAATCAAGGGTATCTTTCAATATTTCTTCAAAATTTTTCTCAATTAAAGTATAGACTTCAGGGGAAACAGAATCATTCTTAATTGAAAGAGAAGGATTAATTAAAGAAGTAGAAGTCAAATGTTAAGGTTCATCAAATGATAATTTGCTAATTACATCATTGGGGCTACTCATTAAAGGAAGTTGTCTTTTTAAGGGTTTAACTGTTCTTTCACCAGGATCCACAATATTCTTGAAGAAGATTTTTTATTATACATACCAACATGTTTATCAAACAAATTACTTACCATGGCAAGGGAGGAAACTTCCCCTGTGCCTTCTTTCTTCTGCCTCCCTGATAAGGATGGGGCTGAGGAGATGGATGGTAGGTTGGTGTCCTGAATGGGCCAGGGTGTTGAGCTGTTGTTTGCTGAACATTCTGTTGGTAATGGCTCATCAAGTAATCCCATTTCCACTGCTCCACCTGAAGAGTGCTTTGATTTTGTGTGAAGGAGATGGGTACCTGATTGGGCTGAGGTTGAGGCTGAGGCTGGGAGGCTGGGAAATGAGGAGTTTGAGCCTGTTTGGGATTCAATAATTCCTGCATCTGCTGCCAGAGTGTGTCTACTCTTGCCTTGTACTTCATACTTTCTGCTCTCAGCTCTTTGATGTGACTGGACAGGTTGTTTACTTGTTTAGTCATTGGTATCTTTTTTATTTTTATACATTTGAGTTGATTTTCCTGATTTATTAGAGGTTTTACTTCTTTCAGAGGTGTTTGGTGAGGGGGGTTTGCCACTTCTCCTTCCATTTCCATGTCATGAAGGTTTTTTGTCAGCTGAATAATTTTTGTTAGTTAATTTAGAAGAACCTACAGATTCAGTGTCATCATCCACTTTAATCTCATCCACATGTAATTTATCCATGCTGTTAGCCAAACTACTGGACATTGAAACTGTGAACAAAGAATCAAAATTAATTTAATGATTCAAATGTTATTTTCAAAAATAAAAGATAACTAATTGTATTTTTAACAAAACAAAAATTTAAATTTTTATTCAAAATTAATTAATAAACAAAAAATGTAAATACAATTGTTTATTAAGAAATAATAATAATTATAATGGGACCAACCAACAAAGGTTTTATAAGTCAACCAAAATAATAATACCAAAATTATAAATTGGCAAATTGGGACTAAGTACTGAGTACTATTATGGTCAACCAATAAATCAAAAATATTTTAATAAAATTAATTTAATAATTTATTAAAAATAAATGATCCTCTAGGACTAAGAGTATTACTCTATTATGGTCAACTAGGAATAAAAAAAAATTGAACACTTACACTCAGTGAATCAGAAATTAAGCCACAATCACTGTTATTTCAATAAAAATTTAATAATATAAGTGAGAGGTGCAAATGTTAACTTACTATAGTGATAAAGAAATCACTTCAAAATTATATATTATTTAATATAATATAAACTTAAAAGGTCAAAACCAAGTTTGAAACAGGGTTGTGGCAAAAAATTTCCTTTTTGGCATGAGTGGTCCATGCGCAATGTCATTTGTTGCAAGGTGAAATATTGTTGTCGTCATTTGGAAAGGCCTCCAAGTGTAAGCCGGTCTTCTAGAAGAAGGAAGAAAAGGAAAAAAGGAATAGAGAAATGCTAAAGAGAATTTTATAATAATTAATAATTTAAGAGAATAAGAGAGAAAAATAAAGAAAATGTTATGGCAAGATTTGAGCAGTGACACAGCGGTAAGGTTCAATTTATAATATTTAAATCTTGTAAGTTATTTAGGAGTGCGCCGTTCACAATTATAATTATTAATAGACTTTGAGAACCCTTTAATTAGGGGGTATCAATGTTCAGGGATCAGAAATTAAATTAATTGTGAATAAAAATCCTTATACCCCAATTATCTTCTGCAATTATTTTTGCTAATAATTGGGTTATTAGACACTTTACGTGTCAATTTTCACCTCTTATCCGACATTTTTTTACTCAATTTTTCATAACCACATCTTGGACAACCTTCTCTCATAACCACATCTTGACCTACTTTCTGCCATAACCACATCTTGAACTACTCTCTGCATATGCTTTCTACCTTGCTGCACACTCCCATTCTCATCCCATCCACTCAGAATTTCTCCTCATTTCTTCTCTTTTATTCTGCTCCATTTCATCTTCATTTATAATAACATGCCTCGTCATCCTAGATCTTCTCAAAGGCAGCCATCACCCTGTTGTTCTTCAATTCCCACTAGTTACTCTTTCCCCCGCTCAGCCAAGAAATCAAAGACTGTTCAATTAAAAAAAGATGACAATCTCATTCTTATCAACTGGCTGAAAACCAAATCTAACTATGATTCTTGTTTTGGTACTGAGTATGCCACTAAAGTAGGACAGCCCCCCGCATCAAAAGTTAATGGCTATCTTCTAATGGCAAATGAATTACAGAATAAGACCAAGGAAAGGATTGATCTTTTGCCTAAACAGATGTCTGAATGATTCAAGCATTACCGAGCAAAATACAAGAAGGCAAAGGCTCTTTCATTGTCCACTGGTTTTGTGGTTACGGACAACAATATAACTAAGGGCATAAAATCCATAGACAATAAACTTGAAACTTTATTTCCATACTTTAAAGAGATGGATGCAATTTTTGGAGAGCGAGCCAATATTAATACTGTAAACATGTTGGATGGTGAAGATCCTATCTCTGGACATGATCTCAAAGCAAATCTTTTCCCATCCTCTTCCTCCACTCAAGCCTCCTATCAGCCGGACGTCTAGAAGAGTTGAGGAAAAGAAAAGGAAAAAAGACAAGAGAATAGGAAAATTATAATTTAGTATTATTATGAATAATAAAAATAAAATATTTGTAATTGAGAAGAGAGTATGACAAGAGAATTTTGAAGAGTTGACAAAAACTGTAAGGATTTATTTATATTGCAGTATATTATAATTAATATTTATTATTCAATGTGCAGCTGTCAATGATAGTAATAATAGACTTAAAACAACCTATAGTTATGCAGATAGTATTTTAATTAGATATATAGAACTAATAAAAATAATAAATAAAAATAATATATTTAAAATATGATAAGTGAGTGTATAGTAAGTGATGAGCTACCAGAGAGACTTCTAAAGCCCTTTTATAGGCAAGAGGACATTCTGGAGCGTTCCAATAGTATGTAAAAAAAAGTAAAATAATGTGAAACAATTAATTAAAAGAATCTAATTAAAAAAATAAAAAATAAATCCGTGAATAAACAAATTTTTTTTCCCATCAATAATTTCTAAAAAAGAACAGAATTAATATAACAATTAACTACGTGAGTATGAAAAAATGAGAACTGTGAGAAAGAAATCTAAAGAAGGAATACAAATAGCTGAAAAAAGTATAATTAAAATAAAAGGAACTATTTTTACGCTTTTAAATAATCTTCACTCAGTATAAGCAATAGTAATTTAACTATTTCAAGTAAATTAACAATTAAATTAATTGAACAACTAATTAAATTAATACAGGAACTTTTTAACATGAGAATTTAAATTTAATCATATTAAATTAATTTAGTAATATTGGTGACACAATTAAGGGTCAAGGAAGCACCAAATATTGATGAATAATATTATATGATAAGTTGTATTTAGTTTATATAAATGTTATTATTAAAATTGTAATTACAGTGTAAGTTAAGTTTACACTTATAATATACTTTTGAATAATTTATTTATACATATAAATCATGCCATGATACTTTAGAATATTATATTTGTTTATGTAATACAATTTATTTAATAATAAAATTAAGTATAATATTTATTTTATTTATTCACAAAATATTTATAATTTTATTTAAATAATTTTTTGTAATTACATAAAGTTATTTCTCTATATGATTACAGTAATTTATTGTATAAATTACTGGACTCCTGAGATAGCCTGGCTGACACCTCCCCTCTTCTAAATTCTATGAATCTAGATAGCTTTGCTATTGATCCTATTGGAGATTTAACCCAACCCAATCTAACTCAGGTCTGTTTTTTCTTTCTTTTATCTTATCAATACTTTTTTTATTTACTTAGATTTTCTTATTTCTTAAAGGCTGATGAACAAGCCCAGGACCCACAATCAACTGAGTCTAAAGCTAGCAACAATTATGAATAGGAAAATGCTACGTTGAACAAAAAGCAAAGGGCTTCAAGTAGTCTAAATTTCCACTCCCAAAGAAGACAAAAAAGTGATACTTCATCACAAACACCCTTTTCTTTGATGGAACAGTTTTTAGAGAAACGTGATGCTGGTAAGTGATATCATACCTCTTATTACTTTACTCTGCTTTTCTTCTACTTTATGTTAATTTTTATTCTCACTCTAGAACAAGTGGAAATTGCTAAAGAGACTCTAAGCTTTGAAAAGAAGAAATACGAGCTCTCTTTAAGGAGGGATGATACAGTACAAGATTTGGAAGAGAGGAAGTATGAGCTTTTCTTATGGAAGGATGATCGGGTCCAAGATTTGGAGGAGAAGAAGTTCGAGTTAACTCTTAGTATTAAAAATTCCAAAAAAGAGGAAAAAACACTCAAGCATCAAAACTTAATGGAACAGATGAAGTATAAGCATGATCTCCAAGAAAGTTCTAAAAAGAAAGATTTCTTGATCGAATGCGTTAAAGCAAACAAATCTGTTGAAGAAATAGAACATTTAATGAAATTTTTTGTTGACTAGTTTCTTTTATTTCTTTCACACTTCATTTGTTCATATTTATTTACACATAAATTTTACAATTATTTTCTGTATTTCTTGAAATTTTGTATTTTAATGTTAAATATTCTTTTTTTAAATAAAATTTTCAAGTCTCCTTTGAAAATTTGCCAAACCCCCACCCCTGCATTTTTTTGAAGTAAGGGGTGGGTATCACCAAAATTCTTTCATGTCAAGAGTCTTGAAAGTCTTATATGAAACTTTGGTGCTACTACCCCCTGCATTTTTTTGAAGTAAGGGGTGGGTATCACCAAAATTCTTTCATGTCAAGAGTCTTGAAAGTCTTATATGAAACTTTGGTGCTACTACCCCCTGCATTTTACTGGTATCCCCAAAATTCTTACAAGTCAAGAATTTCACAAGTTTTATAAGAAAATTTTGGTAATACTCCTCCCTGCATTTTGTTGAAGTAAGGGATGGGTATCACCAAAATTTTTTCACCAAAATATTTACAAGTCAAGAATTTTACATGTTACATTTGAAAATTTGGCAATACCCCCCCCTACATTTTATTGAAGCAAGGGGTGGGTATCACCAAAATTTTTACAAATCATCAATTTTGAATGTCAGATTTGAAAATTTGGCAATACCCCCCCTAAATTTTATTGAAGTAACGGGTGGAAGTCATCAAAATTTAATATAATTACATAAATTATTAAATAAATATCTAATATATATCGATTTCCCTAGTTTAAAGTAATGACAATTCCTCAAGCCAAAATGCAGATCAAATCTAGAAACAAAAGTTTGGGACTTTCCACAGGTATAGGCTAGAGGAACCTCATGAAACAAATAAATGTTATCATGATTACCTGTTATACAACACAAGGTCGTTGGCCCATTACTTTAGTTGAGGAAATTGATATATAAAAAATATTTATTAAAAATTTATGAAAAAATATAAATTTTTTGATGACAACTCTAATCCCCATACTTTTTGGATCTAGATAAAATTTTTTTAAATTGATTAACTTTACCTTCTTTCTTTACCTTGTTGTTTCTTTGAATCAACTTTTGACTTATTTGAAAAGAACAACCGAAATGAGTGAAATCTTGACAGGATTCCAAACCAGGAGGAGCTTTGGTCTTTTGATGATTATCCTTAGAAGAATTCCAAATAGTTTTGATGATACCATTTCCCAAAGAAAAATCAATGATGCACTTGTGGTCTGGAAAATATAAACCATGTCCTTTGATTTTAGCTGGAGATGGTATTGGTTGGCCAGTAATTGGTTTGATATATGAGAATATACCAAAAGTAAGAAAGTTGGCATCATTGGTATTGGTGTGAAATCCAGAATGAGTGATAATAACATTAGAAAATAAAAGATATTCGTGGCTGATATCTTCCCATTTGGAGTCACACCAATTTGGTATTCCAACTTTGGTTGCAAGCTCATGATTTTTTTCAAATGCCTTATTACAGAGCTTTTTGAGTCAAAGAGCAAGAAAAGAATTAAAGGAAGATAGAGTGTCCCATAAGCAAAAATCTTCATCTTTTTGTGCTTTAGTGATATTCTTGAGCAAAGATTATATGCCTATATAATTGAAATAAGTGAAATGATATTAAGAATGGAACAAAAATTATTAGACATACCAAGAGAATATCCTTTGACAAAACCAGGTCTCCAACCAAAACCAATCATGATACCACCCAACAAATTTGTATTCCTTATAGGTCACCAAACCAAAGCCATTTGATAAAGAGTTATGATAAGATCGGATAGTTTATTAAAAGCTTCATCTTTTACACCATTAAATGAATGAGCTTCCAAAATGAATTGAGGCTTAAAAGTATTGCTTATAAATGCAACAACTTGATCATCTCCAAATTCAGTTAGATATTTGATAACTTCTGGTAATTTTTTCGGATATTGATTTTTATTATCTACTTTAGTTTTATAAAAAAAATATTTGAGATATGACCAAAAAAACTTTCGCAGAGAATTTTTTTTTAAATATCTTTTCTTCTGATGAGACTGATTATCATTGATTTTTTTTGATGATTTAGAAGATGATTGTATGGAAGTTGAGTTTGAAGAAGATGATAGAGATGATAAAGATGAAGATGATAAAGAAGATAGAGATGAAGATTAGAGAGAAGTAAGGGGTTAATCTGAAGAAGAAGACTTTTTTTTTGATCTGAAAAAAAATTTAAATGTCAATAAAATTTCAACTCAATTTTTTTTTTAAAAAAAAAACACCTAATAATAAAAAAATCTGTTTTTTTATTTGAAAAATGAAATTGGAAAAAAAAAAACAAAAACAAAAACAAAAAATCAGTAAAAAATTTTCCAAAAAAATAATTTATCCAAAAAAAAACCTGAGGTTTTCTTTTTAAAAACAAAATAAAAGCAAAATCCTTTAAAAAAAATAAAAAAAATAAATTCAAAAAAAAAAAAAATTCAGTAAAAATTAAATCAAAAAAAAAAAATTTAAAAGTGAACCTGAAGGTTAATTATTAAAAAACTTCTCACAAGATCCTGAAAAAAAAAAAAAAAAAAAAATTCAGTAAAATCAAAAACAAAAACAAATAAAATTTTTTAAATAAAAAAAAAATCTGAAAAATTATTTACTAGAAAAATTAAAATTAAAATTATAAACCTTTTTTGATTTGTAAATAAGAGGGACAGTCCTTAACAGAAAGAAATTTTTTTTTTCTATAATACTGCCAAAAAAATTAAAAAATTAATCAAATTTACAAAAAAAAACTTGTTAGTATATTTATTTGAAAGTAGGTAACCCCTCTTTATCTCCCATAAATTTCCCCTTTTCCCCTCCTTTATTTATTTTAAATCCCCTTACAAATCCCTCCCTCCTTGCCTCAAAAGTCCCCTCAAATCCTCTCCTTGCCTGCCTCAAAAACCCCCTGAAACCTCCCCAAATTCCCCCCCAAATTCCCCCCTTTACCCTTCTTTATATGTCCCCCCCCCCTATCCCCTTCTCTTTAGCCACCTCAAACCCCCCCCATTCCCCTCTCTTTAGCCGCCTCAAACCCCCCCTTCCCCCCCTTCCACTCGCCTTACCTCCTCCTCTAGCCCCCCCCCCCTCCTTTTTAACGAACGATTGGTAACAATTGTTTGTTAAGAAAAAGGGGGGGCAGAGGAGGAGGTAAGGGAGTGGGTGGGGGGTAAAGCGAGTAGAAGGGGGGGAAGGGGGGGTTTGAGGCGGCTAAAGAGAGGGGAAGGGGGGGTTTGAGGTGGCTAAAGAGAGGGGAAGGGGGGGGTTGAGGCGGCTAAAGAGAGGGGAAGGGGGGGGGGGGGTTGAGGCGGCTAAAGAGAGGGGAAGGGGGGGTTGAGGGACATAAAGAGAGGGGAAGGGGGGAGTCTTGAAGCGCCTAAAAAGAGGGGAAGGGGGGGTGATGAGGGACCTAAAGAGGGGGGAAAGGGGGGATTTGAGGCAGCTAAAAAGGGGGTAAAAAGGGGGTATTGAGACAGGTAAAGAGAGGGAAAAAGGGGGCCTTGAGGATGATAAAGAGAGGTGAAGGAGAGAAAAAAAAACAAAAAAAAATTAATTTACCCTAGAACAAAAATAAATGAACCACTTACAAAAAAAACAAAAAAAACAAAAAAAAGCAAAAAAAAAATCATGATTAGCAAATAAAAAACCAAGAAAAAAGAAAAAAAATGACCTACCTGGTGAGTTGAGTTGAGAAAATAAATGCAACCAAAAAAACTGATGGATGGTTGAGGAGAGGATGAAAAGGATATGAGTGATGAATGAAAAAAAAATCACTGAAAAAATATGCGATTTCATGTTGAGCTGGTGAAAGAAAACCAATGAGCCATCCAAAAAAAGATATTCACCATAAATTCAAAAAAAAAAATGAATATGCAACAAACCAAAATACAAAACCAAGTGAATAAAGTACACAAAGAGGACATTTGGAAAGTATGAAAACATAAAAATTAAAAATTAAAAGCATTTCAAAGTGAAATGTTGGAGAGTAATTGGCATTATAATGGAGCATATGCCAGTTGATTGAATGATTTGTGAATCAAGGGAGGGGAGTGCCGGTGGTAGTTCAGGATCCTCTTCTTCATAAAGATCATTCCACTCATCCTTTAAATCAGCTAGAATATTGTGGAGTATTACACAAGTCAAGATCCAATGATTTGCAGTTTTGATCTACAATTTTTTTTAAAATTGGATTCTGAGCTCCCAAAGACTAGAAAATTGTCCCTTTAAAATACCTATAGCATGTTCAATTTGTACTCTTGATTGTGCAAGGTGATAATTAAAGGCAGTTTTGGGGTCATTTTCTGAAGTTGCACCACAGAAAGCAGGTATAATGTACTTTCCACTTGCATATGCTGAGTCTGCAAGGAGGTACTGAGATTTGTCAAAGTATGAGTCAGGGGATTGAGAAATCCTCATTCTTTGGAAGACGGAAGAGTCATGACATGATCAAGGGCAGCCACTGTGAAAAGCAATAAATTTTTTATTGACATCACATACAAGTTGAATGGCAGTAGAGTATCTAGAAAGAAGATAAAAAGTTAGATTGTGAAAGATGAAAACTTGGAGAAGATTTTGAAGAAACCTTTTTTTGCGATCAAAATAATAGTTGCCATCATGAGCAGGCTTTTGACTCAAAGGGATGGTTGTGCCATCAACAAAACCTATACAGCCAGGGAAACCTTCAGCTTGCATTACTTGAGAGGATTAAAGTCGCTGTTCTGGAGTTGGCCAAGCAAGAGTTTGAGACTTGAGGGAAAGGATAGCAATCATACAGCGCTTGGTGTATAATATCATGGTACCATATCCTATGTTAAAGAGATTATCCAAATGTCTTACAGCAGCACCGTTTCTATTTGAGCCAAAGAGACATAGTGCAACAGCAAGTTGGATGGCAGGATTACGCTGTTTGTTATGGGAATTGTTATGAAAGATAGGATGATTGGAGATGAGTTGATAAAGCTTGAAGAAAGAATTGGGAGAAGTCCTAAAAATTTCGGTGAAGTTTAAATGAGGAATGTTGAGAATGGAGGCCAGATAATATTGGGGATCATGATAAAGATTTGGCCCCCTGGTGATGATGTAACAATTTTTGGAAAGAAAACACATATAAGCTAAAGCATCTTCCAAATCAGAGTCAGATTTATAGTAAAGAACTAAAAGAAAATTAATAGCATTCATTGTTGAGTGAAGAAGCTTCCTAGTAGAGGTGTGCTTCATTGTTGTTGGTGGAAGGGATATGTGATGAGGGAAGTGGGAAGTGGAAATTCACCGCCAAATGTGCAGTTGAGGTGTGTAGATAGAAAAAAATATAAGTGTTTGCCACCAAAATTAAGTGGCATATAGTGAGGAAAGACTTAAGGATGGCATCAGCAATTATGAGTCATGTGACTTTCTTGCAAATCCATCATGGATGTGATGAGTTTGGGATCAGGAATTAGGATTGGAAATTGGGGTATAAGAGGCAGGATAATGCATTATCGTGGATTTCTTATCCACTAGCCCTGGGGCTAGTGGATAAGAATCTTCCGCAATTAATAATGTCAGATCCCAGGAAAAAAATTCCTGATCCCTGAACATTGATACCCCCTATTATTTATATAATATTTAGATTAGAAAGTTTATACTAATAAAAATAGAAATAAACGTATTATATTTAAAAGATATGTTCAAGTTGAGTGTAATATAAGTGATGGGCTAAAGGGGATTACCCAAGGCCCTTTTATAGACCAGGGGACCTCTGAAGCGCCAAAAATCAGTATGTACAAAATAGTAATAAGCTAAAACATGAATATAAAAAAATAGAAATGAAACATAGATATTAAGAGAAAAACATGAAACAATTAACTAAACCCATGAATAAGTAACTAATTTTCCCACCATAAGTTCCCAAAACAGTTAATTAAAATAGTAGTAACTAAGTAAGCTTGAAACATAAGAACTGTGAGAAAAGGAATCCAAAAAAAGACATTACAGTACGATGTAAAGGGTTTAATTAAAACAATTATAATTATTTTCACGCAATAATCCATGTAATAAATTCAATCAAGTGTAAAGAAATTTTAATTAATTGTTTTACCTATGTAATTAATTCAATAATTAGTTTAAATGAAACATATAATTAATTTAATGATATTTCTAATTCAAAGTGAGAATTTTAATGCCATATTATTAAATAAGTGTTATAATTTATTTAATAATTTTACTGAAACAATTAAGGGTCAAAAAAGCGCCAAATATTATTGTTTGATAATGTATGACAAAGGTTTATTTAATTCATAAATTTAATTAATTAATTTAATTACATTATAAGTCAATTTTACACTAATAGTTACAATATATATTCATAATTAATTAATTATAAATTTGTATATAATAAATACATAAAAAATGCGCCACAGTTCATAGAATATATATCATGCTTAATTTACATGTATAAATAATTTATATAATAATAAAATTAATATAATATTTATATATATTTAATAAAATAATTATATCATTTCATTATGCAATATAAGATTAATTTATATACATAATAAGCAAATTTTTACGCCCTATTTTAGTTACAGTAAATTGACATAAAATTTACTGGGCTCCTGGTATAGACTGGCTGACAGATCTTCTCAAAGGCAGCCTTCCCCCAGTTGTTCCTCAAATTGCACTACTCCCTCTTTCCCCCGCTCAGCTGAGAAATCAAAGACCATTCAATTAAAAAAAGATAATCATCTCATTCTTATCAACTGGCTGAAGACCAAATCTAACTATGATTCTTGTTTTGGTACTGAAAATGCAACTAATGTAGGATAGCCCCCTGCATCAAAAGTTAATGGTTATCTACTAATGGCCAATGAATTATGGAATAAGACCAAGGGAAGGATAGATCTTTTACCTAAACAGATGTCTGAATGTTTCAAGCATTACTGAGCCAAATACAAGAAGGCAAAGACTCTTTCATCTTCCACTGGTTTTGGTATTACCAACATTAATATCAGTAAGAGCATAAAATCCATAGATGAAAAACTTGAATATTTATGTCTTTATCTTAAAGAGATGGATGCTATTTTTTGAGAACAGCTGATGATAATCCTTTAAACAAGTTGGATGGTTAAGATACAATCTCCAAACATGATGACAAAACAAATCTTTTCCCATCCTCTTCCTCCACTCAGGCCTCCTCTGTTCTAAATTCAAAAAATCTAGATAGATTTGCTATAGATCCCTATGGAGATTAAAACCAACCCAATCCAACTCAAGTATGTTTTTTTCTTTTATCTTTTCAATTCTTTTTTTATTTACGTTTTCTTATTTCTAAAAAGGCTGAAGAACAAATGCAGGAGCCACAATCAACTGAGTCTGAAGCCTGAAAAAATGATGAGGAGAAAAATGTGACCTTGAACAAAAAGCAAAGGGCTTCAAGTAGTCTAATTTTCCACTCTCAAAGAAGACAAAAAAGTAATACTTCATCTCAAACCCTATTTTCTTCTATCAAAGAAGTTTTGGAGAAATGTGATGCTGGTAATTGATACCATACCTCTTAAAACTATACTCTGCTTTTCTTCTACTTTTTGTTAATATTTCTTATCACTCTAGAACAAGTGAAAGTTTATAAAGAGGCTCTAAAGTTTGAAAAGCAAAAATATAAGCTCTCTTTAAGGAGGGATGACAGAGTACATGAATTGGAAGAGAGGAAGTACAAGCTCTCTTTACAGAAGGATGATAGAACACAAGACTTGGAGGAGAAGAGATTTGAGATAACTCTTAGTATTGAAAAATCAAAGAAAGAGGAGAAAAAACTTGAGCATCAAAACTTAATTGAACAGATGATATTTAAGTATGATATTGAAGGAAATTCAAAGAAGAAATTTTTTTTAATGGAATGTGTTAAAACCAATAAATCTTATGAGGAAATTGAATTTCTAATGAAATTTTTTTATGAATAGTTTGATTTATTTCTTTCATACTTAAACTATTCAAAATTATTTTTACATAAAGTTTTAAAATAATTTCCCATATTACATTAATCTATCCATCATTAGTTGAATTTCTGTATTTTAATGTTAAAAATTATTTTTTAAATAAAATTTTCAAATCTCATTTCAAAATTTGCTGATCCCCCACCCTGCATTTTTTTGAAGTAAGGGGTGGGTATCACCAAAATTATTTCAAGTCAATAATCTTAAAATTCCTATATGATTATTTAGCATTACTGCCCCCTGCATTTTACAGGTATCACGAAAATTCTTTTGAGTCAAGAATTTTCAATTTCGCATTTCTTATAAGAAATTTTGGCAATACTACCCCCAACATTTTATTGAAGTAAGGGATGGGTATCACCAAGATTTTTACAAGTCAAAAATTTTACATTTCAGATTTGAAAATTTGGAAATACCCCCCCTCCCCCCAGCAATTTATTGAAGTAAGTGGTGGGTATCAACAAAATTTTTACAAGTCATCAATTTTTCATGTCATATTTTAAAATTTGGCAATACCCCCCCACCTGCATTTTATTGAATTAGGGGGTGGGAATCACCAAAATTTAATATAATTACATAAATTAATATATAAACAAATAATAGATATCAGTTTCCCTAGTTTTAAAGTAATATCAATTCCTCTATCCAAAATGTGGAAAAATCTAGACATAAATGTTTGGGACTTTCCACAAGTGTTGGCTGAGGAGCCTCATGAAACAAATAAATATTGTCATGATTCCCATTTATACAACACAAGGCTTTTGGCCCATTACTTTACTTTAGGAATTTTAAATCTAAGATTAATTTATAATAAATTTATAAAAAATAATATTTTATGACTCTACTCATCCCCATACTTTTTTGATCTACATAAAGTTTTTTTATATTTGTTAAATTTACCTTCTTTTTTTACCTTGTTTATTTGTTGGATTCATTTTTGACTGATTTGAAATGAAAATCCAAAATGTGTGAACTCTTGACAAGATTCCAAGCCTGGTGGAGGTTTGGTCATTTGGTGATGATCCTGAGAAGTGTTCCAAATTGTTTCAATCACACCATTTCTCAAACCAAAATCAATCATGCACTTAGGGTCTGGAATGTATAAGCCATAACTTTGATTTTAGCTGGAGATGGTGTTGGTTGGCCAGTTATAGGATTGATATATGAGAAAATTCCAAAAGTAAGATAATTGGCTTCATTTCTATTGATATGAATCTTATTGTGGAATCCTGAATGAGTAATAATAACATTTAAAAGTAAAAGAGTTTGATTGCTAATTTCTACTCATTCAGAGTCACAACAATTTGGTATTCCAAGTTTGGTAGAAAGTTAATGGTTCTTTTTGAAAACTTTATTGCAGAGTTTTTTGAGGCAAAGAGCAAGAAAAGTATTAAACTAAGGTAAGGTGTCCCATAAGCAAAAATTGTCATCTTTTTCAGCTTTAGATATTTATTTAAGTAAAGAATAGATGCCTATGGAAATAAAATGAGTTACATTATTTTAAGAATGAAACATATATTATCAGACATACCAATCTGGTCTCCAACCAAATACAATCATAATACCACCCAAACAATTTGTATTCCTTATTGGTAAGTAAGCCAAAGCCATTTGATATAATACTATTATGAAATTGGATAGTTGGTTAAAGGTGTCATCTTTTGAGCCATTAAAAGAATGATTTTCATAAATAAATTGAGGTTTAAAAGAATTACTGATAACTGCTTTAATTTCATCATATCCTGATTTGGTTAAATATTTTAAATCTTCTGGTAACTCATTTGGATAAGTATTTTTTTGAACAACTTTAGTTTTATAGTACACAATATTTGATATATGGCCAAATAAACAATACAAATGAATTTTCTTTTAAAATTTCTTTTATTCTGCTGAATTTGATTATTGCTAATTTTTTTTTAATATTTTAGATGATTATTAAATGAAGTTTAATTTGAAGAAGATGACGAAGATGATAAAGATTATGATGATAGAGAAAAAAGAGGTGATTCTGATGAAATAGGCTCTTTTTTCTCTAAACAAAAAAAAATTTGTGTAAAAAAACAAAACAAAAAATGGTAAAAAAATTAAACTCACAAAATTTAGTTTATTCAACCTTGAGAATTTTGTTGATAAAAATTAATCCAAATAATTGCTTTATGAAAATAAATCCAATACTAAAACTGTCCTTGAAAAAAAAATTGAAAATAAAAACAAACATGAGTAAATTTATTTGCCAAAAATATGAATTTTGGAGTTATTTGGTGTTGGATATACCACTTAAAGTCCTTGAAAAAAATTAAAAAAAAATTATAATCAAAAATTTAAACCAAAAAAAATTGTATCTGAAAAATTATTCCCAAAAAAAAAAATCAAAAATTATAAACACACCAAATTTATTTTTGAATCAGCTTGAACTGTAAAAAAAATTATTTATAATATTCTGTAAAAAAAAACCAAGAAAAAATTTCAATAAAAATAATAAAAATTATCTTTTACAAACTCCCATATTACCCCTCCTTGTCTGCCTCATTTCCCACTTTTTGATGTCCTCAACCCCCCCTCCCCCTTCTTGATCTCCTCAAAATACCCTTGCCCCTCTTTTTCACCAGGTCCTCCCCTCTTTCCCCCTCCATCGCTTCCCCCCTCCCCACTCACCACCCCTCTATCCCCCTTTTAATTGCTAAGAAATTTTTTAGTTAGGAAAATGGGGGTGGAGAGGAGGTGAGAGGGAAGGGGGGGAAAGGGATAAGGGGGGAGGGGGGGAGAGAAGAGAGGGGTGATGAGGGGGGGGGGAGAGGGGTGATGTCAGTCAGTCGTCTAGAAGAAGGTAAGAAAAAGAGGAGAAAAGGAGGAGAGAAGGAGGAGGACAAGGGAAAATAAAAGAAATAAATTACAATAATATATTTAATTTATTTAAGAGGGAAACAACGGCGAGCAACTTTGAGAGATGACAAAAACTTAGAATTTATTAATAATAATACTATTTAATGTAAGGGTTCTGCGCGGAAAACACTTTTAATTACTATCAGACTTAAAGCAACCTTTAATTTGTTATATAGACTTTCAATTAGAATTGTATTACTAATAAAAAAAATATAAACGTAGTAAAATAGTATTTAATTTGTTGAGTGTATAATAAGTGATGATGCTACAGGGGATTATCCAAGGCCCTTTTATAGGCAATGGGTCCTCTGAAGCGCCACTATGTTTGTAAATACAATATTTAGAATAGAATAAAACAAATATATCAAAGAGTAAATGAAACATAACAATGTAGAGAAAAACATGAAACAAATAATTAAAACCCCAATTAAGAATCCAATTTCTCCGCCATTAATTCCCAAATCAGTAAGTAAAAATAGTGAATAACTAAACAAGATTGGAACATAGGAACTATGAGAAAAATAATTCCAAACAGATGGTACAGTCTGATTTAAGGATATTTTTAAGTGAAACAAAAAAATACTTTGACGCAACAAAACATGTAATTAATCTCAATTTAGTATAAATTAATTAATTGGTTTTTCCTGACACAATTAAGGGTCAAAAGAAGCGTCATTAATTATTGTTTAGTATTATATGAAAGGTGTTATTTAGTATATAAATTTAAATAATTAATTTAAATATATTATAAGTCAATTTTTACACTTATAATTATAATATATGTTTTTCAATTAATTAAATATAAATTTATAATTATTAAATACATAAAAATGCGCCATTATTTGTAGAATATATTATATTATGTTCAATTTAACTGTATATAAAAATTTATATAACCAATAAATTTAATGTAACACTTGTATATAATAAAATACTTATATAATTTTATTATGCAATAAAATATTAAGTTATATTCATTAAATACAATTCTTACCCACTCTTTCAGGTTTTATAAGTTACATATCATTTACTGGACTCCTGGAATAGCCTGGCTGACAGGTGAGGTGGCCTTAAGGTGGAAAAGGGGGTAAAGGGGGGTATAGGGGTCCTAAAGGGGAAAAAAGGGGTGCCTAAAGGGAGGAAAAAGAACACCTAAAGAGGATAAAAGGGGGGGAAAGGTGAGGAAAGGTGAGGAATGTGGAGTGAGGAAGAGAATAAGAGGGGAAAGGGGGGATTGAGGCAGTCAAGAAGGGTGGAAAGGAGGGAAAAAGAGCAGGACAAGAGAGTAAAGAGGGAGAGAAAAGAAAAACAAAAAAGTTTAGCCTTGAAAAAAAATAAATGAAGCACTTATAAAAAAAAACCAAAAAAACCAAAAAATAATAATTCATGATTAGCAAATAAAAAATCAACAAAAATGAATAAAATGACTTACCTGGTTAGATGAGTTAAAAAAATTAAAACCAAAATATTTGAGGGAAGTCTGAGGAGAGGAGGAAAAGTATATGAGTGAAGAATGAAATAAAAGAAACACTGAAAAAATATGTGATTTTTGAAAAAATGTGATTTCATGTTGAGCTGGTGAAAGAAAACCAATGAGCCATCCAAAAAAGATATATTCACTGTAAATTGAGAATAAAGGGTGAGGGGGGTGAGGGGATGAGTGGGGGGAGAGGGGAGAGGCAGCCTAAAGGGGGAAAGGCACCTCAAGGGGGGAAAAGGGGGGTAAGGGGGTTTTGAGGAGATCAAGAAGGGGGAGAGGGGGTTTGAGGACACCAAAAAGTGGGAAATGAGGCAGAAAAGGAGGGGTAATATGGAAGTTTGTAAAAGATAATTTTTAATATTTTTATTAACATTATTTCGTTTTTTTTGTTTTTTTTGTTTTTTTTTTACAGAATATTATAAAAAAATTTTATGATGGTTCAAGATGGTTCAAAAATAAATTTGGTGTGTTTATAATTTTTGATTTTTTTCTGGGAATAAATTTTCTATTTAGAAAAATTTTTTTTGGTTTAAATTTTTGATTATGATTTTTCTTTTATAATTTTTTTCAAGGACTTCAAGTGGTATATTCAACACCAAATAAATTTAAAATTCATTTTTTTGGAAAATAATTTTACTTGTGTTTGTTTTTATTTTCATTGTTTTTTTTAAAGGACATTTTTAGTATTAGATTTCTTTTCATAAAGCAATTATTTGGATTAATTTTTAGCTAGAAAATTCTCAAAGTTGAATAAACTAAATTTTGTAAGTTTTATTTTTTTGCCATTTTTTTTTGTTTTTTGACATAAATTTTTTTTGTTTAGAGAAAAAAGTGTCTATTTTATCAGAATCACCTCTTACTTCTCTATCATCATAATATTTATCATATTTATCATCTTCTTCAAATTCAAATTCATTTCAATCATCATCCAAAATATTTAAAAAAAATAGTTATATTCAAACTCAGGAGAATAAAAGAAATTTTAGAAGAAAATTTATTTGGATTGTTTATTTGGCTATATATCAAATATTGTGTACTATAAAACTAAAGTTGTTCAAAAAAATTCTTATCCAAATGAGTTACCAGAAGATTTGTTATATTTAACCAAATCAGGAGATGATGAAATTAAAGCATTTATCAGTAATTCTTTTAAACCTCATTTTATTTATGAAAATCATTCTTTTAATGGTCAAAAGATGAAACTTTAATCAACTATCCAATTTCATAATAACACTATATCAAATGGCTTTGGTTTTCTTACCAAAAAGGAATACAATTTTTTTGGGTGGTATTATGATTGGATTTGGTTGAAGACCAGATTGGTATGTCTGATAATATATGTTTCATTCTTAAAATCATGTCACTCATTTTTTTTCCATAGGCATCTATTCTACACTTAAAAAAATATCTAAAGCTGAAAAATATGACAATTTTTGCTTATGAGACACTTACCTTCTTTTAATACTTTTGTTGCTCTTTGCCTCAAAAAACTCTGCAATAAAGCTTTCAAAAAGAATAATCAACTTGCTGCCAAAGTTGTAATACCAAATTTGTGTGCGTCTGATTGAGTAGAAATTAGAAACCAATATTGTTTATTTTCAAATGTTATTATTAATTTTTCAGGATTCTAAAATAAGATTTGTATCAATAGGAATGACACCTATTATCTTACTTTTGGAATTTTCTCATATATCAATCTGTTAACTGGCCAACCAATACCATCTTCAGCTTAAATTAAAGGACATGGCCTCTGCATTCTAGACCATAATTGCATGATTGATTTTGTTTTGGGAAATGGTGTGATTGAAACAATTTGGAACTCTTCTCAGGATCATCACCAAATGACCAAAGCTCCACCTGGATTGGAATCTTGTCAAGAGTTCACACATTTTGGATTTTCATTTCAAATCAGTCAAAAATGAATCCACCAAAAAACAAGGTAAAAAAAGAAGGTAAATTTAACAAATATAAAAAAACTTTGTGTAGATCAAAAAAGTATGGGGATGAGTAGAGTCATCAAATATTTTTTTTTCATAAATTTATTATAAATTACTCTTAGATTTCAAATTTCTAAAGTAAAGTAATAGGCCAAAAACCTTGTGTTGTATAAATGGGAATCATGACAATATTTATTTGTTTCATGAGGTTCCTGGGCCAACACTTGTGGAAAGTCCCAAACATTTGTGTCTATATTTTTCCGCATTTTGGCTAGAGGAATTTACATTACTTTAAAACTAGGGAAACTGATATCTATTATTTTTTTATATATTAATTTGTGTAATTATATAATATTTTGGTGATTCCCACCCCTTACTTCAATAAAATGCAGGGGGGGGGGTATTGGCAAATTTTCAAATCTGACATGCAAAATTGATGACTTGTAAAAATTTTGGTGATACCCACCCCTTAATTCATTAAACCTCTGGGGGGGGGGTATTGCCAAATTATCAAATCTGACATGTAAAATTTTTGACTTAAAAATTTTTTGGTGATAACCATCCCTTACTTCAATAAAATGCAGGGGGGAAGGGGTATTGCCAAATTTTCATATCAGACTTGGAAAATTTTTGACTTGAAATTTTGGTGACACCCATATAATGCAGGGGGAAATTATTCCAAATTTTCACATAAGACTTTCAAGATCTTTGACTTGAAAGAATTATGGTGATACCCACCCCTTACTTCAAAATAATGCAGGGGGGGATTGGAAAATTTTCTAATGAGACTTTAAAATTTTATTTAAAAAAGAATTTTTAACATCAAAATTCAAAAATTCAACTAATAATGGATAGAGTAATGAAATACAGGAAATTATTGTAAAATTTTATGTACAAATAATTATTAATAGTTTATGTATGAAAGAAATAAAACAAACTAGTCATCAAAAAATTTCATTAGACATTCAATTTGCTCATAAGAATTATTGGATTTAACACGTTCCATCAAGTAAATTTTCTTCTTTATAATATCTTTGAGATCATGCTTGAATTTCATCTGTTCCATTAAGTTTTGATGCTCAAGTGTTTTCTCCTCTTTCTTTGATTTCTCAATACTAAAAGTTAGCTTGAATTTCTTCTCCTTCAATTCTTGTTCCCTATCATCCTTCCATAAAGAGAGCTTGTACTTCCTCTCTTCCAATTCATGTACTCTGTCATCCCTCCTTAAAGAGAGCTCATATTTTTGCTTTTTAAACTTTAGAGTGTTTTTAGAAAATTCCACTTGTTCTAGAGTGATAAGAAATATTAACAAAAAGTAGAAGAAAAGCAGAGTAAAGTTTTAAGAGGTATGGTATCACTTACTAGCATCAAATTTCTCCAAAAATTGTTTGATAGAAGAAAAGGGGGTTTGAGATGAAGTATCACTCTTTTATCTTCTTTGAAAGTGGAAATTTAGACTAATTGAAGCCCTTTTATTTTTGTTCAAGGTCACATTTTCCTCCTCATCATTGTTGCTGGCTTCAGACTCAGTTAATTGTGGCTCTTGCATTTCTTCTTCAGAATTTTTAGAAATAAGAAAATGTAAATGAAAAAAAGAATTGGTAAGATAAAAAAATAAAACATACTTGAGTTACGTTGGGTTGTTTAAATATCAATAAGGATCTATAGCAAAGCTATCTAGATTTATTGAGTTTAGAGCAGGGGAGGCTTGGGTGGAGGAAGAGGATGGGAAAAGATTTGTTTTGACATCATGTTTGCAGATAGAATCTTAAACATCTAACATTTTTACAGGATTAACATCAGCTCACTCTCAAAAATAGAATCCATCTCTTAAAAGTAAGGGCATATAGATTTAATTTTATCATCTATGGATTTTATGCCCTTACTGATATTGATGTTGGTAATAACAAAACCAGTGGAAGATGAAAGAGTCTTTGCCTTCTTGTATTTGGCTCAGTGATTCTTGAAATGTTCAGAAATCAGTTTAGGTAAAAGATCAATCCTTCCCTTAGTCTTATTCTGTAATTCATTGGCCTATAATAGATAATCATTAACTTTTGATGCAGGGGGCCATCCTACTTTAGTTGCATTTTTGGTCCCAAAACAAGAATCATAGTTAGATTTAGTTTTCAGCCAGTTGATAAAAGTAAGATGATCTTTTTTTTTTAATTAAATGGTCTTTGATTTCTTGGCTGAGTGGGGGAGAGAGGGAGTAGTGGGATTTGAAGAACAACTGGGGGAAGGCTGCCTTTGAGAAGATCTATGATGATGAAGCATGTTAAGATAATTGAAGATTAAAAGGAGAAGAAACAAGCAGATGAGATAGAAAGGTTTTCTGAATGGAGAGAATAGAGAGGATGAGATGAGAATGGGAGTGGTCAGCAAGGTAGAAGGCATATTCATAGAGTAGTCAAAGATGTAGTTTTGAATGAAAGTAGGCAAAAATGTGGCTATGAGAGAAAGTTGTTAAATATGTGGTTATGAAAAATTGAGTAGATAAATGTTGGATAAGAGGTCAACTTTGACACATAAAATGTCTGATAAACCAATTATTAGCAAAAATAATTGCAGAAGATAATTGGGATATAAGGATTTTTATCCACAATTAATTTAATTGCAGATTGGTCAAATTTGATATCCCCTAATGTAAGCACAAAAATTATACAACATATTATGAGACTTGGAGAACATAATAGCATGAAACATCCCAAAAAAACTTAAAAATATTTTAAAACATTTATTAACCATAGATTTTATTTTCATAAAAATTGGATTTTTTATTCTTTTGATATAATGGAGATCATGATAAACTATATTTTTAATAGAAATGGATCCATATCCTGTTTTAACTTATGTAAATATGAGACTTAAATCAATCTTAAAAATTTTTCTATTGACTAAATTTAATTTCAAATGATTTTAAAGAGTTTTTCAACTTACACAAATACTTTTAAAATGGATAAATAACTAATAATATTGATTGATATGTTGAGAAAAGGCAATTATTACTCAATTTTTTAATGATAAAAATTTGATGAAATATAGAAATTCAATAAATATTTCTAAATTAATAATTTCTTAGAATATTGGATGTTTTATCTATATATTCATAGGGTGAATATCTTATAAATTTTTGTTAAATCTCTTATAATTCAAAGAATATGAGAGTTTCATTAGATTCAAAAAATGAAAAAACTGTATAATTTTTCAAAATCTTATGAAGCCACAAGGCTAGATTGATAGTGGGGCTCATTTATTTTTTATTCATTCAAAAAATGTTTTAATTCAAGTATAAATATTTTTTGGACTTTTAATCACATGTGGTTCACTGAAGGTTCAAATTAGTTTCAGAGTGTTTTCTAAGTAAATCCACTGTTTCTTTATGATCATTTCATCACTGCCTCAATTTGTGTTAAATTAGATATAAATTAGGGTTCAAGGTTTCAGACTTGCCAGCAAGTCTTCCCCCCATATTTTGTGATGTTACATATATATCTTATTTAATTTTGTCGACTTTAACATTAAATTTTATTAAAATAGTTCAATTTTCTGTTAAAATTTATTAAATATTTTTATTGAAACTATTGTGGCACTTCAGAGGGCCCCTTGCCTATATAAAGGCCTTGGGTAACCCCCTGTAGCCTGATCACTGATAGTAATTATCCCTATTTTAAACACAAAAAATATCTATTTTATTTTTCTTTTATTGTGGCGTATAGTTCCATTTAAAGATTAAATATTATATTATTAAGGTTTCTTTAAGAGTATTTAGTAATGAATAATTATTACTTAAGCAGAGTTAGAATAATTTACTTACATTATTTAAAATAAAATCCTTCTTCAGAAGTTTTTTACAAATGCCATCTTTCCTCCTTAAGTAGTTGGTTCTTTATTTACATTATAAAACTTCTTTATTATTTCTTTTAAAATCTTTGTTTGTACTGTATTCCTTTCTTTTCCTCTTCTTATCTTTTTTTTCTTCTCTTCTCCTTCTCCTTCTTCATCTTCTTATTTATTATTTTCCATTACCCTTCTAGACAAACCAGCCAATAAGTATATTCTTGTAAAATCCTTCTTCTTCTGTTTATCTGATAAAAAAGCATTTTTTCTCATTAAGAACATCATCATATGTAATTCTTGACCTATAGTTTTATAGAATATCAGATTAAAAAAAGATAATCAAAAACCACTTTTTTGTAATATAACTTTTTGACAGATTCATGTTTTTTAAATCACCCAAAAATTACTTCTTAAAGATGAAAGTTACACCATTGAGAAGCTCTGTGATCACTCTATCACTGTGTAACAAGAAAAAATTAAAAAAATTTAAATACATGCTATTCTTATCACAGTCATCTGCAAGAGCAGCCACTTGATTTCTTTACAAATTCTTTCATTTTTTGAGGTATGGAGTTAACAACATCAGTAAAGCAATAGAGTTATGAAATTAAAAGCATTTTTTACTAATATTGAAATTTTCTTAGTCAGAGATTTTGTGCATGTGGCCATAACAAGGCAAATTTTCCACCAAGCCACTTTCAAAATTCAAGTCAATACACCAGAAAAAAAATGTGGGCACCTGATAGCAGGTGCCAATCCCTATATTTGATTTGATTCAGTTTAAACTCAGCTGTAATTTTTCTGATAAGACTGTGCACTGAACACTGAGAATTCCAGCTCGCGCAGTATCAAATCTGAGTTATGCTTGAGTCATAAATGGATTAAGGGGTTGGCACCTGATAGCAGGTGCTGTCTGTTTTTTTGTGGTGAATAATTAAGCAGATGGTGACACAAAAAATAGAAATTTCACATGCTATACTGCTTTGCTTAGTTCCTGAACATTCCATGCTAATAATTCCTTGTCTTACTTTTTATTGAGTGCTCATATATTTCTCTCTTGGATGTGGGTATTTTTATATGATGACTTTTAAAAAACACAGACTCTTTGTGAGCTTAAATAGTAAAAAGTATTGAGAGGAGTAAAAGAAACATGCCAAGTGAAGTTTGAGATATATAAATATCAAAATTGATTTAAAGATAAGTGGATATTGCTGAGTAGATTGTTGTACAGGTGAAAGAAAAAATAAAAAAAAGTTTTTTCAAATTAAGTGGTGAAAAGAATATGTTGCCCAGAACTGTATGCAAACAAGTGTCCACAAGAATTCCTCATTGTTTTTCAAACATTAGGGGGTCTTAAACATGGAAAAATATGCCTAGTAAATTTCATTTGAAATACACTATGCAAACATGCCATGAAACATGACCAAATTTGAAAAGGATGTCTCAAAAATGAACTTCCTATTCTGGTGCTGTTTTGTAAACCACAGCTCAGCCAAAAAATACATAGGCCCTGAAATCTACTATGCATCACATCTCTTCTCTCACCAAAAATATTCCAAATAAAATTTTTATCATTCTCACCATGGTAATTCTATTAATTTTCATTCATTTATTCATCAACATTTCTTACCCAAATTTTAGAGATGTTTTTATGAATTTGTAATGGATTTACAAGTTTTCTGTTTTCATTTCTTGTGCTTCTCTCTCCACTTTGATATTTCACATCTTTCCATTCTTTCTGTTTTTCAATGATGCTTCATATCCTCTTTCTCTTCTGAGCTCACTTCCCTAACTCCATTGGTTCTAACTCCTTTCCCTGAACAACTCACTAGGTAAGTCCTTTTCTTTGCTTTTTTATTTTTTTACTAAGTAAAATTTTATTTTATTTTATAGTTATTTTAGCCATTTTCTGGGTTTTTTAGGGTTGAATTTCATTGCAATCCCTCTGTGATTGTTTAAAAAAAATTTGGAAAATTTTTTGGAGACATTTGAAAATGTTTTTTTGAGTGTTTTTAGTCACATTTTCCCAACATCTTCTTTGTATTTTCTCATTAAATCACTCTTTAATCATTTGAATTTTTTTGGAATATATTTAGGCAGCATTTTCAAATGATTAAAGTGTTTTTGATTAATTTTTTCATGGCTTTTTGTTTTTGGCTTTTTTTCATCAAATTTCTCTCTGATTGTTTGAAATTGTTTTAAGATTGTCTTAGGCACTTTTTTCAAATATTTTTTGAAGTTTTTTTGACCATTTTTAACCAATTTTTTTTCTTTTTTTACTTTCCTGATTGAATTTTTCTGTAATCATCCACATTTGTTATGTAAATATTTTAGGCACCTTTTCTAATTTTTGTAAGTATTTTTTCCCACTTTTTTTTGCTTTTCTTTCCTGAAATATCTTCAAAAACTTTGGTTGCTCTTTCCAAATTAGCCAGAAGTTAATTCAACAAATATATAAGGCTATAAAAGAAGTAAGGAAATGTAAATAAACTTTAGAAAGATTCAAAAAGTATGCGGTTTGAATAAATTTTAAAATATTTATTATTCTTTTTTAAATTATTATCAAATAAATCATTAAAGAGTTTACTGATTTAAACTAATGAGCCATTGGACCTTTAGTTATATAATTAAGAATCACTAACACATTAATTTTTTTTGTCAGGATCATCTTTACTATACTTGTGGAGATTTCTCAGACCTTTGTCTTTTTAATGATATGAAGTTTTTTATTGAGGATATATCATTAATATAAATTGGCAAGAAAATTAAATTATTTTTTAATATCAATTTATAAAGTTATATTAAAATGTGGTGAAACTGTACCTTACCTTAAAAAATAAAAGGGGAGGTTATTGCCAAATTTTCCAATTTATACATGTAAGTTTTTTTGCTTAAATATATCCATAGAGATTAAATTTTGAAATAAAAATTTTATGTGCATGATCCTTGTTTTTGTTAGAGCAAAAAATAACAATAAGAAAAAAAAATGTTTTACAAAAGTATAAAATTTTCTATTCAGTTCTCTTATAGAAAGAAAATTTTTCTAAAAATATTTTCTTAACGCATATACTTCAAATATTAAAAATTCATCAATCTTTTTTTGATTTCCAATGAGTACCTTATGTAATAAGGGTCACAAATGGAAGCTAATTTAAGTTCAGCATGAGAATTAGTATCAGAATTAACTATCAGATCAAGGGCTAGAGCAGTAGCAGTTATCTCAAGCTGATGGAAAACTGAAAGTAGAATATTGGTGAATGAGGATAAAAATTAAAGTAAAGTGTATGATGAAGGGATTTTTTAAGTAATATTAATTTATTTATTTCACAAATTTTAATAAGTAATTAAGACAAAGGTGAAAAACCTCCAAGATTATGGTGTATCTGTATCTTGTGCTGACCAATCATGATGAAAAAGGTAAATGTTTTGGTGTATTTTTGTACCTAAAAAGAATACATATTTAAAAAAGAATATCTTTTTAAAGCATATCCAGGGAGGATGTATTTCATTTTTCAAATGGTTTATTTGGTACCTTTTTAGTGGTGTGCTTATGTGGAATGTTTGGCCATGTTTCAGGCCTACTATTTTCTTGAACTCAAAATCATTACTCACGCCACCTGAAACTCTTCAATATAATCATTTCATAACTCTAAATTCATAATAATATATTAAATTATATAGAATGTGAAGTATTTTTTAATGGAAGTAGGTTCTGTCAAGTTTGATAAGTTGAACCTCAAAACTAATGATGCTAGAAAAATGAGACTAGCTCTTTTATAAAAAAGAGTGAAATATGATTATCCTTTTTTCTAAAAAAAAGGTTTCAAAACATCCTCCCTTCCCAATAGTGCTATTCACTATTTTTTTGTTAAAATAACCAGGTTTATAGTTCAAATTTTCAATTTATTTGAATTTTTTTTTTATTTCATTAAAAAAAATACTCAATAATATATTTATATAGGCAAAGTCTAGGTGTACAATGTAGATGCACTTGGTGCACAACATTTTTTGGCCCATAGGGGGTGCAACATGGTACCTTTTGCTACATATATCACTCTCACCCCTACCAAAGTAGATTGTAGTTGTACCCTTGATCTCAGTTTATTTTTCAATAGGCTCATGAAACCACACAAAAACTGCAAAGAATTCAGTAAAATAATCACCTGCAAAATTTGACTGGGTTTCTGAATCCCACTTTAATCCTTTTTTAGATTCATGTAAATTTAATATCCCATTTAAATTCATCACTCATAAAAAGTCTCATTGTCTGACAACTTTTCATCCCACTTACCAATATTTGTTGGGGAGCTAAATTTAAAAAAAGTAGGGAGGAATTGTGAAATTCAGGTAAAGCTTCAATATGTCCCTAAGCAGGATTTTCATCCCAGACAAATCCTCTGGGCAAAAAGTTTGCAAAATCCTCTGCAGTTTGCACATGGTGTGAGTGTCATAAGACAAGCTAAATTTTCCCAATCAGACCATTTTTCTTTCTTATTTATTGGATTTGCATAAGACTGGCCCTCTGTGTTTCAGAAAAATCCTTGCTTACTTTCTCAGCATCAGCTAGAGCTGGATATAGGGTACATTGTGGAGGATCAGGTGGAATAATTGAATTCATTATATTAATATTATAGAGAAAAATGAAGTAAATATTTTTTAGAGGATTATGTGAGTGGTGTGGGGTAGTAAAAATACAAAATAGTTAAGTTACCTCTGATAGGGATATCTATCTGTGAGTTGGGGATATTTTAGGGAGAGACATAAGGTCAGAAAAATAAGTGTAAAAATAGTAAGTGCAAAAAAATAATTGTGAGAAAAATAAGTATAAGAAAAATATTTTGAAATCATAAGATTTTTTTTTCAATTAAAAAATAATTAAAAAGAAAAAAAAGAAAAATAAACAATAATAAAAAAGCTCATGTGGTTGTAAAATATTTTTCTTACACATATTTTTCTCACACCCAATTTTTTTACCTTAAGTCCCTTTCTAGGATATCCCCATCAGGGATATATTTCTTGGTGCATAGTGTAATGAAAAAGAGGTAAAGGTAGAAAATATGATAGGCAACAAAAACTAAGTTCAGAAAGGGGGAAATACAGTCTACTTTAGCAGGGGTGAGAGTGAGATCTGTAGCAACAAGTACTATTTTGCACCCCCTCTGGGACAAATAATGTTGTGCACCTAGCCTGCACCTATATATATAAAGTAATATTTTGTGGGTTTTGATCTATCCCTATTTTTTGGCATTTTATCTGGGGCCCTAACTGACCCCAACCAACACAGGGCTGCACATTTCTAAATGCAGAAGCCCCCACCAGTAATTTTAATTTCACTATGAGTTACATACTCTGATTCCACATTGAATCCAATGCAGAGAATTAGTCACATATACTTGTATATATATATTATAATATGGTATTATGTATTTAGAGCTCTGAAAAGATTATATGAAAAAAACACAGTTCATTTAAGCCAAAAAGGAGAAAAAAATATTACCTAGACATCAAGTTTAGGTTACCTACTTGATATAATTAATTCAGTATATGAACTGAACCTGAAATCTAATTATACCCCCCATTCACTGTGAGTCTTAATAATCAGGTAAATCAAGTATTTGAAAATTGATGGGAAATTATTATAAAGGACTGAACCCATGGATTCTAAAAAATAAATAAATTGATTAATATATATTAATTACTTCAATAAACCTCTCAAAAATAAACATCATACAAAATACACCATTAGCATGTCTTTCTCAAAAACAACAAAAAACAACACCACTTTCATACCTTTCTCCAAACCACTAGCTAACCATCTGATCAATTACATATATGGAGATATATATTAAAATATTTTTATCATTTATTATTTTTCATATTATTTTTCTATAATGTGATTCCTTAAGAATCTCATGTGTGATTAAGTTCTCAAGAGAAGTTCAAATATATCAGCACAAAAATTAAAGGAACAAGAGAAAAAGAAAATAAGTAAGAACCAATTCACATAAAGAAAAATTGATAATACTTTGGGGGAAATCCTTTAATGTACATTTGATAATGACTAAGAAGAGAGATTACAGATTCATGAAAAAGAAAATAAAAATTACAATACTTATAAGAGCTATTTTATATATTGATTAAGTAGTTACTATTTAACGAAGTAATAAATAGATAACATGAAAAAGAAGTGGTAAAGTGAGGAAAAATCTATGGACTACAAAAAGAAGAAGAGAAAGGAAAAGAGAAGAGTAAAACCTATACTTACTACCCTTTCACAAACACACACATACACAAAGTGGTTTTGAAATAAGATAGGTATAAGTATTAGGTACTCTACTACATAATAATACATAGGGTTACATATAAATATTGCTTTGTTTTTAATTAAAAAAACATTGTCTAGTAATCTGAGTTTGGTACTGAGTTGTTCTTTATCACTTTTTTATTCTAAATTTCTTTTCTTTTTTTCCCCCAATAGTTTTTTTTCTTATTTTTATCTAATTTTACTTATTAACTTATGTATCCCATCTATAAGTTTATATCACACAGGAAGCATTGAAGGAAGATCAGAAACCCTATTATTGATAGGTTGGAGCATTCTATAGTTTTTTCAAGACAGTTAGCTCAGTCATCACCAGAAGTGGGAGTTTTACAAAACCCTTAGACAGCCAAACATGTATAAAACAATCAGGATTATAACTATCTCCCACAAAGTGAAGAAATAGTGTCCCTATTTAATTCCAGTTTGGACAACACTTAACATGCAGAGAATGAAGAGCTACCTGATTGAAATAAGCTACCCCCTGATCTTGAAGAGGTCTGTGACTCACAATCTTTTTTTTCTATTTTTCTCCAAAGCTCAATCCATGATAGATGTGGAACCTAAACTAATGGAAAATGGTGAAAACTATTAGCTGTGGAAAAATAATGTTGGAAAACTGGTTGGGTGAATCCTTCATGAACCATTTTATATTGTCATTTTCCCAAAAAAGGGTGATTTTAACCACTATAAGGATCATTTTTCTTGGGAAATACTTCTGTAAACACTTCAAGACCATCTCTGACAAACAGTTCAAGAAGGGTTGGTTCCCTTTAATGAAAAGTATATATTGATATATTTTATAATTATTCAATCAAGGTACCCAAGCACATCATTTAAAAATCTTGTTGGAAGAAATTGAGCTATTCTGAGAATAATTTAACTGTACCATCAAATTTGCTAATGTCTGGAACACAAAATGGCTTGAATTTATAATTTCCAGACTTTCTCTCACTTCTGACAACTTTTTAGGCCTTCAACTTTAATATGGATCAAAGAGAAATTAAATGTTGCATGAAAATTTCATGATTGAAACAAGAATGTATAATTTTCTCAAAAATCTGTTCTAATTCTAGATATAATTTCTCACATGATTATTAACAATGAGAAATAATTGATGACTCAGATAGATTGTAATCTCCTCTTCTCTTTATGAATTATGGTATTACTTATGTCTCAATTAAATCTATTCTTGAGAAAATTACTGCTGATACCAATAGAGGAACTTAAAACTGTTACAAATGATTCAGACCAAGAAATATGGCTGCTCAATTGCAAATTCAGCTTTTTAATCTAATGCTCAACTTGTGCCAATTTTTTTCCAGGGAGATACCCCACTCTGTGGCCGAATCAAAGCTAATTTCATAACTCCAAACATGAACTGGTCCCATCTTCATCCAAGCCACAACAGAATGATATAAATCTAGACTTTTATATAGGCATAATTATATTAATAAGAAAAAGGCTTTACTACTTTTATGAAGCCAACAACTGGAAACTGGAGTCCTTAAGAAGCCTTAAGAAGTCCCAATTAATTGAATTCAAATATACAACTCTTCTTGCCAGCTGATTTTGGATAGTGGTGAAGCACATAATGTATCAGGAGACCTAGATTTCTTTGAAAAATCTGTATCTATTTCATGATATATTCCATTGAAAGTTTCAAATAAAAGATCTTAAAATTCTATTAAAGAGAAGGGATTGATGATCTTTCTAGCCCCGGATGAGAGAGATATCTCTGAATAAAAAATATATATTATTATGAAAAGGAAATTGGTATTCTGATATCTTAAGCTGAACTAATATTAGACAAGTGTAAGTTTTCTTCTAGAAAAAATTAAATTATGATTGAATCTGATAAAAAAAAACTACTCTTCTTAGCCATATTTGATGAACAATTTTGGGTACTACCCTGGCCATTTTCATATAGTGTATTGCATGCTGTTGTACAGGTGCATACTTGTCTTCCTTATGAAATAAATAGTTTCAATTTTGGACCTCCTAATATCACTCTTTTCTCTTTTCCATCTTCTAATAGCCATGAGATAAGAAAAGAAAAGCTTGAAATAGAAACAGAAAAATCTCTAAGTTACTGGCACTGGACCTTTGGTCATTGGAGCATTAAGAGCTAAAGTAAGCTGTTTAGAGTGAAGATGACATTGAGAGTTCCAGATGAGTTTTCACAAATTAAAATAGAGTGTGAAGAAAGTAAACTATAAAAGTATGAGAAAAAAGATGCCTTAAAACCATCTGATTGCCATCATGATCTGTAAAGAAAAATTCTTAGTGGACATTATGGGACCTTTTGAAGCTGACATAGTTGATGGTGGTATGTAACTCCTTAAAATTCTGGTTTTGGGTTCTAGCTATGGTAATGTAGAGGTTCTAAAAATTAAAAATCAGGTGTGCTATATTTATTAAAAACTACTTAAAAGGGATAGAACATCATACTGAGAGAAAAGTAAAAGTTCTCAAAATAAGATAATGAAGGGTATTTTATCAACTATGATTTGATGGAACTCTTCAAGTCCCTTTGAACCACACATAAACATTATTTTCCCTGTAAACACACAAAAAAAATGATGAAGTAGAGCATTTCTTCAAGAGAATCTATAATATGGGAAAGAAATTCTTATTCAATGGTGGCCTGTCAAAATGTTTTTTTGAATATGCCTTCATATAAGCAGTATATGCAGGCAATTTCCTCCCAAACAGATGCTAATAAGATATGAATCCATATAACAAATTTCCTGTCATAAATCCAAGCCTAAAAAACATCAGTATTTTTGGCTCTACTGCATATTTTCATATTATAAAAAAAATGATCAAACTCAATCCTGGGTTTAATATATTTTGAGTGATAGGTTATTTAAAGTCTAGAAAAAAGATTGGCTATTTTAAGGTGAATAACTGAAGAAATATTATTCTTCTTTGGGGGAAAATTCTCCAAGTAAATAAATAAACTTTTGACTCAAGAATCAGATGGTAAACCAAAAAAAGTCTGAAAGGGAGCCAAAAAAATGGTGTTTGAATATATCAGCAACAGAGTTGTCTAAGAGATTTTAGTGTAGAAGTCTTCCTGCTAAAGCAGGAAAAGTTAATTTTAAAAATAGCTTCAAAGTGTTGGTCTTATCACCTAATAAAGAGCAATGGTTTAAGGTATTCAATGACAAAGTAAAAATGGTAAACAAAATCAGGGGTTGATGCTGCTGGCTACTCCCTCCTTAGGTTTACTCATTACAAATGGAAAATGGGTATTTTTTGAAAAGTGGAATCAAGATAAAGTACTACTCAAGAGAAAGGCAAGGTATGTAGCTAAGGGAATCACCCAGGTCAAAGGAGCTGATTACTCAGAAATGTTTTCTCCAAAATCTACATTCATCTCTCTCAGGATCATATTAGCACTATTTATAAAATATTGATGGCCTTTTCATAGCTTAAATGTGGTTTTCCACTTAGATTAAATCACCACTGAAAGAAAAATTATGGGTGAAAGCACTATATGGATTTGGAAGAGAAATAGGAAAAGTAATTTTGCTACACAGGCCTCAATATGGCACCAAGCAAGAAGTACACTTCTGGTCAATGCACTTGAATTCAAAACTGAATTCAATGAGAAATACATCAAGCACTTATAATAGATCACTCTACATCTTACAAGAAGAACAAAATTTGGGAGCTCATTTGGAATCATTTTGGTTATGGAGCAATAACAGGATCTTCCTTGACATTACTGAAATATTTCCAACATAGTTTGAGTTAATAGGTAAAAATAAAGTGGAGAAAGAAGATTAATAAGATAGATAATATGAAATTAATCTATGATGATAAATTTCTTATCTTATCTCACCCATCACTGATTGAAAAATAGCTAAAACGTTTAATTTCAATGTGGTCAGAAAAAAGACAACAACTTTTCTAAAGGACTTCAATCTGAGGAGGCACCAGCAGGGAGAAAGTGAGTCCACTGAACTATCTTTGTATAATCAGTTCTCTGAATTATCAGGCTATTTCTACCATACCAGACATATAATTTGTGGTAATTTATCTGTCAAGGTTTTTTGAAAACAACCTTGCTATAACACATTGAGAAGAACTGGTACATCTGAGACAATATGTGCTATCAAAAAAAATCCTGTGTTTTGGGTATATACCCAGAAAACACTGGCTTTAAAGTGTTCACAGATGCAAGCTGGGGTAGTAGGTTTTCTAGATCAACAAAAAGGAGTTTAATTTTTCTATACAGCATCCCTTATTAACTATTGGTCATTAAAGAGCCAATAAATAGTGGTGCTATCCACTTGTGAAGCTTAATAAATGGCTTTGAGTGAAAGTTAAACCCTTTAGATGTGGATTCAGAATAAATTGAAAGGCATGTTACACAAAGAAATAAAAACTTTAGTTTATTTATTTTATTTCTGCAACAATCAATCAACTATCATAATGGTAAAAGACCAACCATCAAAAAAAAGATAATACATGATACATCACATGGAACAAGATCTATATTACATGAACTCACTTTTATTTACCAAAAGCTCCAAAATAATACATGTAAGCACAAAAGAACAGAAATAAGATAGATTAGAAAAAAAAACTTAAGGCCTAATGTTTTGGAAAATGATAAGAATGGTAGGGTATTGACCAGTCATCTAGAAGAGTTTGTTATGTAAAGTGGTCCTAATGGTGGTGAAGGCTGGGAAGGTAAGTAAAGAATAAAGACCTCAATCATTTCTATACTAAGACCAATGTTACCTCAATACCTATAAAAGGTACAATGGAAATTTTATTTTAAAATAATAAATTGTATATAACTCAATAGGGAGTGTCAAACATGGCAAATGTGGAAACATATTCAATTCATTTCTAGTCACAAACAAAAATTAAAAATAAATAATAATAATAAAAATTGAAATCCCATCTATATTAGGTCATCAAAAAGAAGGATATTTAACAGTAAGAGTTTAATATAATTGAAAGTTTGTAAGCTCTTTTTTTATTGAAAAAAATGAGATGTTCTAATGACTAATACATAATGTTTGAGATGTTCTAATGTAAAAAAAATTTTATAAGATTAAGTGATAATTAGAAACAAGAGAGATTCAAGGCCCTTAGAGATAGCCAAGTTACACTATGTACACCAAAATAATTGGATATACAGATTTTAATGAATGACAACAAAATAATAAGTAAATTGAAATATAGAAGCTTAACAACAATTAAAAGAGAGACTATAAAGCTCCAAAAAAAACCCCTTTTTTATTTGAAGTTACTAGTTAAATTTGTTTAAAACATCAAAAAAATTGAAAAAAATATAACCATATCTTTCAGCCTGGATATCCCCAGGACTGAGTAAAAAGTACTTATAAATTATTTTAAACACATGGAATATACATGGGAACAATAAATAAAGGCACCCAAGTTGTATACATAAGTGAAAATTATAATAAAATACAATATATGCCATTATAACACCTCATATACACACATATATTGACCTTTTATAAGTCTTATGTACTTAATAGTAAGTTTTAATATGCTATTGTAATCTTAAGAACCTTAAAAATAAGGCTACATAATTTTTAAGTAGACTTGAAGCTGTTGTTTTCATTGTTTTATGTGAAAAACAAGAAATGCACTTTAAATCACTTGAAAGTTGAATATATGTGCTATAAATTTAATAATAGTAAAAATGCACCTTGAGAGATCAATTTTTCTTAATTAGGACTATTGATTTGGCTACTCAAATGAATAAAAATAACACTTTTCAATTTTGGTGTTTTTTATGCCAGAAATGGCTTCTGTGTACTGGCCACATACTGCCTGCATTTTACCCATGTAAATAGCTTCATTTTTAGCAAATTTAGCTTTTTCACACTATTATTACCTCACATTCTACACCCACTGTGGGGAAACACACTAAAATAGGAAACAGGCACTTATTTAGTGTCCTAATTTAATTATAGGTGCATTGACCTTATTGTATGCACTAATTTCATTAATAACCTCAAGCTTGGCACCTTTAATTCACTACCATGCTTAAATTTTCCTAAATTATTCAATGATTTACCCATGCAAGCACCTTCAAAGGACTTCATGTAGTTACCCCACATCTCACACCCTTTTTTGGGTTTTTAAGTGGTTTCTCAGTCAATATTGGTTATTTTTGGATGGGGATTTCATGTAATTTATTCTCATAATTAGCCCCATCATTTCTACTTTTCATAACCCTTAATATCGTGTAATATTTATTCTTATTATTTCTCTTTTCATTCTTTTATTTTAAGGTATTACATGCATACACTCTCTTTTTTGCTTATTCTTTATTTTTAATGGATTATCCCTATTACTACAGGATTTTGCAAGGTGATACCATTCTAATTATGTTATTGGTCACTCTTGATGTTTTTGGAAAGGTGTATTAGCTGGAATTCGGCTTCATTAGCCATGTATAGGGCTGTTAAATCAAGGGGTACATTGGAGGAGCTATTGGGTATAAAAGGAGGGGGTTTTTGGTCTTGTTTTTGACTTTCTTTATCATTACAATCAAATATATAACCCATACAATTACAATACATATCAATAGCACTTATAAAGTCTTTGTATAGTATCTGAATTATTACATCTATTTTTCTACCAACTATAAGATTGTAACCCATTTATAATTGGTGAGATAAAAATTACTGAGACCCTTATATTGTGTTATATTTTAATACTTATTGGATTTGTACTACAGTATTCATATAGGACCATTAAAATCTTCTAGAAAACTGACTATTCAAGCTATTTCACATCTCTGTACTTGATCTCAGCCTGAAAATATCTATCTATATCTATATATGTATGTATATATATATAATTAAATTTAGAAAATATGTGTATCATGGAAATAGTGAGATCTTAATTGATCATAAAAAAGGAATTAGTTCAACTATTCAAGTGTTGTTATGATACCTTTAAAGGTCAAGAAAGCACCCTAATATAATTTTATCTTAATATATACATATACATATACATATACATACATATATATATTATATTATATTAAAAAAACAATTGTTTATTTTAATTTAAATATTAGAAAAAATAAATATATTAAGTATTATTATGCAAATTATATTTTACATTATTATCTAACCTCACTTTCCATACAATTGACAAGGCTCTTGATACAACCTGGCTGATAAAAGGAGTGGAGAAATATAATGAATAAAAGATGAATAAAAGAATTTAGTTAAAGAGGGGAAGGGGTGTTAGGAAATAAGTACACTTAAGTACTAAATACATCAATACATAAGATTACACAAAGTGACATATACATATTGCATTGCTTTTAATTACAAAAAAAAAAAAAAAAAAAAAAAAAAACACTTAAGATCCAAACCCCCCATAATTTTAACCTCAATCAAACACATACACTCACTCAAAAAATAAATAAATTAAAAATTAAAAATAAAGTAAGAAGCCTCTCTCTCTCTCTCTCTCTCTCTCTCTCTCTCTCTCTCTCTCTCTCTCTCTCTCTCTCTCTCTCTCTCTCTCTCTCTCTCTCTCTCTCTCTCTCTCTCTTGATATTGGCTGGTTGTCTAGAAGAGGAAGAAAAAGAGGAAGGAGAAAAGGAAGAAGAAGAAGAAGAAGGAAAAAAGGGAAAAAGTGGAAAAGGAATTGAAATATAATTTCAAAGATGACAATGATAGTAACAAGAATAGACTACTGGGGATTTATAAAAGTCTGAGTAAGTAAGTTATATCTCTCTGCTTAATAACAAAAAAATTATTAATATCAAACCACTCTTAAAGCAACTTTAATGTATATTTATATTTAATTTATAGAGGGAACAACACCACCATTATAATGATAATATATATGTATATTTATTAATGTAGATACACTCATCACTGATAGAACTAGTAGAAAAGGCAGTACTAGAAGAGCAAGTGAGTATTGAGCAGGTTAGTATGTGGTATTTAATAACAAAAAAAGAAAAAGTAAAACTCAAGAAAGGGAGGTTTCAGGCTGAGGTCAAGTGAAGAGAAGTGTAATAGCTTGAATGGTCAGTTTTATAGAAGATTTTAATGGTCCTATAAGAATACTGTAGTACAAATCTAATAAATATTAAAATATAACTCAATAAAAGGGTCTTAGTAATTTTAATCTCACTAATTATATATGGCTTACAATCTTATAGTTGGTATAAAAATAGATTTAATAATTCAGATACTATTCAAAGACTTTATAATTAATATTGATATTTATTTTAATTGTATTGGTTATATGTTTGATTGTAATGATAAAGAATTTAAAAAACAAGACCAAAACCCCCTCCTTTTATAACAAATAACTCCACTAATGATCCCCTTGATATAAAAGCTCTACACATGGTTAATACCGCCTCATTCCAGCCAATAGACCTGTACAACAACATAAATAGTGACAATTAACATAATTAGAATAATATCACCTGCCAAAATCTTGTAGTAATAGGGATAATCCATCAAAAATAAAGAAAAAGCAAAAAAGAGAGTGAATGCGTGTAATACCTTAAAATACAAGGATAAAAAGGGAAAAATAAGGCTTATTATTACAAACTATTAAGGGGGATTGACAGTAGAAATTATGGGGCTAATCATGGCATTAAACTATGTGAAATCCCCATTCAAAAAAAATCAAAATTGACTGAGAAATCACTTAAAAACCCCAAAAAGTGTGTGAGATGTGGGGTAACTACATGCAGTCCTTGGAAGGTGCTTGAACAGGTAAATCCTTGACTAATTTATTCAAATTTAAGTGTGGTAGTGAATTAAAGTGCTAAGCTTGAGGTTATTAATGAAATTAGTGCATATAATAAGGTCAATGCACCTATAATTAAATTAGGACACTAAATAAGTGCCTGTTTCCTATTTTAGTGTGTTTCCCCACAGTGGGTGTAGAATGTGAGGTAATAATAGTGTGAAAAAGCTAAATTTGCTAAAAATGAAGCTATTTACATGGGTAAAATGCAGGCAGTATGTGGCCAGTACACAGAAGCCATTTCTGGCATAAAAAACACCAAAATTGAAAAGTGTTATTTTTATTCATTTTAGTAGCCAAATCAATAGTTCTAATTAAGAAAAATTGATCTGTCAAAGCACATTTTTAATTTTATTAAATTTATAGGGCATATAATCAACTTTAATTGATTTAAAGCGCATTTCTTGTTTTTCACATAAAAAAATGAAAACAACAGCTTTAAGTCTACTTAAAAATTATTTAGCCTTATCTTTAAGGTTCTCAAGATTACCCTAACATATTAAAACTTAACATTAAGTACATAAGACTTATAAAAGGTGGATATATGCATGTATATAAGGTGTTATAATGGCATATATTGTATTTTATCATAATTTTTACTTATGTATACAGCTTGTGTACTTTAATTTATTGTTCCCATGTATAGTCCATGTTTTTAACATAACTTATAAGTACTTTTTACTCAGTCCTGGGGACATTCAGGCTGACAGGAGGGGTACTTTCTAAGTGTGGAGGGTTTCACCATTAGTGGATACTCACACAGCAAGCATGGGTTGTTATAATAGTTATGGAAGGCAGTACAGTATCTATTATGTAGTTAGGAATCTCAAGAAGTTTAGGGTATGTACAGAAAGGTGAAGCATTAATATTGTAAATTAATGTAGTTAATGGGGCTACAAGGGAATAAATAATGCTTTTATATAGGCAAAAGGCGCTCTGAAGTGCCATCAATATGTAATTACAATATGAAAATAAAATAAAAAAAAGATAAGTGTAGCAAGAATATGAGATTAAAATGAAACAAGTGACTAAAACAGGAGTAAGAGCCCAATGTGTTCACCCATTAAAACTTCAAACAATTTAATAAACTTATATGGGACATTTAAATTAGTATGAAACAGAAGAATGTAATTATTTTAATTTTAAAACAGGTTTCATATTTATTTAAAAAATAATCAGTCTAAGTGAAACACAAATATTATGTCATTTTGATGCAAAGAATTAATGTAATTAATTAATACATTTAGTATAAAACATGAGTAATTAACTCATTTAAACTAATTTACTAGTATAATATTGATTTTAAATCAAACAAGTAATTATTTTAATGAAATTACTAGGTTTTAGAGTAAAACATTATTATTTTATCAAATAAAGTGTTTCAACTTGTTTAATTACTTTGGTAACACAATGGTGAGTCAAAAAAGTGTCCAATAATTATTGGTTGTAAGATATGAGGTGTATTTACTTAATAGAGGGTATCAAAGTTGACCAATCCACAATTAAATTAATTGTGGATAAAAACCCTTATAACCCAATTATCTTCTGCAATTATTTTCGCTAATCATTGGGTTATTAGACATTTTACGTGTCAAAGCTAACCTTTTATCCAACATTTTTCTACTCAATTTTTCGTAACCATATGTTGCCCTACTTTCATTCATAACCACATCTTTGACTACACTCTGGATATGCCTTCTAAATTTCTGCACACTCCCATTCTCATCTCATTCTGTCTATTCTCTCCATTCAAAAAACCTCGCTATCTCATTTTCTTGTTTTTTCTCCTTTTCATCTTCATTTATCTTAACATGCCCTGTCATCATAGATCTTCTCAAAGGCAGCCTTCCCCCAGTTGTTCTTCAAATTGCACTACTCCCTCTTTCCCATTCTCAGCTGAGAAATCAAAGACCGTTCAATTAAAAAAAGATTATCATCTCATTCTTATCAACTGGCTGAAAACTAAATCTAACTATGATTCTTGTTTTGGTACTAAAAATGAAACTAAAGTAGGACAGTCCCCTGCATCAAAAGTTAATGGTTATCTACTAATGGCCAATGAATTATGGAATAAGACCAAGGGAAGGATAGATCTTTTACCTAAACATATTTATGAATGTTTCAAGCATTACTGAGCCAAATACAGTAAGGCAAAGACTCTTTCATCTTCCACTGGTTTTGGTATTACTGACATCAATATCAGTAAGGGCATAAAATCCATAGATGATAAACTTGAATCTTTATGTCCTTACTTTAAAGAGATGGATACTATTTTTGGAGAGCGAGCTGATTTTAATCCTGCTAATATGTTGGATGGCGAAGATGCTATTTCTGAACATGATGTCAAAACACATCTTTTTCCTTCTTCTTCTTCTACTCAAGCCTACCCTCATTTAACTTCCACAAATCAAGATATCTTTTCAATAAATCCTTATGGCAATATAAATCAACCTGATCTAACTCAAGTATGTTTTTTTTTCTTTTATCTTACCAACTCTTTTTTTTATTTAAATTTTCTTATTTCTAAAAAGGCTGAAGAATAAATGCAGGAGCCACAATCAACTGAGTCAGAAGACAGCAAAAAGGATGAGGAGGAAAATGTGACATTGAACAAAAATCAAAGGACTTCAAGTAGTTTGAATTTCAACTCTCAAAGAAAAAGAAAAAGTGATACTTCATCTCAAACCCCTTTTTTCTTCTATCTAAGAATTTTCTGAAAAAACTTGATGATGGTAAGTGATACCATACCTCTTAAAACTTTACCCTGCTTTTCTTCTAAAAGGGGGGAGGGGGGAGGGGAAGCGGTGGAGGGGAGAGTTGAGAGGTGGCCTAAAGGGGGTAAAAGGGCCTAAAGAGGGCAAAGGGGGGCTAAAGGGAGGAAAAAGAGTGCCTAAAGGGGGGGAAAGGGGGATTGAGGCAGTCAAGAAGGGGGGAAAGGAGGGAAAAAGAGCAGGACAAGAGAGAAAAGAGGGAGAGAAAACACAAAGAGAAAAAAAAAATTAGTTTAACCTTGAACAAAAATAATTGAAGCACTTTATAAAAAAAAAAAAAAAAAAAAAAAAAAAAAAAAAAAAGGACAAAAATAAATGAATAAATAAATAAATAAAAATATATATATGATTAGCAAATAATAAATCAATAAAAATGAAAAAAAAAAAAAAATGAAAAAAAAAATGACTTACCTGGTGAGATGAGTTTTTAAAAAAAAAAAAAAAAAAAAAAGGCAACCAAAATACTTGAGGGATGGTTGAGGAGAGGAGTTAAAAGGATATGAGTGAAGAATGAAAAAAAAAAAAAAAAAAAAAAAAAAAAAAAAATGAAACAGTGAAAAATGATGTGATTTCAGAAAATTTGCAAAGTTTCATGTTGAGCTGGTGAAAGAAAACCAATGAGCCATCCAAATCAAAAAAAAAAAAAAAAAAAAAAAAAAAAAAAAAAAAAAAAGAGAGAGAGAGAGAGATATTCACCTTAAATTCAAAAAAAAAAAAAAAAAAAAAAAAAAAATATATATATATATATATATATGCAACAAACAAAAATACCAAGCCAAGTGAATAAATTAAACAAAGTGGGAATTTGGAAAGTATGAAAAAAAAAAAAAAAAAAAAAAATGAAAAAATGAAAAGGGTTGTGTGTCAAAATGGTGGAGGGTGATTGGCATAATGACAGAGAATATGCTGGTTGAATGAATGTTTTGTGATTCAAGGGAGGGGAGAGCCTGCACTGGTTCAGGATCCTCTTCTTCATAAAGATCATTTCACTCATCCTTTAAATCAGCTAGGATAGGGTGGAGTATAATGCAAGTCATTAACCAATGATTTACAGTTTTTATTTCCTTTTGTTTTTTTTTTTGAAATTGGATTCTAAAGTAGCACCTTGGAAAGCAGGTATAATGTATGTTCCACTTGCATATACTGAGTCAGCAAGGAGGTACTGAGATTTGTCAAACTATTGGTCAGGATTTTGAAAAATCTTCATTCTTTCAAACATGGAAGAGTCATGACATGAGCCAGGGCATCCACTATGAAAACTAATAAACTTTTTTTTATTGATATCACATACAAGTTGAACTAAAATACAATAGTATCTAGAAAGAAGATAAAACATTAGTTCATGAAGAAAAAGTTGAGAATCATTTTGAAGAAACATTTTTTTTTGCAATCAAAATTATGGTTGCCATCATGAGAAGACTTTTGGCTCAATAGTATAGTTGTACCATCAACAAAACCTACACAGCCAGGGAAACCTCTCTCTCTCTCTCTCTCTCTCTCTCTCTCTCTCTCTCTCTCACTCTCTCTCTCTCTCTCACTCTCACTCTCTCTCTCTCTCTCTCTCACACACACACACACACACTCTCTCACACTCTCTGTCCTTCCCTCCTTCCCTCTACCCTTAACACTAAAAAAAAAAAAAAAAAAAAAAAAAAAAAAAAAAAAAAAAAAAAAAATGAAAAAAAAAAAACATAAACATAAACATAAACATAAACAATCATAATAATAAAAACAAAAACTATTTCTCAAACCAACAAAACCTTCTCTCCAATATTTAAAAAATAATATTCCACAACCAAACCAAACCTTTGTTTTTTTTTTTTTTTTTCAAAAAAAAAAAAAAAAAAAAAAAAAAAAAAAAAAAAAATTAGATTCACAACAACAAAAAGAACAACCCAAACAAACAACCCCCCCCAAAAAAAAAAAAAAATAAAAAAGAAAAGAAAAAAAGAAAAGAACAGAAGAGATAAAAAAGAAAGAAAAAGAAAGGTAACCTCCTCCCCTCCCCCTTACTGTTCCACATTTTTCTTCTAAATGTATCCAAATCAAATTAAATCAAAAAAAAAAAAAAAAAAAAAAAAAAAAGCAAGAAAATCCATTTACACACTTCTCCTCTCCTCTCCTCTCCTCCTCCTCCCCCCTTTCTCCCCTCTCCCCTTAATCCTCCTTCCCTCCTTCCCCCCAATGAAAAATGAAAATAAATAAAAAATAAATAAACACACACAAAAAAAAAAAAAAATCTTTCTACTAAAAAGAAAAAAATAATAATTTTTCTCAATGCAAAGACAAAAGAGTGCATGAATTTTTTTTAAAAAAAAAAAAAAAAAAAAAAAAAGAATATGAGCAACAATGATGTCACTATTAAAATTAAGGGCAGACCAAGACAAGACAAGCTTAGCTTAGCTATGTCACAGTAAAAAATATTTTTTTTAATGAAACAAAATATGAAAAAACAATGCATTTGTGAATGACAATGTGTAAAGAAATAATAGTTCTTGCAATGGATATTGGGAAATTCGAAAAAAACAAAACTAAATACTTCAAAATCAAGTATACAAGATGATAACAACCCCAACCATTGTCATTTATTTTTAAGTTTTTTTTTTCTCATTCTCATAAGACTCACGAAACAAGATGAGATGAAAAAAAAGAATCAAAAGTTCTCCTTTCCCCAAAAGAATCGAGTATCATCTTGATGACCTCCAGTCCACTTATTACATTGCAAGTGAAGCTGGTGACCTAATCCAGCTGGGCCACAAAAGAATACACCTACGTCTGTTGCAGGATGTTTTTCTCTAACCGTATAAAATATACCTGTTTTTTTTTTTTTTTTTTTTTTTTTTTTTTTTGAAAAATGTATGATGTGAGTGAGAAATATCATACAATAGAACTTAGTCAAAGCAGGAGGTTATCATGGAAAATAATCTATTTTTTTCTTAGTAAAGGGAAGAAAAAAAAAGCTTACGATCCCAATTTGGTCGTCCATAATGAGTTGGGCTACGTAACTGTGTGATGGCATCCCGCTCACCTCCAACATCCGACACAATGATATTATTAATCACATCATCTTTCAGTTTCTGAGTGATATATGTATGCAGCTCCACACGGCCCTCAGTGTCCTGCTCTTCTATGGCATGTAGCAAACTTTTGAACCATTCGAATGAATCGAAATCCCGACAAACCCAAAAAAAGTAAACTTTCTGAAGTCTCGTATTGGCAGAGTTATTAGCCTTGGGATAGTTTAACCGATACCAAATTGACTTGAGCACCGAAGCAAAGGGAGTGACACCGATTCCTCCTCCACAAAGAATAACTGCTTCAAATTTGAATACATCTTCAGAGGCAGAACCAAAGGGACCATCAACCATCACTCGAGGCAAGACCCGTTTTGTTGGTGGTTGAACAACTGCAGGGGCGTTAGAAGCTCCGTTTCCTTTTTCTTGCGACCGTGAAAAGTCACATCCTAAAGCTTCAGCAAAAGCGGTAGTAAAATCTCCTACGCAGCGAATGTGGACGGAAATATAGTCTTCCTCTGGAGCAGAAGTAAGAGTAAAAGGATGCCATTGCCAATAAGAAACTTCGGGACAGTTTAAAAATATGTACTGGCCAGCACGAACAGTTGTTTTTTCCTTTTTAATTTGTACTTCACACACTTTCGAAGGATGTTGGATAACTTTAGAAATATAAGTGACATGTCTAGAGCGTATTTCACGGAGGATTCGCTCCCATATGAAAATTGTGCCACCGACCAACCAATATCTAGCAAAGAAAGCCAAAAGATTAATCATTTTTAAAAATCAAAAGATCATGATGGAATTCAAACACACTTCCAAAAAACACCAATTTGATTATATGAGCAATATGGCGGACGATCAGGTTGGATCATACAAAACATTCTATGATTGATGATTGAATCAAGATGTTAGTTGTAGTCTGGAAAAAAAAAAAAAAAAAAAAAAAAAAAAAAAAAAAAGAGATAAAAAAGAAGAGCACCAACCCATGCAATTGCCAACCAACAAAAAAGGGAATGAAAAGATGGTGCGAGTACCAAAAGCGTTCGAAATGAGCTCTTCGCGGCTTTTCCCTCGCATACCAAACAATGACAAAGAGACAAATGGTCATAATCCACCCAGTGGCACCAGGACCGGTGAGAAAGTTGGCTCCAATAAAGCCAACAATTCCGGTTTCAGTCTTGATGGCTAATTCAGCAAAATTAACCATATGGGCAGAGATATGTACAAAAGTAAAGAAAGCAAGAGCAAATCCAGTGAATTTGTGAAAAGTAATATTTTTCTCAAACGGAATGACATGGTTCAAAGCAGAACGCCGGAGCAGGGTAATGAAGTTACGGCAGACTGGCAAGAGGATGAATGCGACATCGACATGAAGCGCAAGAGCGGCAGAACGAGCAATAGGGTAGGTTATGTGAAAAGTGGCACGCGCTTGGGTGAGATTGTCCTTGAAATAGAAATTGAGAACTGCAAAGGGAAAAGGTCCATACAAGTTACAAACACGATGTGCAAAAAAAAAAGAGTAAACAAACATGAAATTTTTTTTTTTATACAAAAAAAAAAAAAAAAAAAAAAAGAAAAGAAAAACCTACAAGCCAAAGAAAATACCAAACAATGAACAGCAATCCAGGTCCAAGTGAAGAATTTGCGGCCACCTTCATTGACCATCCAGCTTTTAAACCGACCAAAAGTCGACTGAAAGACTGGTGCTTGGAAGGGATCAAGAGCTGAAAGTGGGACATCGTTCTTATTTGAACGAGCACCAACCGAATCATAAGAAGTGTGTTTTGACTTGCTTGGAGCCATGAGACCTTGTAAACGCTTTTGTTCACTTTGATTTCTGCGAAGATGGGCAGGTAGTTTTTCGGCATCAGCCTGTCCAGCGAAAGAGCTAGCGTTAGGAGTGAGAGGGAGAGCATCTTCAGCCGTAGCGCGGGGATGAAAAGAGAGACGGTTTAAAGAGACACCAAATGGCATGTTGAAAGAAGGATGATTGGCTTGGGCTTTTGGTAGAAATTAAGAGTAATATGGAAGAAGAAGTTGAGATGGAAGTTGAAGATGGGAACTGAACCAGCAGCGTTAGAAATGTTGCGTCAGGGTTGCTTTTTGATTTAAAAGAAGGGATATTGATGATGATTGATTGTTGATGATTGATTGTTGATGATTGATTGTTGATGATTGATTGTTGGTGATTGATGATGATTAATAATGGATGATTGATGATTGATGATTGATGATTGATGATTAATAATGGAAGATTAATTGTTGGAAGTGAAAGATGGCAGATGAAGGCTCCAGGGCAAAGGCAGATCTCATTTGGTTAGTTCATTGATGTTCACTCTCACGCGAGTCTCGAGTGACGATTTCTGGCCTGGGACTTCTTTTCGCCACGCTCGTCACTAGGCCAGGTTGATGTCTGGCCATCGCCTTTTCACATCTCTGACAAGACATTTAATTGCCAGTCGATTCTGGGTGTGACGGCAATTATTAGTAGTTCCTATTGAGTTACTTTTTTGCGAAAAAGACAAATCCCATTCTTTCCTGCTCCCAACAACCCTGAGGCCTTTGACTGCCAAATGTCCAACTGGTCTTTCTCATCTTCTGAATAAAGATTATGACCATCAACATCTGGTTTCATTTTAAATCGTGACAAGTATCCTCGCTGCTCAAAAAGAGTGTATCGCTTACCATCAATCTCACTCCCCCTTATGTCTACACCAATCCTTGCCCTTTTCACCCGACAAGTCCTTCGCCCCATCCCATTCTATTCATCTCTCTGCTCACGAACCCGAATCCGTACATTTGCTACCTCATCCATATCTGCAAAGAACACCACTTTTGTGCACTACGATTGGCTGGACCCTTTGCGTTTATCAAAGAGTCTTTTGACTGACAATGAGATCGAAATCATGTGTGTTAATGCGAACTACTGATCGGTCTTTCCAACTAGTATATCTTTTTCTGAAATAATCTTGTAATGCCTATCAATTTATTGCAGGGAATCAAGTCATGCTTACTGCCAAGAAAAACTCTCAACCAGAATCATTGAAGCCCATCGTAATGAGCGTGAGTGAAATTTTAAAATAAAAGCTGCTAATCCACTCTATAACTGCACTTGTCATCTTCCCACTATCTCAATCGATGAAATCCGGTCACTTGTACTTTTTATTCTCTTGTGTAGATTTCGATCGCGACATTTTCACTGAGATGGGCGATCTCGGACTTTTAGGGCCTACTATCAATGGCTATGGATGTGCTGGGGTAAATCCTACATTGCTACATCATCTAAAGCTCGGCCCTTTTCTTTGACTGATAAGTGTGATGCAATAGGTCTCATCAGTTGCATATGGCTTAGTAGCTAGAGAAGTAGAACGAGTTGATTCTGGTTATAGATCAGCGATGAGTGTTCAATCGAGCTTGGTGATGCATCCTATTAGTACGCTCTTCGGTTTTTCTGTTCATGTATATATGTAAGAGCCGTGCCTCCAAATACTAAGTTTATCAAAGGTATCATTTACCAGATGAATTTGGAAGTCCTGAGCAAAAACAACACTACCTGCCTCCATTGGCCCAGGGTAAAATAATTGGCTGTTTTGGCCTGACCGAACCCGACCATGGATCAGATCCTGCAGGAATGCTGACAACAGCTACTCAAGCAACTGATGGCGATTTCAGTAAGTTTTCATCCTTTAGATTTGATGAGCGCTCTTGCGTCTCATATCTTTTGGATCGTGTTAAACCCCCCCCCCCCATTCTTTTTTCAGTTTTGGACGGAAGTAAAACTTGGATTACTAATGCACCAATAGCTGATATTTTCATTGTGTGGGCAAAATGTAAATGGGATGAGAAAATTAGAGGATTCATTCTTGAAAAGGTAGAAACAGGACTTTAAAAACAATCTATCCACTTAAATTTCTAAAACATGACTTTTTTTGATACAGGGGATGAAAGGACTTTCGGCCCCTAAAATTTCGAATAAAATATGTCTCCGTGCTTCAACCACAGGTTCCATTTTTATGGACAGTGTTAAAGTACCTAAAGAAAACGTTTTACCTAATGTGACAGGTTTAAAAGGTCCATTTTCATGTCTAAACAGTGCTCGGTTTGGTATTTCTTTTGGAGTCATGGGAGCATTGGAAGAATGCTTGACGCGTGCTCGAGAATATGCCTTGGAGAGAAAGCAATTTGGAAAACCTTTAGCAAATTTTCAATTGGTCCAGAAAAAACTAGTGGATGCACATACAGAAATTAGTTTAGGACTTTGCGCAGCAATACAATTGGGTAGAATGAAAGATGCTGGAACATGGTCACGTAGGTTTCACAATTGATATGTTTTGCCAGGAAATCGGCCTTACCTTTCCTATTTTCTTTTTGTTTGTTCATTGCTTTTTATTTTTCATTTCTGGGTGTACTATATTTTTTTCACGTTTTTTCTCATCATTTCACATAGCTGAGATGGTTAGTTTGCTGAAGCGGAATAACTGCGGTAAAGCGTTACATCACTCACGAATATTGATGGAGATATTGGGTGGTAATTCTGTTTCGGATGAGTATCACCTTGGTCGTATTTCGGCCAACTTGCATGTTGCCAATACATATGAAGGAACCCATGTCAGTCATTTTACAAGTTATTTAAAGCTTATCTTTGATATATATATATATATATATATATATATATATATATATATATTATAATTAACGTTGTTATTTTATGTCCTTACTATTCCCATTACTTTGATTGTGTCATAAATAGGATATCCATAGCTTAATTTTGGGTAAAGCAATAACTGGTCTTCAGGCTTTCTCTTGATTGATGTTCTAATACTTCAGTCATGTCTATTCTACTTTATGATTGATGTGTATGGATATACTTTTTATATTATTGTTTTGTTTTGTTTTCATTTTCATTTTCTTATTCCGGCAAGTTCCAATTGCTCGGAAAACATGAATTATTGATGTACAAGAAGAATATGGATGATCTGGGGTATGATTAAGTAGCAGGTTGTGGTGGATGGGGATGGTTACATGCTTATGTAGAAGTATGAAGAATGAATTTGATGCCAGGATCCCAAGACTGGAGAGTTGAGAGTTGAGTGGAGTAAGGCAGGATTTGAATGAAGAGGGCTGAAATTGCATAACTGAGCGATGTGCAGAAATGATGATGCATGGCCTGTCTTTCCTCATATCGATAAGAACTATCTTTTGCGCTCTTGACCTCCAACCAAGGTTTTTCCTGGGTGTGTCTCTTTCTCTGTTTCTTTACTTCATACAAGTAAAAACGAATATCTTGAAAGCCATATCACAAAAAATACTAATCGTTTCTTTCTTTATTCCTTTTTATTAGTTTTTCAGTCCTCTTTCAGCACCTGACTCTATCTGTCTGTCTCACTATGGGTCAATCAGGATCTCAGCTTCTACACGAAATCGAGAAATCTTCAAACTGTATGTTCCTCTCAGTCCATATCCTGTCTCAATCATCATCCTTTTTTTCTTTTTTTCTTTTTTTTTTTTTTCTTTTTTTTTTTCTTTTTTTTTTCTTTTTTTCTGAAGAAAGAGAAGGTCATGATTTACATGTCTGTTCGTTTTGGGTGTGTACCCATCTAGTTACTGCCGAAGAAATTCAGCGTTTGAAAAAACGATTTATGAAACTTGATCGGGATCAGTCTGGTTCTATAGACAAGGAAGAATTTCTTCAGGTTTGTTTTTATATATAAACATACACACCCACCCTCACACACTCGTGTATCCTCCCTCCCCTGCCAATATCTTCAAATTTGTTTGAAAAAGGAAAATGACCCCCTCAAATGTACTACGATGTCTCGTCTCATGAAAACTAAATCAATATCCTTTCTCTTTTCACTCTGTATACTTGTTGTTGGAATTAAATTATATCAAATCGATTAACATAGATTCCTGCCATTGCTACCAACCCATTAGCCTCACGGATGATTGCGATTTTTGATGAAGAGTTGGTTTCCTGTTTTATATTTATGATTCCAAATCAAGGAAATCATCTTATTTTCGATCTTATTGTTCTTGTATATTTAATTGAACCTGACTATTAGTGGAGGCGGGACTGTAGATTTCCAGGAATTCGTCGATGGTCTATCTGCTTTTAGTAGTAGAGGAGATAGAGAACAAAAACTGAAATGTGAGCTAAAACTTTACTTTGGGGGAAAAGTCTTTGGTCCTCTTCTGATGTAGCCTCAGAAAGATTACTTTGAGTGTGGTCAGTTGACTCATCGATATTTGATCAACCTTTTAACAGTTGCATTCAAAGTATATGATATGGACCGAGATGGGTATATCTCAAATGGAGAACTATTTTTAGTCCTCAAAATGATGGTTGGGAACAATTTAAAAGTAAATTATTTTTCTTGCCGATCAAGTTCTCCAAATAAGTTCATACACGCCATAATGTTTAGAGCTAACAACTTCTTCTAATGATGATGTATCCAACGGTAAATTAATGGCTTCTCTGGATCAATTGTTCTGGAAACACCCACCAACATACATTAGGACCAGCAGTTACAACAAATTGTTGATAAAACCATTATGGAAGCTGATACAGATGGGTAAGCTTGTTATTCAACTCTTGATTCAAATCATTCAATGATCTCATGCAACTTCAAATAGGGACGGCAAATTATCTTTTGAAGAATTCAAACAAGTAGTAGCCAACACAGATATAGCTAAACAAATGACGCTTGAAGCTTTATTTTGAGTCGATATATATATCATAACGAAAAAACAGATAAGGAGTCAGAGTTTTCTTCCGTTTATTTACCCGACTACCACAGCCTTCTAAATTATTCGCACCTCATTTTTCATTTAGTAGCTTGTAATTTTCCAAACAACCTCTCGTGTGCATTTATTTCTCTCCCTTCCCCTCCTCCTCCCCTCTTTCATGCATATCATCATCAAGTTGCACTTTTTTTTTTTTTTTTTTTTTTTTTTGCCCCTCCATCATCTACACGTTATGATTGAACATATAAATGCCAAATCATCAAAGACTTTCACATGATTTCTTCTCGATTCCAGAAAAAGACTTGATCAAAATACTAACGCCTACTCACAAAATT
>JASXTE010000001.1:36439199-36446699 GCA_030280995.1 Hemileia vastatrix | reverse complement strand
CAGTTAAAAGTTGACCTTGACCATATTAGGGGGTGTCAGTTCTGGAAAATCCGCACTTAACTTAAGTGCGGATTTCAAACCAAATCAGCACTTACAAATCAGCACTTAAATTTTGCAAAAAAGTCACTTATTTCAAAAATGGGTGTCAGTTCTGACCTCAAATCAGCACTTTTTTCGTGATTTTTTTTTCAAAACCACATGTTGGCCACATCATCCCTTTCTTTCCCATACCATTTTGTACTCTCCAAATGTCCTCTTTGTGTACTTCATTCACTTGGGTTGGTATTTTGGTTTGTTGCATATTCATTTTTTTTTTTTTTTTGGAATTTACAGTGAAAATCTTTTTTTTGAATGGCTCATTGGTTTTCTTTCACCAGCTTAACATGAAATTGCATATTTTCTGAAATCACATATTGTGTCAGTGATTTTTTTTTTTCATTCACCCCTCATATCCTTTTCCTATTCTCCTCCAACATCTCTCAAACAATTTGGTTTCATTCATTTTGTCATCTCATCTCTCCAGGTAAGTCATTTTATTCTTTTTTTTTTTTTTTTTGATTTTTTGATTACTAATTAAATTTTTTTTTTTTTTGTTTTTTTCTGTTTATTTTATTTTTTTTATCTAAATTTTTTTTGTAAGTGGTTATTTTGGATTTCAATGGTATAATTAACCTTTTTTTTCTCTCCCTCTTTACTTTCTTTTTTAGCTCCATCATGCTACTCTTCATCCCTCCTTGGCATGACCATTATCCCCCCTTTCCCTTATTTCACTTTTTTTTTGGCTCCATTTCATTGAAACACATACATTGCACATTCTTTATGCATTTCACTTACTCCATATTCAATTTCCCCACAATGCCAACATCAATCTTTCTCACTCTATTTTTCCTACTTTTCAATCAAGGTAAGTTTCATCTCCTTTTTTTCATGCCTATATGATATCTCATTCCTTTTATGAAAACTTCATACTTAAATATATGTATGACTCTTATCTGGATAACAGTGAACTTGTAAAACTCCTTTTGATCTCATCTTCATTACCACTTTTCAAGTTTTTGTAAAATTTTGAAAATCAGACTCGGAATTAGGGTTAGGTTTATTCAAATCTAATGTTCTTTTTACTAAGGATTCTCCTGAAGGCTACCTTTCATTTCCCACAAACAGATTTGAATTTGATTCAGTGGTTGCTGAGATATTGACCGTTAAAGTTGAGCCTTTTTTTTCCCAATTTTAATTTTAATTTCATTTTTTTATGTAACAAATTAGGGTTAGGTTTATTTAAATCACATGTCCTTTAACTGAAGATTCTACTAAAGCATAACTTTCATTTCCCACAAACAGGTTTGAATTAGGTTCAGTGGTTGCTGAGATTTTGACCTTTGAAGTTGAGCCTTTTTTTTCCAAATTTCACTTGTCTTATTTCACATTTTTATATTGCATATTTAGAGGATAAGGATTCTGAAACTCTTATATGATTATTATCTAGGCATTTCAATTATATAGGCATATATTCATTGCTCAAGAATATCACTAAAGCTCAAAAAGATGAAGATTTTTGCTTATGGGACACTCTACCTTCCTTTAACTCTTTTCTTGCTCTTTGACTCAAAAAGCACTGTAATAAAGCATTTGAAAAAAATCATGAACTTGAAACCAAAGTTGGAATACCGAATTGGTGTGACTCTGAATGGGAAGTGGTGTGACTCTGAATGGGAAGATATCAGCCACAAATATCTTTTATTTTCTAATGTTATTATCACTCATTCTGGATTTCACAATAAAATTCACACCGATACCAAGGACACCAATTTTCTTGCTTTTGGTATATTCTCATATATTAAAACGATTACTGGCCAACCAATACCATCTCCAGCTAAAATCAAATGACATGGTTTATCTTTTCCAGACCACTGGTGCATCATTGATTTTGGTTTGGGAAATGGTATCATTGAAACTATTTGGAATTCTTCTAAGGATAATCATCAAACGACCAAAGCTCCTCCTGTTTTAGGAATCCTGTCAAGATTTCACACATTTTGGTTGCTCATTTCAAATCAGTCATAAGTTGATACAAAGAATCAATAAGGTAATGAAAGAAGGTAAAGTTAATCGATTTAAAAAAACTTTATTTAGATCCAAAAAGTATGGGGATTAGAGTTGTCATCAAAAAATTTATATTTTTTTGTAAATGTTTAATAAATATTTTTTATATATCAATTTTCTCAAGTAATGTGATGAGCCAACAACCTTTGGTTTTATAACAGGTAACCATGATAACATTTATTTGTTTCATGGGGTTCCTCTAGCCTATACCTGTGGAAAGTCCCAAACTTTTGTTTTTAGATTTGATCTGCATTTTAGCTTGAGGGATTGTCATTACTTTAAACTAGGGAAATTGATATATATATTAGATATTTATTTAATAATTTATGTAATTATATTAAATTTAGATGACTTCCACCACTTACTTCAAGAAAATGCAGGGGGGGGTATTGCCAAATTTTCAAATCTGACATGTGAAATTGATGACTTGGAAAAATTTTGGTGATATCCACCCCTTGCTTCAATAAAATGCAGGGGAGAGTATTGCCAATTTTTTTTAAAAACAGATATAGAATTTTTTTGACTTGTAAATATTTTTGGTGATACCCGTCCCTTACTTCAATAAAATCCATGGGGGGTTGTGCCAAAAATTTTTTTATAAGACTTGTGAAATTCTTGACATGTAAGAATTTTTAGGATACCGGTCAAATGCAGGGGTTAGTAAAGCCAACTTTTCATATAAAATGTTCAAGATTCATGACATGAAAGAATTTTTGTGATACCCACCCCTTACTTCAAAAAAATCCAGGGGTGGGGGATTGTCAAATTTTCAAAGGAGACTTGAAAATTTTATTTAAAAAAAGAATATTTAACATTAAAATACGATATTTCAAGAAATACAGAAAATAATTGTAAAATTTATGTACAAATAAATATGAACACATGAAGTGTGAAAGAAATAAAAGAAACTAGTCAACAAAAAATTTCATTAAATGTTCTATTTCTTCAACAGATTTGTTTGCTTTAATGCATTTGATCAAGAAATCTTTCTTTTTAGAACTTTCTTGGAGATCATGATTATACTTCATCTGTTCCATTAAGTTTTGATGCTCGAGTGTTTTTTCCTTATTTTTTGGATTTTTCAATACTAAGAGTTAACTCAAACTTCTTCTCCTCCAAATCTTGGGCCCTACCATCCTTCTGTAAAGAGAGCTCAAACTTCTTCTCCTCCAAATCTTGGATCCGATCATGCTTCCGTAAGGAGAGCTCATACTTCCTCTCTTCCAAATCTTGTACTCTGTCATTCATCCCTCCTTAAAGAGAGCTCGTATTTCTTCTTTTCAAAGCTCAGAGTCTCTTTAGCAATGTCCACTTGTTCTAGAGTGAGAATAAAAATTAACATAAAGTAGAAGAAAAGCAGAGTAAAGTAATAAGAGGTATGATATCACTTACCAGCATCACGTTTCTCTAAAAACTGTTCCATTGAAGAAAAAGGTGTTTGTGATGAAGTATCACTTTTTTGTCTTCTTTGGGAGAGGAAATTTAGACTAGTTGAAGCCCTTCTCTTTTTGTTCAACATTGCATTTTCCTCCTCATCATTGTCACTAGCTTCAGACTCAGTTGATTGAGGATCCTGGGTTTGTTCATCAGCCTTTTAAGAAATAAGAAAAAGATAAGTAAATAAAAAAATAGAATTGATAAGATAAAAGAAACAGACCTGAGTTAGATTGGGTTGGGTTAAATTGCCAATAGGATCAATAGCAAAGCTATCTAGATTTGTAGAATTTAGAAGAGGGGAGGCTTGAGTGGAGGAAGAGGATGAGGAAAGATTTGCTTTGACATCATGTTCAGAGATAGGATCTTCTCCATCCAACATGTTTACAGGATTAACATCAGCTCTCTCTCCAAAAATTGCATCCATCTCTTTAAAGTAAGGACATAAAGAATCAAGTTTATCGTCTATGGATTTTATGCCCTTAGTTATATCATTGTCGGTAATCCCAAAACCAGTGGAAGATGAAAGAGCCTTTGCCTTCTTGTATTTTGCTCGATAATGCTTGAAGCGTTCAGACATCTGTTTATGCAAAAGATCAATCCTTCCCTTGGTCTTATTGCGTAATTCATTTGCCATTAGAAGATAGCCATTAACTTTTGATGCTGGGGGTGCCGTCCTACTTTAGTGGCATACTCAGTACCAAAACAAGAATCATAGTTAGATTTGGTTTTCAGCCAGTTGATAAGAATGAGATGTTCATCTTTTTTTTAATTGAACAATCTTTGATTTCTCAGCTGAGCGGGGGAAAGAGGAAGTAGTGGGAATTGAAGAACAACTGGGTGATGGCTGCCTTTGAGAAGATCTAGGATGACGAGGCATGTTATTATAAATGAAGATGAAAAGGAGCAGAAACAAGCAGATGAGATAGCGAGATGAAAAGGAGAAGAATCAAATAGATGAAATGGGGAGAAATTCTGAGCGGATAGAATGAACAGGATGGGATGAGAATGGAAGTGCGCAGCAAGGTAGAAGGCTGGGATATCCAGAAAGTTGTCCAAGATGTGGTTATGGAAAATTGAGTAAAAAAATGTCGGATAAGAGGTGAACATTGACACTTAAAGTGTCTAATAACCCAATTATTAGCAAAAATAATTGCAGAAGATAATTGGGGTATGCAGATTATTTTCCGCAATTAATTTAATTGCGGATCGGTCAACATTGATACCCCCTATTATATAGATATATATATAGATATATATATATAGGGTTTCTCAGTGGTTTCTCAGTCAAGTTTTGGGTCATTTTTGAATTAGGATTTTGATATAGTCATTTAAAAATTAATTAGGGGTCGTCCCTTCATGTCTATTGTTCATCCCCTCTCTCTCTTATTGCCCTAATCTTGTGCAATAGTTAGTGTTACTCTTTCTTTCTTTTATTTTCTTTTATTTTTAGTTATTTATTTATTTATATTTTATTTTGGTCTTAAGTTCTACATTTTTTATCATGACAATTAAACCCATATAACTCTCATCATAATGACAATACATATCTATCAAATTATATGTTTGAAACATGTTGGAATAATGTTAATGAATTAATACATTTATTTTTTACACTGATTATAAGAGTGTGTAAGCCACTTATAAATATGAAAATTAAAATTACCGAAACCCTTATATTGAGTTATATTTTAATACTTATTGGAATTGGTGCTACAGTATTCAGATAGGATCAATAAAAATCTTCTAGACAACTGAGTAATCAAGTTATTCACATCTCTGTACTTGAACTCAGTCTGACAGTCCCCCCCCTCCTCCTAATAAATCTGTACTTAAGTAAAGTGTGTATATTTTGCTAGAACTGATACCCCCAATTGAATGTAACTGATGATGAAGAAAAGTGTATAAACGAGTACATTTATTTCTTTAACTTTACTTTTATTTCATTTTAATTTATTTGACAAATTTTTAGACTTTTTATATAAATCAACTGAATTTTTTTTTTTTTTTTTTCCCTCCCTTATATTCATATATCCCACATATCCCTATATATTCATCTCTATAAACTAACCCAATTCAATGTTCCACAAAAAAAGAAAAGAAAATAGGGTAGAAAAAAGGGATGCAAAGACATGTAGGCTAAGAGTGGAGGAATAGAAACCATATATAAGAAGAAGAAATCACCAATTGGATATCACGTTAAGCAAAGAATAAGAAAGAGAGAGAAACTAGACAAAGGTGTTTTGAGTGAAGAGATCAATCAATCAATCCAAACAAGAAGATATTTTAATTTATTTATTTTTGATCGCTCAAGATATATATATATATATATATATATATATATATAAAGGGAGGAGAGGAAAGGAGGAAGAAGAAGAAGAAGAAGAAGAAGAAAGAGTAAAAGGTTTTTATTTATTCATTTATGATTGTTATTAGGAAAAAGAAAAAGAGGAGGGAGGGAGGGAAATAAAGAAAAGTTAAGAGATAGCAGGTTCCATTGAAGGAGTTTCAGGGCAGTCTCTAGCAATATGACCGATTTGCTGACAACGATAACACGTTTTTTGTTTAAGATGAACCGGATTAGAAGGATAAGGATGATTAAAAGAAGGAGAGAAAGCCATGCAATCTCTTGCGTAATGATTCATCCCCTGACATTTATAACATTGAATGACATGAGTAGAGGGAGAGAGACGAGGTTTGAAAGCAGGGATTTGAAGATTATAAGTAGGGGGACCCAAGGAAGGACAAGAACGACTGATATGACCGACTGGATATGGATAGATAGAATTGAAAGAAGAGAAGAATAAGGAAGAATGAAGAAGAAACAAGAAAGAAAAGAGAGACCAACATCTTCCACAAGCGTAACATTTTTGATGAAGATTAGAGCCATCAGGGGTGGAGGATAATCTTAAAGAAGGACAATCAGCAGCTAGATGACCGAGATTAGCGCAAGAGAAGCATTGTTTTGATTGGATGGTACGAGGAGTAGAGCAATTTGCGGATTCCTTTGTGATGATGAGAAGGTGAAGGTGAAGATGATGATGAGAAGATGATGATGAAGATGATGATGAAGATGATGAGAAGAAGAAGAAGAAAAGAAGCACATGACCGGGTAGTTTACAATTGAAGCAAAGACGAGAATCAGCAGGACAAGCCTCAGCGAGATGAGCGATATCGCCGCCTAGAGGGAGAGTTATCGATGGCAGTAAGTAAGTACAGCGAAATGTAAGCAACTAAGACACAGACACTTGAAGCAGCCTTTGCGTGATGCCATCGACAGCGGGCGGGGCGAGTGGGAGCGGCGCAGACTTTGCTTATCGACACAGACAGGCAGGCGGCTGCAGCGCTCACTCACTCACTCACTCAGCGCTCATCATTCAACGCTCACTCACTCACTCACTCACTCACTCATTCAACACTCACCCATCACTCACTCACTCAACACTCACCCAACACTCACCCATCACTCCATATCACTCACCCATCACTCCATGCCTCTCGTCCGTCTCACCTGCCGCTTCAAGCAACCACAACAACTCTTCTTCTACTCATCTCTCAATCCTTCCCTCACCCCCCATCCCATCTTAGGCTATCCCCCTCTCCTCAAAAACGCTCATCTCTCCTGGTCAAACTCTGAACTCGCTCAATTATTACTTCCTTCTCATCTTATCTGGAATCCTTCTTCAAATACTCCCACTACTCCCACTACTCCCTTACTCAACTTTGCTCTCTCTTCTTCTTCTTCAAGTCATTTACTCAACCTTCTTCCCTACCTCAACTCGTCTCCTTCCTCTCCCTCTCTTCCATCTGCTCTCAATAGAATCTTACATCTTAGAAATGCCGATTCAAAAGCTATCATCAAATTTAATAAACTTCGCATCTTGTCCGCTTTCTCTCCTTCTAAATCTAAATTAGATCCCGGTCGTTCCGAAGTTCAAGGTAAACACTATCTAACTCTCTAAC
>JASXTE010000001.1:36424199-36429199 GCA_030280995.1 Hemileia vastatrix | reverse complement strand
GAAGTCAACCAAGCTCTAGTGGACATAAAGACTCAACCACCAACAGTAGCAACCAACAATTCCATAGCAACACCTCCAGCCCAAGAGGAGGACCAAAAAATTACAGTAAGCAAATGGAAATGGGATTGGTACGCCCAAAACTACAACAATCCTCAACAGCAGGGCTCCAGCAGTCACCCTTACAGGGGAAAGGCAAGGAGAGGCAGAGGAAGTGGGATAAGACCTTGGTAAGTCATCCAACTTCTTATGATCAATTATATCAACCTGACAATAAATTACTTATAGGTAATGAGATTGATAAGGAAATATTGGATATTATTGATAAGGATTTAAAGGATTATTCATTTGAACAGAATATTTTAAACTTGTCTTTACATGAGGACAATGTAAATAGTTTTATGGATCACCAGGAAAATACTATTAATATAAAAATTGAACCAAATGAATTAAATCTTGACCCTGAAAATGAGTCTTCTGAATTGGACACAGAAAAAATAGAATATTTTTTAAAAGAGAATCCAATGGAATCAAAAATAATAAGTAAATTATTATTAAGAATTGAAAAATTGGAAGAGTTCTCAAAAGAGTCAAACATTAATACAGAAAATGTATTATTACAGCTAACACAATCATTGAGTACCACAGCCAATAAATTAAAAATTATTGAAAATTCAAATAATGAATTAATCAATGAGAATAAAAGATTAAAATCTGAGATTAGAAATTTAGAAAATAAATTAGAACACTCTCAGAATATTATGGCTACCATAGAGGGACGTGTAAAATTGTCTTTTTCAAATGTTAATGATACTTTGACTCAAGTACCTGTAATAAAAGATAGGTTACAAAGAGTAGAAATTGAAGTAGCTAACATTTTGAAAAATACTGAAACAATAAAGGATAATACCTCTTATGTAGAAAGAGTACCAGTTTTTATGAAACACTCTGAGGATAAACCAATGATAGAACATGAACATAGTGTCATAGGCTCTGAGAATATAAAATCAGTAAAAGATGAAATAAATGATCATCTTTCTAAAGTAAGTGAATTACTCAATATTCCTCAGGTTAGGGAAGCAAAAACTAGCCAAAAGAACTGGCCTAAGTTAGATCAGTACCCTTCTTTTGACGGGGATTCAAAATCTGATTGGCAACAATTCATACAAAGAATTGATAACTTAAAATTTTCATACAAATTACCTGATGAAGAAATTACTTCAAAGTTAATATCTTTATTTACAGATGTGGCCTTATTATGGTTTGAATCTGTATTGAGTGAGGGAATTAATTACTCCTGGAATGAATGGAAGGCACTAATTGAAAGGCAATTTGGTGGCCCAAAATTTAGAATCACTCAACAAAGACTGTATGAAAGGGCCAGATATAATCCAAATGCTGGAGATAAACCCATGGTCTTCTTAATGACTTTAATAAAAATCATGAAAGCTATGGATCCAAAAATGGATTATGAAGAGTGGAAAGAAAAAATAATATACAAGTTGCCTATATCAGTTAGAGACATTATTGTAGCTAGAACTGAAACTGTCAGAGACACCTCTGGATTCATCAATATATGCAATGAGATATTATTAAACCACAAATATGAAACCAAGTATAGTAATTACAGACAAAGTGTTGAAGTGGTAAAACCTACTACAAGTAAGTTACCAGTGGAAAAGAAAAAACCTTCAGCTCCCCTTGTCCCTAAGAGACAAGAAAATAACACTTGTTACAAATGTAATGAACCTTGGGTTAAAGGTCACACGTGTAAGAAAAGAATAAATGTTATTGAAACCTCACAAAATTCTGAACCTAGTAATCATGAAGATGAGAATGTGGAATCCAGTGAGGATTGCAAGAGTAACATATCTTACAGTGATGATGAAAATGAGATATTTGTATTAGAACAGGATATAATGTTCCTGAATGATGCTATACCTCATACAGACACATCTTTAACTTCCATAGAGGAAGCTGAAATAATTAAAGATGTATCTCATGATACTTACAAAATAACACCTATCAGAGCACCTGTTATCATATGTGGAAAAGAAATGAATGCCATTCTTGACACTGGGGCTGCAGGTAGTGTAGTTTCACTTAATGCATTAATGAAACTTGATAGTAAGTACCAGGAAAAACTAGAACCTGTTCAGACAAAGAACTGGAGGGGTTTTGGTTCAGTATTAAATCCAATTGGCAAATACAAAACTGCTGTATTCTTTAAATATAATAATGGATATGTTAGAGCAGTTTGTGAATTTGTAGTAATGGATAATAATAATTGTAGTGATTGGTTTATTATTGGCAATGATTTATTGACAAAATTTGGCATTAAACTAGATCCTGCAAACAGTTGTTTCACCATAGGGGTGAATGGTAAAAGAAAATTCAAAATATGTTCTGAAAATTCAGTATATACCATTTCTCCTAGAGAAGAACAACTGCAAGGTGGAAGAACCACCAATGAAGTGGGTGAATTGGAAAATGAAATCCAAAAGGCCTCTTTCAGTCCTCAACTCTCAAATATTGAACAAGAAGATATTTTGAGATTGATTAAATCATATCCTATGGCATTTGCTCATGGCTCAAATGAACTAGGATTGGTCAAAAACCATGAGATGAAAATCTCTTTAAGCTGTGATCTGGATAATATTCCTGGCAGCTTAAAAAAGAAACCTTACCCAGCATCTCCTGCAAAAAGGAAAGATATTGAAGACAATATAAAATTGTTGTTGGAAATGGGTATTGTTGAAAAAGTGGACACAACACCTAAGTATTGTGTCATTTCACCAGTATTAATCTCTTATGAAAAAGATAAGGCAAGATTATGTGGTGATTATAGAGCTCTGAATACATATACAGTAGATGATATTTACCCTCTACCAAGGATAGCTTCTATCCATGCTACCTTACAAGGAGCAAAATATATTTCCTGTCTGGATGGGAACAAGGGTTACCACCAGATTCCTGTGGAAAGAGATTCTCAAAATTACTTATTAATAACCACACATATGGGTATTTATAAGTATGTGAGAATGCCATTTGGCCCAAAGAATGCCCCTTCAGTCTTCCAAAAATTGATGGATAGTGTTTTTCATCAAGAAATGGTTGAAGGATGGCTATTGGTCTATATTGATGACATCATAGTGTTTTCAAAAACATATGATGAACATTTAAATCACCTGAAAAGAGTCTTTCAAAAAATGGATGAAATTAATATGACTATTGCATTAAAGAAATGTAAGTTTGGATTTCAATCCTTGAAAGTACTTGGACATGTTGTATCTGGATTACAAATTTGTGTTGACCAGAATAAAGTGGCAGCAATTAAAAACATTGGGATACCTAAAAATGTAAAAGAGGTTCAAAGTTTTTTAGGTATGTGTGGATATTATAGACAATATATTAAAAATTACCAATCCATTGCAGCCCCTTTAACAACATTAATCAGGAAGAATGAAGCTTTCATTTGGAATAATGAAAGACAGAACGCCTTTAACAAATTAAAGGAATGTTTGATGTCAGCTCCAATATTGGGACTGCCAGATTTCACCCTACCTTTTATCTTGTACACTGATGCAAGTTTCATAGGTTTGGGTGCTGCTTTACAGCAAAAACAGATAATAAATGGAAAATTATCTGAAGTAGTTATCTGTTATATATCCAGAACCTTAAGAAAGACAGAACTAAGGTATGGTGCCACACAGCTAGAATGTTTAGCCGTGGTGTGGGCTTTGGAGAAACTTCATTACTATCTGGAAGATCAGAAGTTTGAACTTATAACAGATTGCAGTGCAGTAAAATCATTACTAAACATGAAAACACCTAATAGGCACATGTTTAGATGGCAACTAGCTGTACAAGAGTACAGAGGAAGAATGACAATTACTCACAGAGCAGGAACATTGCATTCAAATGTGGATTTATTATCAAGAAGTCCTTTGCCAAATGATGCTGACAACCCAGCTTATGTACCTGAAAATGAGGTTATACATATATTTGGGATTTATATAGTGGATTTAGAAGAAGAGTTTATGCAAACTATATTGGAAAATTATTCATCTGATAAAGATTTGTCTAAACTATCTACCATTCTTAATGATCCAACAAATGCCTCCATGAGTGCATTAATTAAAACCTTGCCTCCAAAGTATAAAAATGCGTTGGAAAAAGGTAAACTATCAAGTGAAGATGGATATATATATTACAGGAAAAAGTTAAGCAATGTAATAGTAATACCACCTTCTATGAAAGAGTTAATGTTGAGTACTTGTCATGATGACATCTTAGCTGGTCATTTTGACTTTAACAAAACATTAACCAGAGTTAAAAATACAGCCTGGTGGATAAACATGAAAGAGGATGTACAAAAATACATTGAAACATGTGACTCTTGTCAGAAATCTAAAAGATTAACTGGGAAGAGAGCTGGGTTGTTACAACAAATAGAGCAGCCAAAAGCTCCATGGGAAATTATAAACATGGATTTTGTAACTGGCTTGCCATTAGCAGGAAAAGAAAGTTTCAATTCTTGCTGGGTAATAGTGGATAGATTAACAAAAATGTGTAAGTTTATCCCTACCCATAAAGAGGTATCTGCAAAAGACTTGGCATTACTATGGTGGACTCAGATGATGAATACTGCTGGGTTCCCCAAAGCCATAATCTCTGACAGAGACCCTAAATTTACTTCAGAGTTCTGGACATCTTTGATGGAAGTATCAGGTTGTCAATTAAAATTGTCTACAGCACACCATCCACAAACTGATGGGCTGGCTGAGAGGATGATACAAACTCTTGAAGACATGATCAGAAGATATTGTGCCTTTGGATTAGAATACAAAGACAATGAGAAATTCACACATGACTGGGTAACATTAATTCCTGGCCTTGAATTTGCTTATAACAGCACAACTCATTCTGTAACGGAGAAGAAACCATTTGAACTCTGGCTGGGATATGTACCAAATACCCCAGTAAATCTTTTAAATAAGCTA
>JASXTE010000001.1:36234199-36419199 GCA_030280995.1 Hemileia vastatrix | reverse complement strand
TTGTTGGCTAAAAAGAGAAGAAGAAGGAAAAAGAGCTGAAGGAGTATTAGAGGAGGATGAAGATGAATAAACAGTGTTGGAGTTGTTGTTGGAATTGGAGGTTGAAGTTGAGGTTAGAGTATTTGATTGAGTTGAAGTTAATGCTGATGAGGATGAAGTTGAAGAAGATAAGAGAGTTGAAGCTGAAGAGATGGATGAAGAGGTAGAAGATAAAGAAAATGAGCGGGACAATAGATCTTCAATTAATCGAGTACCTATATTATAACCCCTACAGATAAATGGATAAGTAAAGATAATAAATATGATAATCTTGAGTAGAATGATGTACATTTTATCAAGCTGTTGATTAACCAATTGATAATCTTCATAATCTTTAATTAATTGAACGACTAATGAACCGTAAGTTAACACGAAAACTTCGGCATTAATTTTTTCAGAACGTTTCCAAAGTTCGTCACCTTGCGCGGATATTTTTTTAATAAAATCCATGTTAGGTTAGATTATGATTGAGGGAAGTAGAGTGAATGTGATGATAGTGGATGAGGAGAGAAAAGAGGTTGGAATTAAGTACATACCGACATAGACTTAGCAATTTGCTCGCCTGGATTTTCCATTTGTAGATGTTCTTTTTTATATTCACCTGAAAAAAGTTAGTCTTGTATGTCTACTGTTTTTATACTCTTATTTTTTCCCTTTTCAAAAATTCTCTTAGAAAATTAAAATGTATTTCAATAAGCTCAATTTTTTATTTTTACTAAATTTCATCTATATGTCCACATCTCTCATTACACACCAGGAAAAAATGGAGGGGGGAGGGAACTTGCATGCAACTCCTTACCCCAATCAATTCGGTAGGGTTACTGACTTGTATGAAAGTCTCTCCTTATTTTTTTCAGGTATATAATGAAAATATGCCATTATTTCTAATCCCTATAATTCTGTTGTTCTTCACTCCATTGGCCTTGTATTTCATTGAAACATTTGGTTTTTGAATGTAAATCTATCTATCCTTAATTTTTCTTTTTTAAAAATATAATATCCTGGCTGTACGGTGAAAAATATTATAGATGTTTTTCAAAATCAATTTTTGCATTCAATCTGCGTACCTTATCACCAGAAAAAAAATCTGGTTTCCGCCAGCAGGTCTCAGGTTTTTTTTCCTGGTGTATTACTGATCCCAAAATATCATAGAACATGATGAATTTGTATATTGCCCAAACAAGACGTATTGCTTATTATGCTATAACTAGTTGGATGTAGATATATGATTTCAAATTGTAGTTTTATAGATTTATGCAAATCCTTGAACCAATTCTTTTTTTTTATCATTTTTGGTAACATATATAAATTGGTGTAGAACCAGATGTTCATATCTTAAATAAAGATACATATATCACCAGTGGAAAAATGGGGGGGGGCATTTGAGTTCATCTTGAACACTCTTGGAGGGTGATTAAAAGATTGTCTAAAATTTGGTTTGACCTTTGTGTGTCTTTAAGCACACCCAAGCTCAAACTAAGTTCATTTATTGAATAATTTAGTGCTCACATGTGTGATAAGCAAAGGGGCTTGCCAGTAATCCTGTCAGGCTGAGTTCAAGTACAGAGACAAGAATAGCTTGATTAGTCAATTCTATAGAAGATTTGATGGTCCTATATGAATACTGTAGTACAAATCCAATAAGTATTAAAATATAACTCAATATAAGGGTCTCAGTAATTTTAATCTCACTAATTATAAATGGATTACAATCTTATAGTTGGTAGAAAAAAAGTTAATATAATTCAAACAGTATTCAAAGACTTTAAAAGTACTAACAAAATGTACTTTAATTAGAGGGTATCATATTTAGAAATTTGTAATTATTTAAAAGGCATTTCACAACACAAAAAGAAAGCCACAAACTTGACATTAACTCTCAATAAAAAGGTGTTTTGGAGGCACAATATGTCATATTTTAAAAAATAGTCATGGTTGATTTGGTGGAAAAAAGTGGTATTATTAAATGGAAGATTATTGTAATGCTTATATGATTTAATTGTAATAATAAAGAATGTAGAAAATAAGACCAAAAACCCCCTCCTTTTATACCCAATAATTTTCCAATATACTCCCCTGATTTACCAATCCTATACACAGCCAATGATGCCTCATTCTGGCCAATAAACCTGCCCAACAACATAAGGAATGACCAATAACACAATTAAAATGATATGACCTGCCAAAATCCTGGAGTAATAGGGATAATCCATTAAAATAAAAGAATAAGCCAAAAAGAGAGTATATGCGTGTAATACCTTTAACTTAATGTCAACCAGTCATCCAGAAGAAGTAGGTAAGGAGGGATAAGAGGAAGAAGAAGAAGAAGAAGAAGAAGAAGAACAGAACTAATGACAACTATGGGACTGTGGGAAGGTCTTGTAAGCGATTAGAATTATATATGTATTTTGTAAGTACTTTTATTTCAATCTGCTTAAACAAGGCTAATTGCTAATACTAAAAAATAATCTCTTAATGCAATCATGGAACTATTTAATTACTTATAACTCTTAATGGGATAGATACCACAATAATAGTAGTAGTTGTAATAAAATAATTGTAATTATTTATTGATAAAATAAAATATTTTGTAAGAGGTGAGTAAAATAAGTGATGCTGATTCAGGGGGTTAACAATGCCTTTATATAGGCAAGGGGTCCTCTGAAGCGCCACAAAAACATATACATGAGAATAAAATAAATTAAAAGACACTAATAAAATAACTATAGCAATAATATAAGGGGAAAAATATAGAACATGTAACAAATATGAGTAAGAGCCCAATTTTTCCCACCACTTTAATCCCAGACTTTTAAGATAAAACAAGTATTATAATATAATTAAAATGGTAAACAAATTACATGAAACATCAAGAATTATACTACTTTAGAAAGATGGTTAATATGGTTAGTATAAAACATAAATAAATAATTGTTTCAAACTATTTTAATATTGTAATAACTATTATGAGTTAAAACAAATAATTAATTTAATGAAATAACTAAAGTAAAGTAGAAATTAAATATTGTTTTATTGAGTAAGTTTTTTAACTTAGTTAATAGTTTTCTGACACAATTAAGGGTCAAAAAAGCACCCAATATTTATGATTTATAAGGTATGTATAATATAATTATATATAATTAATTAATTAATAATTTATAATTATTCAATACTTTAAAAGCACTAATTTTTATAGAATATAATGTATTAGTTATTTATTTACTTGTATTTACAATTTATATAGTAATAAAATTTATATAACTCATATTTTAATTTATTATTATAATTTAGTTATTTTAATTTTATTTCTCAATATAAGTTTAATTTAAATACAAAAATAAAAATAGAAATTTTCAATTTTTAAGTTCAATAAAATATTACAACATTTTACTGGACTCTTGGTACAGCCTGACTGGCACTAAAAGACTAAAAAAGGAAAGAATAACACTAAATATTACACAATACTAAGGGGAATTAACAGTAGAAATAAAGAAGCTGATTATTCCAAATTACTATGTGAAATACCCATCCAATTATGACTAATATTGACTGAGAACCCACTGAGAAACCCAAAAAAGGACATGAAATGTGGGGCAACTGAATGCAGTCCTTGAAAGGTGCTTGCACAGGTAAATCCTTGACTAAATAGGGGGTGTAAGTTCTGGTAAATCTGCACTTATTTAAGTTATAATTTCGAAAATAAACTAACCCTAACATTGGTGGATTTCAAAATTAAATAAGTCACTTATTTCACTCAAATCCGCACTTTCTCAACCAAAAGTGCTGATTTCACCATAATTTCCCATTTCACTGTTTTATCAGAATCATCCCATTCATACACAGCACTCTGCAGCATAACACTTCATAACTCAAAACATTGCAGATCATTTACATTTCATACTGTATAAGAGTAATGCCTTCCTCACTCTCAAATTGTGATAAGCTACATCAAGCAATGACTTTAATAGCTCTTGATATCCTCTTGGACTCTGATTGCAATTATGATTATGATATTTAAGAAGATTTTCTTTTTTTATCAAAAATGGCCAGGAAACATTAACTTCTTCCAAGAAAGCCTCAAATACACCATCAAAACACTTCTTAACCTATCTGTACCCAGTTTTAGAAAATTTTTCAGGACTTCTCAGGAATCTTTCCTAAGAAAGGTTATTCTTATTTGTATATTGACTTTGATTTTGAATTTTCTGTTATAGTCTCTTTGTTTTCCTTCATCATCTCAACATGAAATCACATACTTTCTGCAATTACATAATTTTTCAGTCATTCTTTTTTTTCTTTCATCACTTATATCCATTTCCACCTCTTCTTGTTGTGGTCTTCCAACATTGGCAGGGGCCTTTGTTGTGTGATTTGGCACTGTTTGTGCATGTCTTAATTGACATCTGTTGAGGAATTAGGTATTTTTCTGGTTTTATTCCATGGATATTAAGTCTGCGGGTATGTGGGTACTATCATTGGATAGCCCCGGTTTTTCTCTATATTTCATGTCCTTTAGACATTTTTCATATTCTAAGTTTTAAGGGGTCATTTCCTCATTTTTCATTTAAAAGATAGCTGTTTAATTTTGTTTTTTGTTTTACGGGATAACCTTAAGTCTTAGGGTTAAGTGCTTAGTACCATTGGATAGGACTAATTTAGCTCTATATTTCATGTCTCAATGTTGTTATAGTGAAATTCCATGTTTTAAAGGTTTTAGTAGTTGTAGCTAATTTTTCTAAGTAGATTAGGTGCTTTTATTGGTTTTCTGGCTTCAGGGAGGCCAGGCCACTTCAGGAGGCGCCTCCGACGTCGGGCGGCCTGCCTGCCTCTGTTTTAGAAGGTTGGGGAGCGCTTCTGGAGGTTTTTTATTCAATTTGGCGGGTACAGGCGCCAAATTTGTGGGTATGCATGGGCTCTTAGATAGTGGTCTGTGTGTACATAGTGAATAAGACAGTTTGGGGCAACCTTAATTATCATACAACCATCTGGAGGTGATATCATTGTTCCTCACTCAGTTTTCACTGTTTTTTGGCCACAATTGGCTGTGTTTATTGCAAGGTTAGTTCTTCATTTAACTCAACTTTGGCAACTGTTTTCTCTGTTATAGTCTTGCAAGCTATAGCAAGTATCATTGCTGTCTCTGGTGTGGATTTGCAGCCTACATCAAGTATCCTTGCTTTCTCTGGTGTGGACATTGGTCTGCGTTTCAGTTCTTTGGTCTGGTAGTCTGTCTGTGGACTACTTCCTTGGCTCATCAAGCAGTCAAGTGTGTTGAAAAGGGGCTTTAGAAAACAGGAACCAACTTACTTTAGCAAGTAAATCTCACTCTATTTTTCTAAAGGGACAGGGGATTTTCTCTCTGGTTTTTCTCCAACTCCCTTGGTCAAGGCCTATAGCTAGTACTATAGGATTGTCTACATTGTTCATCCCTCAAATAATTTGAAGTCAAATGTTTTCTCAACTCATCTCTCCAGGTAAGTCATTATTTTATTTTTACTTATATATTTGCTAATTAATTTTTTTTTTGTATCTAAATTTTTTAGCTAGTGTTTGTTTTTTGATTTTAAAGGTAAAATTAACCTTTTTCTTTTTCTCCCTATTTTCTTTCTTTCTTTAGCTCCATCATCCTTCTCTTCATCCCTCCTTGGCTTGGCCATTATGCCACCTTTTGCCTATTTCACTTTTTTTTGGTTCCACGTCATTGAAACACATACATTGCACATTCTGAAAGCATTTAACTTGCTCCATATTCAATTTCCCCCAAATTCCAAATTCCAACTTCACTCTTTCTCACTCTATTCTTCCTACCTTTCAATTAAGGTAAGTTTAATCTCCTTTTTTTCATGCCTATATAATATCTCATTTTTTCTATAAAAATTTCATACTTAAATATATGTAGGACTCAAATCTGGATAACAGTGGACTTATATAACTCCTCATGTTGTCATTTTTATTATCACTTTTCAAGTTTCCATATAATTTTGAAAATCAGACTTGGAATTAGGGTTAGGTTTATTTGAAACTAATTTCCTTTTAACCAAATATTTTCCTGAAGGCTATATTTTATTTCCCACAAACAGATTTGAATTTGGTTCAGTGGTTTCTGAGATATAGGCCTTTAAAGTTGAGCCTTTTTTTCCCAATTTGAATTTTTTATCTTTCATTTTTTATATAACAAATTAGGTTTAGGTTTGTTTAAATCATATGAACTTTAACTGAAGATCCTCCTGAATCATATCTTCCATTTCCCACAAACAGGCTTGAATTAGGTTCAGTGGTTGCTGAGATTTTAACCTTTGAATTTGAGCCTTTTTTTCCAAATTTCACTTATCTTATTTCACATTTTTATATTGCATAATTAGAGAATAAGGATTCAGAAACTCTTATCTGATGATTATATAGTCTTTTATCTCCCTCTTCTTGGAATTTTCATCATCAATTTTCAAGTTTTTGTGCAATTTTAAAAAGCAGATTCAGAATTAGGGTTAGGTTTATTTGAATCATCTGTCCTTTTAGCTGAAGAAACTTCTGAAGCCTATCTTTCATGTCCAGTAAACCAATTTGAATGTGGTTCAGTGGTTGCTGAGATATTTACCTTTAAAGTTGAGCCTTTTTTTCCAAATTTCACTATTATTTATTTCATAATGCATATCATAATGTTTACACCATGCATTTATCCTTCCAGATTCCAATGATTATCTAGGCTTTTATCTCCATTTTGTTGGAATTTTCATCATCAGTTTTCAAGTTTCTGTGCACTTTTGAAAATCAGAGTCAGTATTAGGGTTATGTTTATTCAAATATACTGTCATATTAGCTGAAGGTACTTCTGAAGCCTATCTTTCATTTCCAGAAAACCAATTAGAATTTGGTTCAGTTGTTGCTGAGATATTGACCCTTAAAGTTGAGCCTTTTTTTCCCAATTTCACTTTTATTTATTTCATAATGCATAACATAACATTTACATCATGCATTTATCCTTCCAGATTCCTCAAACTACCTTTCTCTTTACTTATTATTCTGCCCTTACATCAAGGTGTGTTTTTTTATTTTTCTTAGCATTTTCATATGTCTAACCCTTCTCTCATTTTTGCCTCTCTTATCAGATCAGTCAAAAGTTAGTCCAACAAATCAACAAGGTAAAAAAAGAAGGTAAAATTAATAAATTTACAAACCTTTAGGTAGATAATTTTTTTTTGGGGATTTTTAAAGTCATTGAATATTTTTTATTCTTTCATAAATTTTTAATAAATAAATATAATATTTCAATTTACTAAACTAAAGTAATGAGCCAACAAACTTGCATTGTATAAATGGTAATCATGATAAAATTAAACTTTTTCATGGGGTTCATCTGGCCTACACCTGTGGAAAATCCCAAACTTAGTTTCTAGACTTGGTCCACATTTTGGCTTGAGGAATTTTCATTAATATAAAACTAGTATATTTGACTTATCTTATTTATTTATTTATTAATTTATGGAATTAATCTAAATTTTGGTGATTTTCACCCCTTACCTCAATAAAATACGGGGGAGGGTATTGCAAAATTTTCAAATCTGACATGGAAAATTCATGACTAAGAAAAATTTAGTGATACCCATCCCTTGCTTCAATAAAATGCAGGGGAGGGAATTGCCAAATTTTTCAAACAGATATAGAATTTGGTTGACTTTGCTTTATTTAGAAATGCAAATTGGTGGTGAGGTGATAAATTTATGTTGTTGATGAGGTTTTTTGCACAGGTGTCAGTATTATTTTACCATCTGAAATTCCAAAAGTGCAATATTTTATAGTCCAATAAGGAGAAATGGTGTTAACAGAATCTCATGATATAACTATTTTTGATAAGATTTAAAGTAACTATTAAACAGGGAGCCAGAAAGAATATACATTTCTTAATAGAGAAGATACATGACATTGAGATTTTTGGAAACAGTAGTAATTCCATTCTCCAAATCATAATCATCAATACCAAAGCCAGTGGAAGTGGAAGAACAATGAGCCTTATTATATTTTGATTGATAGCTTTTGAATCTCTCCTTCATTTACTTAGGATTGATGTCAATTCTACCTTTTTGTTCTCTTTTTTACTTCATTTGCCATCAACAAAAATAAATTGACCTTTGATGAAGGTGGACTTCTGATTTGGGGAGATTGAAAATACAAAAAAAAGGAAAAAAACATGCCTGGTTAAAATTTAAAAATAATATGTTTCAAATCTCAGTGAGGGGTGTGTGCTGAAGATTGAAGAGAGGATTGAGGTCTCAGTGTCACATGTGACAGGGATGGGGTGGGCAAGGAAGAAATGATGTGGCCAACATGTGGTTGTGAAAAATAATTGGGAAAAAATTTCTGATTTGAGATCAAAACTGACATCCATTTTTGAAATAAATGACTATTTTTGCAAAATTTAAGTGCTGATTTGGTTTTAAATCTGCAGTTAAGATAAGGGCAGATTTTCCAGAACTGACACCCCCTAATATCACAATTTTATTCTATAACAGGGATTCTTTTTCTGAAATCACTATATGAAGTGACCCCAACCTGCTGTAATTATCCAAATATTTCTATAGGCATTCTATTTACTTGTAGCCTCTTTTGAATTATTTTAACTTAATGGAAGATAACCAACAGAATTCTTGAGGAAAGGTCCCCAATTGTAAGGCTGAGTTCAGGTACAGAGATTCAAATAGCTTTATTATTCAGTTGTCTAGAAGATTTTAATGGTAATATATGAATACTTTAGTAAAAATCCACTAACTAGTTAAATATAACTCAATATAAGGGTCTCAGTAGTTTTAATCTCACTAATTATAAATGGGTTACAATATTATAGTTGGTAGAGAAATAGATATAATAATACAAATACTATTAAAAGAATTTTAAAATTACAAATGATATGTATTTTAATTATAATGGTTATATGTTTAAATTTTAATGATAAAGAATGTAGAAAATATAACTAAAAACCCCTCTTTTTATACCCAATAATCCTCCAATGTATCCCCCTGATTTACCAATCCTATACATGGCCAATGACTCCTTATTCTAGCTAATACACCTTCCCATAAACCTAATACATGACTAGTAACATAATTAGAATGATATCACCTGTCAAAATCATGGGGTAATAGGGATAAACCATCAAAATAAAAGAATAAGCAAAAAAGAGAGTATATGCGTGTAATACCTTAAAATAAAAGACTAAAAAAAGAGATAATAACACTAAATATTACACAATACTAAGGAATTATCAGTAGAAATGAAGGGGATAATTATTCCAAATAACTACATGAAATCCCCATCCAATTACGACCAATATTGACTAAGAAACCATTGAGAAGCCCCAAAAAGGACATGAGATGTGGGGTAAATGAATGCAGTCCTTGGAAGGTGCTTTCATAGATAAATACTTGACTAATTAAGGCTAATTTAAGTGTGGTAGTGAACTAAAGGCACCAATTTTGAGGTTGTTAATAAAATTAGTGCATATAATGAGGTCAATGCACTTATAATTAAATTAGGACACTAAATAAGCTCCTGTTGCCTATTTTAGTTTGTTTTTCCATAGTGGGCATGTATTGTGGGGGTAATTATAGTGTGAAAATTCTAAATTTGCTAAAAATGAAGCTATTAATGTGGGAAAAATGCAGGCAGTATGTGGCCAGTACATCGAAGCCATTTCTGGCATAAAAAACACCAAATTTTAAAAGTTTTATTTTTATGAATTTGAATAGGCAAATCAATAGTTATAATTAAGGAAAATTGATATGTCAAGGCACATTTTTAAGATTATTAAATTTATTGCACATATATTCAACTTTTAAGTGATTTAAAGTGCAATTCTTGTTTTTTCCATAAAACAATGAAAACAACAGCTTTTAGTCTACTTGAAAATTAGTTAGCCTTATTTTTAAGGCTCTTAATAACTCTCGTACATATTCCAACTTAGTATTAAGTACATAAGACATATAAAAGGTAGATATATACATGTATATAAGGTATTATAATGGCATATATTGTGTTTAATCATTGATTTCACTTATGTATACAACTTGTGTAACTTTATTTATTGTTCCCATGTGTACTAAATGTGTTTAACATAATTTATAAGCACTTTTTAATCATTTCTGGAAATATCTAGGCTGAAACTAATCATGATGAAGAAGGGAAGTGTTTTGATGAATTGTTTGACCTAATAGAAGATGTGTTTGGGGAAAAATGTGGTGTTTCAATACACCTGCTCGGGGAAAGTGTATTTCATTTTCTGCTGGTGTGTTCTGTACCTTTTTTGTGGTTTATGATGAAATTTTTTAGACACCCCATTTACCATGCAATATGGGAGGCAGAATTGCTAGCAAGTCCGCAACCTTGAACCCTAACCCATATCTGATTTAGCACATAATGAGGCTGTGATGAAACAGCCAAAAATCAAGCTTGGTAACTCTCTGAAATAAACTCAAAGACAAGTTGAATACTTGTTGAAGCACAGTTGATCATTATTTCAAAAATTCTTTTAATCTGACTTACTGTAATTATTAAAGGAATATAAATGTGAGGGAAGTCCACCACATTAACAGACTGGAGAATGCATAAGATTTTATAAATATTGTGATTCTGCTTTATTAATTCATACAAATTAGTAAATTTCTTATGTAAATCAAATCAAAAGCTGTTTACATAATTATATAAGTTTGTGGAGGTATCATTATATTGAGAAATAACTTAATATCATAAGGAGTTATTGAGGAGAAAATATGTAGTTGACTGATATTTTTCATTGTATTTAATTAATAAAAATTTTTGTAAATATATATATTTATTCTAATTTTATGATCAGGAATTATTAATTTTTTTTTCAAGCTTTAAAATATTTATGAAATTTAAAAATCTCTTTCAAATGTAGTTAAAATACATTAATTTAGAAGTATAATTTATATAATTAATACATATCATTTTTTTCAATCAAGTGAAAAAATTATATGGTCACTATTATTTTTAAATAATAAATTTCCTTCTTCTTCAATTAATCAAAATATTAAGGGTGGGGTTTTATGATGATAAAACATATGTATAATAATTAGTACACTGAAATTTAATGTTTTTTTTTTGGTTTTGGGATATTAAACTTTCCATTTTTGTTATTATATATATATGTATAGATTATTTTTTAATTTCAAAACTCTCCTTCCATATCTTTCCCTCCAATTTCAGGTTCATATCATGTTCTTTCCCTGTTGAATCATCTCCCTTATTTTCATTTTAATTTTTTCTTACCTATTCTATTTCCTTTTCACACTTTTTGATTGCTTCTCCACCCCTCTCCATTCTACCTCCTTGGAACTCACTCCTTTCACTCCTTTCTCCAGCCCCTTTTAATTACTTTAGAGTGAAAGATAGATAGAAAGTAAAAGGGAGGGGGTGGAAAGTGTGAGGGGTGGACATTATTGAAGAGCAATAGAGTTAGGATGGAAAAAAAGGGGTGAGGAATATAGAAACAGATATGGTGAGGGATAAAAAAGTTTAGCAAGCCATTGGAAATAGGAGTGAGTGGGGTATGGTGGTGTGCACTGGGAGCCAAAAGGGTGTGGTGGGGTAATGTGGAAATCAGAAGGGTTGGGTTGGGGTAGGAAGAGGAAAAAAAAGATTTAGAAGGGTTGTGATTAGAGAAAAAGGGGTAAAATGGGCTGAAAAGTGAAAGGGGAGAGAATGAAGTGTGAGTAAAAAGGTGAGGAAGGGTGAGAGGAGTAAAAGTTCAGTTTTCAAGGCATGGAAAGCAAAACAAAGGTAAAAAGATGATGAGAAAAAGGAAATGGGTGGTAATAGAAGTGAAACAGGTAAAGAGTCTGAAAAGTATGTTTAAAGGGGGGGAAGGAGCATCAAAAAAAGGTGGTGAAAATTAAAAGGTGAAATCTATTTTTTGGCAAAAGGATAGAGTCCACCCTGTAACAATAAGATGCTTTGCTTTCATTCAGAAAACCATTAGTTAAACCTGCTGTATGGCTATTTTACATCCTTAATCAATTCAAAATACATATATATTAGCTGTTAGTAATAAATACTTATATTTGAAGTAGAAGAATTATAAAAATAGAAAAACTAGCCATAAAGACCTAGTAATTTTTTTTAAAAATCATTTCATGGAATGATTGTGATAGTTATACATTAGATCAAAAAATAAATTTTACAGGTAAATTTTTGAAAAAAATTAAAAAATGGAATAAAGCATGTATGATATTTAAACAAAGTCTCTTCCCTATATTATGAGGTGAATTTACTTATTCTTTAACTTAAAATTAAATACTGTTGGTTAGATGAAAAATAGCTATGGCTTTCCTTATAGAGTACAGATGAATCTTGAACAAAAAATTCATTGCCATATTTTACCTTTTAGATTGATTTTGTTTGTTTTATGATTAATATACATATCTGAATAATTATACTTTTTAAATAAAAATTTATGAAAATTAAATAATTAAGCTGTTCCAATATATTTAATGATATTTATTCAGTAAAATAATAAGCCCCTTGAGCCCTTTCATTGCTTAAGTTTTTTCACACAAATAATTATATACAACTTTTTAAATGTATACATCTTAGTTGTAATGGAACTTGAATTGAACTCCAAATGAGATTCTGTTTCTGACCACTGTTCAAGATAAGTTAATCTTTGAGATTTTTATTTATTTTTTGTTAAATTTGATTGCAAACTCCTTAATGTGTGCCCAGGTTTATCTTTTTATTGAAAAGATTTATACCAAATACTATGAAATGCTGAACATATATCAAACTTTGGATTTTTCCTATTTTTTATTTATAATAAAATCTTTAAATTTCTTTTTAATAATTTTAATATTAGTTTTCCCATATGATAGATTAACAAAACTTTAAAATTTCATTTTTTGTATCTACAATATACATGAAAAGACACAAATTTTTCTTATTGTACTTAAACTAAACTGGAGGAATATGATTTTTGTACTTATTAAACATTATTTGGCTCCTTCTTATTCTTAAAATTCTTTTGCTTAGCTTTTTAGTTCAAATTTTATTGAAAACTTCAAGTTATGAATCCAGATAGTTTAGAAATTTGAAAAAAAATATTTTTCATCAATTTGAACTTGAAGATAGTTTCAACTTACAGCCTTAAATTTTTATTTTTATAATAAATGAAAATTTAAAAGTTTTTCCATTAAAATGAGTTTTTATAAAAAGTAATTAATTTAAGTATTGATTCTTAATAAGGAATATAGCTTAGAAGATGCATGAACTCTTGCTGTTCAATAAAATCTCAATTATTTTTATTTTTTATAGTTTCTAATAAAGAACATAATTTTTTAAAATATTGGTGTTAAAATCATATCACTAACAAAGCATTAATAAATAATTAAATTGAATGTTTTCACTTGACTATAATGTTTGAATTTTGTATTGTAAATTTGCATGGTCAATACTCTTGTTCTGGAAAAAAAGAAGGTAGTTCTGCAATGCTATACTCAATTCAAAGCTCAAAAATAAAAAATTGAAACATCTCATCCCCCTATTTAAAATATTTTCTTAACTTTAAATTTAAAAAAATTCAATTATTCTAATATTAGCCTGTTCTATCAGTATCACTGAGATATATGTTTTGTCAGGCTAAGGTCAAGTAAAAGGACGTGAACTAGCTTGAATAGTCAGTTGTCTAGAAGATTTTAATGGTCCTATATGAATATTGTAGTTTTAATCCACTAAGTTGTAAAATATAATCAAATATAAAGGTCTCAGTAATATAATTCTCACTATTCTTATATATGGCTTACAATCTTTGTAGTTGGTAGAAAAATAGATTATTTAATTCAGATACTATTCAAAAGTCTTATAAAAGTACTAATTGATATGTATTGTAATTTATTTGGTTATATTGGTTGAATTGTAATGATAAAGAATGAAGAAATACAACCCAAAAAACCTCCTCCTTTTATACACACTGAGTTCCCCAATGATTCCCTTGATGTACCACCCAATACACAGTTAATGACGCCTCTAAACAACTAATAGACATGCCCATCAACATTCCCAATAACCCATGACATAATTAGAAGAGTAACAACCGCCAAAATCCTGTAATAATAAGGGAAATCCATCAAAATTAAAGAAAAAGACAAAAAGAGAGTATATGCGTATAAAACAATAATATTAAAGACTAAAGGAGACTTTTTAAGGTTAATAATAGCTTAATAATAAGGGGGATTGACTGTAGAAATAATGGGGCTAATACTGACATTATACTACGTGAAATTCCCATTCAAAAATAACCAAAATTGACTGAGAAACCACCCAAAAACTTAAAAAAGAGCGTGAGATGTGGGGTAACTACATGCAGTTCTTGGCAGGCGCTTGCACGGGTAAATCCTTGACTAAAATTAGGCGAATTTAAGTGTGGTGATGAAATAAAGTGCCAAGAGTGAGGTTATTAATGAAATTAGTGCATATAAACAAGGTCAATGCATTATTAATTAAGCTAGGACACTAAATAAGCGCCTGTCGCCTATTTTAGTGTCTTTCCCCACAGTGGGCGTAGAATGTGGGGTAATTATAGTGTGAAAAAGCTAACTTTGCTAAAAATGAAGCTATTCACACGGGAAAAAAGCAGGCAGTATGTGGCCAGTACACAGAAGCCATTTCTGGCATAAAAAACACCAAATTTGAAAAGTGTTATTTTTATGCATTTAAATAGCCAAATCAATAGTTCTAAATGAGCCCAATTGATCTGTCAAAGCGCAATTTTGATATTCTCAATTTTATAGTGCATATAGTCAACTTTTAAGTGAAATAAAGCGCATTTCTTGTTTTTTGCATAAAACAATGAATATAACAGCTTTAAGTGTACTTAAAAATTATGTAGCCTTATACTTAAGGTTCTTAAGACTACCCTAACATATTCCAACTTAATATTAAGTACATAAGACCTATAAAAGGTGGATATATGCGTGTATATAAGGTGTTATAATGGCATTTTTTTGTGTATTATCATAATTTTACTTATGTATACTATTTGTGTACTCTTATTTATTATTCCCATGTATAGTTCATGTGTTTAACATAAATTATAATTACTTTTTACTCAGTCCTGGAGATATACAGGCTGACATGTTTTCTCTCATTTCAAAATCTACTCTCATATATTGACTCTTATATAAATAAAATTATGCATTGATAAATTGAAATTCACTTTAATACATAATGTAGAATCTGTGAAAAATAGTAGAACATGAAATTTAAAATCAAAAACTCTCAAAGTGCATTATAAAAATATGTTTAGTTTGTGCTGTGTATTCTCAGTTGAACACTATTGATATCTTAAATTATTGAATTCAAGAAAAATAAAGCATAATGCTTACATTTTGAAAGAATATTTTTTGATTTATATTAATTTTTCCATTTGTATTTTGGGTTCCTTTTAATTAATTGATTTTAAGAACAAAATTTCACTTACTAGAAGTTAATTTCTGTGACTTGATAAAATTACTTTAAAGAATGAAAATGAACCTAAAGAATATTTATGGATTTGATAAAAATTGCTTCATAATTATGAAAAGTATTGTATTTACTAAAAATTTATCATAAAATGCTTTTGAAGTTGAGAACATAGTTTATCCTAAAAAAGACTAAAATTACTTTACTCACTGTTTGTATCATTTTCTTGCATTTGTAAATTTTATTAAAAAAATAGACTTTATCACTTAAAAAATTTTTTTTGTTTAACATATATAATCTCATTCTTCAATTTTTATTTATTTGAGGATAAGAGAAATGAAGGTGCTTCATCAAGTTCACCATTTAAAAATAAAATTTTACTGCACCTAATTTTTATGATTTTATGTCTTTTATACAGAATTTTAGAATATAATACAGGATAGGATCTATGGCTTAATTTTAAGTTATATAATTCATTTAAATAAGAAAATTATTGCATAAGCTAAATATTTTGAAAAAAAAATTGTGAAAAGTTCAGTTTACATGGTCTCTATAAAAAATGATTGTTTTGGATTATGAAAAAATGGATGTTTTCTACATTAAGAAGTCATGAACTATTTTTTAAATTTTTTCAAAAATATGTATTATATTTCTTAGAATGATTAAAATTAATGCTTAAGAAAAAATAATGTAATTTCTTGTCTTTTTATTTATAAATTTTTATTCCAAAAGATCATCTGATTACATTTCATCAAAAAGTATTTTTTATTAAAAATATTTCAAAAGTTCTTATATTCTATTTACTGTCCAGCTTTGAATAGTTTTTCATAATGATTTCAATTAAAACTCACCCATTTTTTGTGAATATTTCAAGCTTATTTCATGAAGATTTCAGTCTGAGCTCATTCTGAGTTCAGTCTGAGTTCCATCTGAGCTCCATATGATTTCAATTTGAGGACCTGTTTGCATGTCCCCCCAAATATTGTGTGGTGATTGGTATTGTATTTATTTATTGAACAGAAATAAAAAAATTAATTTTTATTCATAGAAGCTAAAAGTACTAAATATTGATATTAAATTCTCATATTTTGCATTAATACAAAAAATTTCCTATGACATAAAACTTTCTTTCCTTAAATCAGCTGGCTATTCCACAATTCAAACCTTGGTCTTGAATAAACCTTATCTAAAATATACAATAAATATGTAGTGAAATTCTTTGGTATCCTTTCAACTATTCTCAAAGCTTTTGTCTCCTTACTTTTATACTGTGCAACTATTTATGCTTCCAAACCCAAATGCTGCAGCTCTTAGAATAACTTATCTTTCTCACAGATGAAATACTGAGTGATAGATAACAGTAAAAAAAATTATTTGTATTTATTAAACTAAGTAAGAAACAAATCTACACAAAAATAAGTTTCTTTTATTTTTAGGTATCAGCTAATTTTACTCTTATTGTTTTTACCAATAATCTAACTGAAATACAATTATTTTATAATTAATTAAGTTTCTTTGAGACATATTACTATTATCATAGATTTTTTTAAGAAAAGTAACACTGGAGAGCCGGATTTTGACTACAATAAAAATATTGATGACTTCACTCTTTCACTTATTCAGTAAAAATTTATTGAAAAACCTTCAAGAAAAAATGATAATAATATTTCAATTTTTTTTACTTCTTAACCAACATTTAATCTTAGGTTTTCTTCTTGTGTCAAAAAGAAGAGTTGTCTCTCCAAAAATAAAATGTTTCCATCTCATTAAAGTTTTTTAACACAATATTTTATTATACTCAGTTTTAGCTGAAGTAATACATTTTCTCAAAGCCTTCACATTGATTATTGAGAAATTTGGTTTTCACAATTTCATATTAATTTTATTTGTAGTTAAAAGTGACTTTTAAGGATTCAAACCCATTAGCAGGTACCAATTTTTGATGCTTTTTTCATTTTTCTTTGTTGTTGTCCCTCTTCAAAATTTTAAAGTTGAAATTTTATTTTTACAATAAATAGGCCTGAATATGTTTAGGGTTTAGGTAAACATGTCAAGATTTTTGTGTCCATCATGTAGTTAAGAAAGTGTCTTTTTTGTTCTTATTTATATCTGCACCAAAAAAATTTTAAAGAAAAAAATCCTGGACTATCACAAAATTTATTGCTTATATCTTATTTGAAAATATTTGATTTTGGTGTAGACTTGTTGAAAAATGTCATGCTTGATGGAGGGTTGTCTAGAAGATGAAAGAGAATACACAACAAACAAAGAATGAAAAGAAGAACAAAGAAGAATAGAAGAACTAAAACAAGTAATTACATGAACTTATAAGAAAGATAAGGATCTTAACAAAACCAACTATTGGATGTGAAAAATTTAATTTCAACAAGTAAGTAATTCTTATTCTCTCTTCTATGAAAAAAAATCAAACAATTAAACTGCTCTTAAAGCAACCTGTATATAGATCTATTCCTTAATTTTAATATATGAATATCATTAATAAAATTGATAGAAAGAAACATATATTTGAAACAAAATATGTAAATTGTAAATTGTAAGGTAATGTAAGTAATGTGGACTACAAAGTGAGAAACCAAAGCCTTTAAATATAAAAATGAGGCCCTCTGAGACATTACTAAGTGTATAAAAGAAGGGAAAAATTTAAATGAAGTGTTACAAAGAAATAAGGGTTGCTATGTAACTATTTACAAAAAAGTATAAAAGAAGCCAATGTATCCAACCCCTTTAACCCTTTAACAATTTAATAGATGAGATAGGTTACTTATTTGATAAACAACAGAAAAAATTTAACTATAGTAATTACAAACACATTACATTTTGTTGTATTGAATAAAAAACTAAATTTTTTGTGAAACAGGAAAATTATACTGATTTTTGATGTACAATGTTTTATACTTAGTTAATATAGTTTAAAACAATATTTAAAAAGTACTTTAACTAATTTTAATAGTATAATAATAATTAAAATTTAAACAATTAAGTATTTTATCAAAAGTATTATTTTATTAAAATAATCAAATTCAATGTTTTACTTGTTTTAATTTATTTTTTTATGGATTTATTGACTTATTGAACCCATTGTGAGAATGAAGAGTGCTCAATAATTTTTTAAAATAATTTTATTTCTATGATTTAATCTATATAATTAAACAATTAATTCATTAAATTATAAGTTGATGTTATTACCTATAATATTTTGTAATTAATCAATTATTTATTCATAATCATTAGGGGGTATCAAAGTTAGAAATTTGCAATAATTTAAAATGTATTTCACAGCACAAAAAGAAAGCCATAAGCATGACATTAATTCTCAGTAAAAAGATTTTTTGGGGGCACAAGATGGCATACCTTAAAAAATATTCATGGTTGATTTGGTGGAAAAAAGAGGTATTTTGAAACAGAATATTTCTAACTTTGATACTCCCTATAAAGTGCATAAAATATGATAACCTTCTAATAGAATATATTTTTATATTGTATTTAAATTTACATACAGTACAAGTAATAAAAAATTAATATAACAATTTATTTAAAAAATATTGTTATATAATTTTATTTTAATGTAAAATTTAATTTGCATATATTTAAATCCAAATTTTTTCTTATTGTAATTTAAAATAAGATTTTACTTGATTCTCAGTATAGCCTGAATGACACTCCTCACTCTAAAAAAACAATAAAAAAAATTTTAAGATTTTTTATTTTTATACTTTTTTAAAAGAGTAGAGAGGTTAGAAATTTCTTTTCCAGGTATCAAAGTATCATGCTCAGATGATTTATTTTTATATCATAATAAATATTCAGTACATTTCTCAGAAGTTATAATTCTATCATTGATAATTTTATTAATTTCTGCAGTCTCTGTGGCTTCCTGAGGATTTCTCTTAGGTCTACCTTTTCTTTTAGGGATTAAGTCACTGTTGGAAGTATAAGTTTTTAGTAGGTAGATAGGGAAAAAAGGATGTTTTCTATCATATGGAGAATACAATACTACTTCTACTGAATTATCACCAACCATTCTTTTAATAACAAATGGTCTCACAAAAGGATCTTTTAGTTTTTTATTTCCCTGTAAATTGAAGTTGACTGTAGATATCAGTACTTCATCACCCTTTTTAAATGTGTATTCCTTATGGGAATTATCCCATCTTTTCTTTTCATATTCAAATGCCCTATCATTACAACTTTGAGCATGTTTTCTGCATAGTTGTTGCATTTGCATAAAAGATTTAACACCAGGATGAAGTTCAAACTTTGGCAATTTATTATTGAGAATTTGAGCATGAATATTTGGGACATAACCTAGCCAGAGCTCAAAAAGATTTTTTTTAGTGACATAATGTACACTGCTATTATAAGCCAATTCAAGGCCTGGTAATAGAGTAACCCAGTCATGTGTAAATCTGTCATTATCTTTATATTCTAATCCAAAGGAGAAATACATTCTAATCTTATCTTCTAGGGTTTTAATCATTCTTTCAGCTAAACCATCAGTTTGAGGATGTTGAGAAGTAGATAATGTTAACTCACAGCCACATATATCCATCAAAGACATCCAAAATTCAGATGTAAATTTTGGGTTTCTGTCAGAGATAATGGTTTTGTGAAACGAATAATGTTAATCATGTATGAATGCCATAAGAAAGATAAATCTTTGGTGAAAACATCTTTATGGGTGGAAAGAAACTTGAACATTTTGGTGAATCTATCCACTATTACCCAACAAGAATTATAACTGTCTTTTCCTGATACAGGAAAACCAGTGACGAAATCCATATTAATGATTTGCCAAGGAGCATCAGGTGCTTCAATATGCTGCATTAATCCTGCCATTTTTCAAGTTAATTTTTTAAATTTTTGGCAAGAATCACAAGATTCAACATAAAATTTTGTGTCTTCAGAAATATTAGCTCACCATGCAGTATTTTTTATTCTGACCATGGTTTTTTCTAGATCAAAATGACCTGCCAATATATCATCATGAAAAAGTTTTAAGATGGTTTCTTTCATGAAAGGAGGAATTAAAATAAAATTAGTAAGTTTTTTCCTGTAATAAATATAACGATCATCAATTGAAAGGTTTCCTTTATTCAAAGAATTCTGGTACTTTTGAGGGAGAGTTTTTATTAATTCTTGAATTGAAGCATTCTTTGGATCATTTAAGATTGTGACTATTTTTTATATCAAAATCTTTTTCATATGAATCCATAATAAATTTCAATAACTCCTCTTCCATATCAACTATATATATAGCATATATATGAATTGTGTCATCTTCAGGTACATAAGCTGGGTTGGAGTTATCATTTGGAAGAGGTAATATAGACAGCATATCTACATTGGAATGAACATTTCCAGTCCTGTGAAGAATTTTCATTCTGCCCCTGTATTCTTGAAAAGCTAGTTTCCACCTAAACATATGTCTTTTTGGTGTTTTTAAGTTTAATAGGGATTTTACTGCACTAAAATCAGTAACCAACTCAAATTTTTGGTCATATAAGTCATAATGAAGTTTTTCCAAAGCCCATACAACTGCTAAACACTCTAATTGAGTGGCACCATATTTCAATTCATTATTTCTTAAGGTCCTTAAAATATAACAAAGAATTCTTCTGAATTTTTATCATTAATAATTTGTTTTTGGTGGAGATCAGCTCCTAGTCCAACAAAATTGTATCTGTGTAGAGTACAAAAAGTTTATTGAACTCTGGGAGAGCCAGAGTTGGAGCAGACATTAAAAACTTTCTCCTTGTATTAAATGCTCTCTGTGATTCATTATTCCAGATAAAGCAACATCTTTTCTGGTTAATTTAGTAAGAGGTATTTCTATGACTTGATAATTTTACACCATGAAATATAGGGGGCAGACTTTCTAGCAAGTCCACAACCTTGAACCCAAATTTGTATAAAATTGAGTAAAAATTGAGGTAGTGATAAAACAATAATAGTGAAATAGTGAATTTACTTTGAAAACACTTTGAAGCTATTTTAAAAATTTATTGAAGCACAGGAAATAATTGGTAATAATAATCTTGAGGCTTGAACTACAGTAATTGTTGAAGGAATATTGAAAAAATTGAGCCCCACTACCCAACCAGGCTGGCAAATGCAAAATATTAAAAAAAATCATTCATATAAGAAAATAAAAATCTTATATGGATTGAACTAAGAAACATTTTGAATATTTTTATAATAATTTTTAGCTATAATTATAAATAGAAATTATCCAATATTATAGAAAATTATCCAAGAAAAAAACATTGAATTGATGATTTTAATCAAATTTTTATCAGTAAATGTTTTCAAAAATACATATTTGTTCTTATTGTATGAATAGATATTCTTGAAGATTTTTCAAGCTTGAAAATATTTGTGGGAGATGCAGAGCTCTTCAATATGAATTTAAAACAGTTCAGTTAAATTTATAAGTTATAAAATTTATTATTATACATACTTCACAATTAATAAAAATATATGAGTACTATTTTTTGAAAAAAATAACTTAAAATTATTTTCATTATATTAAACAAGTAAGTGTCAAACATTTTTTGGAATAAAAAATATGGCTATTAAAAAGTGTGCAACACTTATAGGTTTCTTTTTTGTTTTCACACCATTTCACTTTCCATTCCTTATAATATAGTATATATTTTTTTTTTTTTTTTAAAGATTATTCTTCTCATTGCTTTCTTTTCTGCTCTTGTGCATCCCATGCTCCTACCCTCTTTAAAATCCATATTTACTCTCCCCATTACTCTCCCCTCCCCTACCCTTGTGCCCCCTTACTCCACAGCTCTCCATCCTAACTCACCCCACCTTGTGTTTTTCACCTCCTTCTACCCCTTTGATACCCTCTACTCCCCTTTCTATCCCATCTCAATAAACCTCACTTTTTTATCTCTCCTTTCCACCTGTTTTACTCCATAGGGAGCAAAAATAGTTCTTTAGAAAGAAAAAGGGGTGGGGTCAGACTAAAAAAGGATTGATTGTGCTGGGGAAGAAATTGTTTGGGTGTGGAGTAAGAAAAGTGCATATGCAAGTGAGAGGAATGAGATGGGATAGAAAAGGGGTATTATGGGGTAAAGTAGTTAATAAAAGGGTTGTTTTGGGGTAGAGAGGCATTTGAAAGGGGTTAGGAAGGATGAGGAGGAAAGAAAAAGGGGCTGGGTGGGTTGAAAAGTGAATGGGGAGGGGAGGGGTGAGGTGAGAAGCATTATAAAATATTGTGGGAGGGGTGGAGAGTGCAACAAGATTATAAGAATAGTTTTTGAAAGGGGAGGGGTGTGAATAAAATTGAGAGGGGTGAAAAAGCAGCAAAAGGTGAGAAAAGGTAAAAAGTGTGTCAAAGGAGGCAACAAAAACTGAAGGTGGACTCTATTCTTTGGCCAAACAACGGAGTCCACCCTTTCAGTTTTCAGCACTTTTGTTCTATCTTATAAAATAATGAATACATCTACTCTCTTGTTATATGTACACCTCCATCCACAAACAATACAGCTTTATTGGATGATGGCATTAAAGGCTTCAATTTATGACAGAATATTTATTAATATACATATGTTATCCATAAAATACTATTTCACTTTCTTAGAAATTATTTTACAAAAAGCTTCTGATAACTACAAATTAGATAGAAATAAATTAGGAATTTTTTTTATAAAAAATTTGAAAAAATGAACATAAACTATGTCATAATTTTCAATTAATTCTCTTATTGATTTCATGAGATGAATGTATTTGAATTTAAACTTAATGATTAATTCTTTTGATGAGACTAAAAAATTCTTTGAATTAAATTATTTAATCAAAATAAGGATTTAACAAAAAATACATTTTAATGTTTCAACTTTTTGCTTGATATTTTTTTATGCTTACTATAAATACATAAATAAGTACCTGTAATAACTATGAATTTGAGAAAATAAAATAAGTAAGATTTCTTAACATATGTATCATCATCAATTCAGTTAAAAAATAAACAACTTGAGTCCTTTATTTTACTACACTATTTTCTCCAATGACTATACAAGTTTTTACATCAATATATAACTTATTATTTATTGAAATTAGATTGAACTACCAATGAGATCTGTTGTACAACTGTGTTTAAAATGAATTTAAACTATGAGGAAAAAATTTAATTTAAAAAAATTTATATTAGATTTTTTAATTTAAAAATTAAGTGTATTTTTAAATCAAAAAGTTATAAATTAATTAATTTTCGGGTCCAAAAATAAATAGAGGTTATTGATCATTTTGAAAGAATATTATATAAAAATTGATTGTAATTCTATTTTCTATTATTATGATATGACTTTTTTTCTTTATGATATGTTAAGAAAATAAATAAGATCAAGAATAACAACTGATAAGATTTATAAAAGGCAGCAGATCTTCTGTTTAATTTAAAAAAATTTAAAAATGGAATTTTTTTTAAATAAAAATTATTTAGGTGCTTCTTATTTTCTTCTTCTTTTTTGGATTTATATATATAAGCTCAAGTGAAGCCTAAAAATCTAACCTGGGGAGTTTTTTGTAAAAGGGAATAAATATTGTTAGATAAATTGATATTTTTATACAAGAAAAGTATAAAACTAATTTTAGTTGAAATAGTTACTGAAGAGATGAAAAATTCTCTTTTTAAATTAATTTTCATAAATATAAATTAATACTGTTATATATTTTCCATAATGCAATTACTATAAATCTTAATATTGTCTTTTTTTAATAAAGTTTCATATTGATTTTATATTATATACTTTTACATTGGATAGCACCTTAATATAATTTTAAACTATCAGTGTAATTATCATATTTTGAATAAATGATTGATAAATCCTTAAGCCATATACTTTTACTTGAGAATAAGTTTTTAATGTTGAGTTGTGAATTAAGTCTGATTATTCATTTTTATAGAAATTATAAGTGTATACCTGAGCCAGTTTATTTATTTATATTTGAACACCATGAAATTGAGAATTATGTCTATTAATTTAGAATATGAAGTAAGATTTATATCAACCAAAATTTAATCTTTTTAATGCTATTCTTTTCCCATAGGGATATTTAAAAATACCTATTTTATCTCTTGAACAAAATATGCATCATATAGTAGATCTTCAATGAGAAACTGATAGAATGATAAAAAAAACCACTTCTACCTACTACAGAGAGTCCTTGAAAAATATTAAATTCTTAAAAAATTTTAAACACCTGTCAAAGCCTCTCTTGGTCTAGAAGATTTTTATGGAGGTCCAACAGGGAAAATAGATGGTTTTTTGGGCTTTTAAAGTCAAGGTATGTATATTTTATTTTTTTATTTAATTCACTCAATTAAAAAGAAGTCAAATATTTTATAAATATTTTTCTTATTATTACTGAGTAGATTTACGTGGTAGTAAAAACTAAAACAATAAAGGATAGTAATAAATATTTTTTTGTAATAGTGATGTATATAAATAAGTAAGTAATGAAGGAATGTTCCAAAACAACAAAAAAGGGAGGCCTTTTATAGGCAAATGAGAGGCAAAGCACAGATATAAAATCCTATATACAGGAGTATGAGAGAAGAAGAAAGAATTTTCCAGGAAGACATTTTCAAATAATAAGATTGTTCTTATCGGTCAGTCGTCTAGAAGAGGTAAGGAAAATAGGAGAAAAAGGAGGAGAGAAGGAGGAGGACAAGGGAAAATAAAGAAATAAACCAAAAAAATATATATTTAATTTATTTGAGAGGGAAACAACGGTGAGCAACTTTGAGAGGTGACAAAAACTTAGATTTTATTAACAATAATATTATTAAATGTAAGGGTTCTGCGCGGCAAACAATTTTAATTACTATCAGACTTAAAGCAACCTTTAATTTGTTGTATAGACTTTTAATTAGATTTGTATTACTAATAAAAAATATAAACGTAATAAAATGGTTATTTAATTTGTTGAGTGTGTAATAAGTGATGATGCTACAGGGGATTATCCAAGGCCCTTTTATAGGCAATGGGTCCTCTGAAGCGCTACTATCTTTGTAAATACAATGACTAGAATGGAATAAAACAAATATATCAAAAGAGTAAATGAAACATAACAATATAGAGAAAAACATGAAACAAATAATTAAAACCCCAATTAAGAATCCAATTTCCCCGCCATTAATTCCCAAATCAGTAAGTGACAATAGTGAATAACTAAACAAGATTGGAAACATAGGAACTATGAGAAATATAATTCCAAACAGATAGTACATTCTGATTAAAGGACATTTTAAGTGAAACAAAAAATAATTTGACGCAACAAAACAAGCAATTAATCTCAATTTAGTCCAAATTAATTTATTTGTTTTTTCTAACACAATTAAGGGTCAAAAGAAGCGTCCTTAATTATTGTTTAGTATCATATGAGAGGTATTATTTAATATATAAATTTAAGTAATTAATTTAAATATATTATAAATCAATTTTACACTTGTAATTATAATATATGTTTTTTAATTAATTAAATATAAATTTATAATTATTAAATACATAAAGATGTGCCATTATTTGTAGAATATATTATATTATGCTCAATTTAATTGTATATAAAAATATATATAACCAATAAATTTAATGTAACACTTGTATATAATAAAATTCTTATATAATTTCATTATGCAATAAAATATTAAGTTATATTCATTAAATACAAGTCTTACCCACTCTTTAAGGTTTTATAATTTATATATCATTTACTGGACTCCTGGAATAGCCTGGCTGACAGTTCTAGAAAGAACTTGTTTAAAATCTGTATTTACAGAATATGCCAGAAATAAATTGTTTTATTTAAAATTATAGTAAGTGTCAATTTTAAATGAGTAATTTGTAGTTTATATATATATATATATTTTATTTTAATATTAAATTTTATTTCAATATTAATATTTATTTTAATATTAAGTATTATTTCTCTTAACCTGTCATAGAGCACAGTGTTAGAAATGAAAATAAAATAAAATATAAATATAAAAGACATTTTACTATTAAATTTAATAATTTACTAAATTTACTTTTTTTTAACTAGTTAATATATTACAAGTAAGTTTAAAGTAAATTTATTATAAAGAAATAAAATGTGTGGCTTAATCCAGTAAATAATTAATTATTTTACTGGGTAAGTCTAGAAGCCTGGCTGACACTCCCTCACTCTAAAAAAACAATAATAAAAATGCTATGATTTTTTCTTTTTATATTTTATTTTTTAGAGTAGGAAGATTAGATATATCCTTCCCAGGTATCCAAGAATCATATTCAGAAGATTTATTCTTGCATCTCAATAAGTATTCAGTACCTTTTTCAGCAGTAACTTTTCTGTCATTTAGAAACTTATCAATTTCTGCTGTCTCAGTGATTTCATTAGGGGTCTTTTTTTGTCTTTCCCTCCTTTTGGGAAATAAATCACTATTGGATGTGTAAGGTTTCAAAAGAGATATTGGAAAAACAGGATGTTTTATGTCATATGGAGAATACAAAATAACTTCAACTGAATTATCACCAACCATTCTTCTGAAAAAAAATGGACCTACAAATGGGTCTTTTAATTTTTTTTCACCTTTTAAATTGAAGTGGACTTTTGAAATCAATACTTCATAACCCTTTTTAAAAGCGTATTCTTTATGGGATTTGTCCCATCTCTTCTTCTCATATTCAAAGGATTTTTCAATACATTTTTGAGCATGACTTGTGCAAAGTTGTTGCATTTGAAGAAAAGATTTTACACCAGGATGTAAATCCAATTTAGGTATTTTATTATTGAGAATATGGGCAGGAGTATTTGGAACATATCCAAGCCAGAGCTCAAAAGGTTTCTTTGAGTAACAGAATGAACAGTGCTATTATAAGCAAATTTCATCCCAGAAAGTAAGGTAACCCAATCATGAGTGAATCTTTCATTGTCTTTATACTCAAGGCCAAAGGCACAATACCTTCTTATCATGTCCTCCAAGGTCTGAATCATTTTTTCAGCTAATCCATCAGTTTGGGGGTGATGGGAAGTAGAAAGCTTCAGATCACAACCACAAACATCCATCAGAGACATCCAAAATTCAGAAGTAAATTTAGGGTCTCTTTCAGAGATTATGGCTTTAGGAAAACCAGCAGTATTAAAAATATGAGACCACCATAAGAAAGCTAATTCTTTAGTGAAAACATCCTTGTGAGTAGGGATAAATTTACAAATTTTTGTGAATCTGTCCACAATAACCCAACAAAAGTTATAGCTGTCTTTTCCAGCATCAGGTAATCCTGTTACAAAATCCATGTTTATTATCTGCCATGGTGCATCAGGAGGTTCAATATGTTGCATTAATCCAGCTCCCTTACCAGTCAATCTTTTTGATTTTTGGCAAGAATCACAAGATTCAACATATAGTTTGGTGTCCTCAGACATATTACCCCACCAAGCAGTGTTTTTGATTCTGATCATTGTTTTATCAAGATCAAAATGTCAAGCCAATATGTCATCATGACAAATTTTCAAGATGATTTCTTTCATAGAAGGAGGAATAAAAATAACATTACTCAACTTTCTTCTATAATATAGATATCCCTCATCAATTGAAAATTTACCTTTTCCAAAGCCTTCTGTTACTTTTGTGGAAGGGTTTTAATTAGTGCTTGTATTGAAGCATTCTTTGGATCATTTAATGTGGTGCATAACTTTTTTAAGTCAGTGTCCTTATCATATGGATCCAGAATAATCTGGAACAGCTCTTCCTCTATATCAACCACATATTTCCCATTAATATGAATAATTTCATACTCAGGATCATATGCGGGATTTGAGTCATTATTTGTTAAAGGTAACCTTGATAACATATCCACATTTGAGTGATCAATACCAGCCCTATGAATTATTTTCATTCTTCCTCTGTATTCTTAAACAGCTAACTGCCATCTGAACATATGTCTTTTAGGTGTTTTCAAGTTTGAGAGGGATTTAACTGCACTGCAGTCAGTGACAAGCTCAAATCTCTGGTCATCCAGGTTATAATGTAGCCTCTCTAAAGCCCACACTACTGCTAAACACTCTTGTTGAGTGGCACCATATTTCAATTCACTATTTCTTAAGGTTCTTGAAATATAACAAATTAATACTTCTGATACTTTATCATTCATCACTTGTTTCTGATGGAGGGAAGCACCAAGACCAATAAAACTGGCATCAGTGTATAAAACAAATGTTTGATTGAAGTCAGGTAAAGCAAGAATTGGTTCTGACATCAAACAATGTTTCATAATGTCAAAAGCTCTTTGTCTTTCCCTTTTCCAGACAAAAGCAACATCTTTCCTAGTCAATTGGGTAAGGGGTAAAGCTATGGCCTGGTAATTTTTATTATACTGTCTATAGTTTCCACACATTCCCAAAAAACTCTGAAGCTCTCTAACTGTGGTAGGAGCCTTTACCTGTTGTATGGCTGCCATTTTGTTTTGGTCAACACATATCTGTAACCCTGAAACAACATGACCAAGTACTTTTAAGGAATGAAAACCAAATTTGCATTTCTTCAAAGCAAGTGTCATATTTATCTCATCCATCTTATGGAACACTTTATACAGGTGGTTAAGATGGTCCTCAAAAGTTTTAGAGAATATAATGATATCATCAATACACACCATCAACCATACTGTAATTATTTCTTGATGGAATGTGTTATCCATGACTTTTTGAAAAACTGAACAGGCAGTTTTAGGGCCAAATGGCATCCTAACATATTTATAAATACCCATATGAGTAGCAGTCATCAGGAAATTCTGAGAATTCTTCTCAACAGGTACCTGGTGATATCCCTTTCTACCATCCAAACAGATGATATATTTAGCACCTTGTAGGGTAGCATGTATAGAGCTAATTCTGGTTAAAGGATAGATGTCATCAACAGTATAAGTGTTTAATGCTCTATAATCACCACATAACCTGGATTTATCTTTCTCATAAGAAATTAGGACAGGTTAGATAACACAATATTTAGGTGTTTTAACTACCTTTTCAATAATATTCATTTTTAAAAGGGTAGAGATATTGTCTTCAATATCTTTTCTCTTTGTGGGAGAAGCAGGATAAGGATTCTTCTTTAAACTAGGTGGTATTTCAGTTAATGGGCAAGATAATGAAAGTTTCATTTCTTCTTTTACCAATGCTAATTCATGTGACCCATGAGCAAAGGCTTTAGGAAAAGATTTTGTCAATTTAATTATGGGATCTTTATCCTCACCAGAAAGTTGTTCTCCAAAAGAAGAATTGTCAATTTTAGACACAAGGGCAGGCATTTCTTTGTAGATCTTCCTTTATATTGAACTACAGAATGACATGTGTTCAATCCTGGTGTTAATAATTCTCTGGGGGAAGAAATCTTCAATTTTCTCTTCCCATTCATCCCCACTGTGAAGCATTGGTTTTAAGGCTCCAATTTTATGCCATACTTGGTCAAAATATCATTTCCTACAATAAACCAACTGCTTAAGTTATCATTTTTCATGACAACAAAATCACATATAGCTCTTACAAAACCATGGTTATATTTGAAATATACTGTGGCTTTGTATTTACCAATGGGGGACAAAACAGAGCCATAACCTCTCCAATTCTCAGAAATGATACGCATGAGTTTTGATTTATAATCTTGGTCCACTGAAGCAAGTGCTTTTTCAGATACTACACTTCCTCCAGCTCCAGAATCCAAAACAACCTCAATGTTGGTTCCATTGATCAAGACTGGTGCCTTGAGAGGGGAAATAAAAATTGAGCTATCCTCAAGGTTTTTTATGATCTCAGCATCCTCTACTGTAGATAAATCATTATTCTCAATATTAATAGTATTTAAATAATGAATATCCTCTTCCAGAATCAAAATTTCCTGCTGAGATTCATATGAAATATTGCTGGCACAATCACTTGAAGTATCATCAAGTGCTATTATTTCATCAGCATGTTCCTCAGTTTGTTCAACAAGATTGATCTTCTTGTCACAAACATGGCCTGTCTTCCAAGGCTTGCCGCACTTAGAGCAAGTTTTTATTGCATACTTTTTAGGTGCAACAGGGGTAGAAGGTTTACCAACTGTTTCCAGAGGTTTCTGTTGGTAATTAAAGGATTTCTCCAAAGGAGTTCTAGAAATGAATCTTCTGGCATCATACTTGTTGTTTAGAAGGATCTCACTACAAGTATTAATGAAAGAAGAAGAGTCTCTGGAGAACTCAGTCCTAGCAACTATCAAGTCTCTCAAAGACATGGGTAATTTATAGAGGATCCTGTCCTTCCATAACTCAAACTCCATATTTGGGTCTATGGCCCTCAAGATTTTTACAAGTTTCATCAGAAACTCAATATGTTTTTCAGTAGAAGAGCTATATCTGGTTTCTTCATACTGCCTTTGTTGAGCTATCCTAAACTTGGAGCCACCAAATTGTGCTTTAATTAATTTTTTCCAATCTTCCCATGAGTAGTCATTCTTATCCAAGAGAACAGATTAATACCACATTAGGGCTACATTGGTAAATAAATAAATTAATTTAGACACAATTTCTTCATCTGGGAGTTTGTAAGAATTTTTTAAGTTATCAATCCTGAAAATGAACTGCTGCCAATCAAAGGAAGAGTCACCATCAAATGTTGGATACTGGCCAAGTTTTGGCCAATTCTTTCTATTTGATGTAGTCTCCTTATTAAAAGCTTGTTTCTGAGTAATAAGGAGCTGTAATTTCTCCAATTGGGCAGTAATTTTATTGTTTAATCCTTCTGTGGAGGATCCTGGTACATCATCAATCTTAGATGGGAACTCAGTGATATCAACAAGAATTTCTGGATCTAATTTCACTTTGGATGAACTAGGAACAGGTAATATTGGGGTATCCTGCACCATATGTTTTTTCAAAGAAATGTCAGAATACTTTTGATTATGTAACAATTAATTCAATTTCTCTTCAATGCTTGTTAATCTGGTTTTCACTCTTAGAATACTAGATAAACTCTCATTTATGGTTACAAAAGATAGCTGGTTCTTATTTTGAAAAGATGAATAATGGTCACTCAATCTTTTCAAGTTCAACTTATGTCCCTCTAGCTCCTGGAAACAGATGGACACAGTATCTTGTAATTTAGACAAATCATTTTTGATATTTTGCCATTAAGCAACTTTCTTTTCATGAGTTACTTTGTGATTAAATAAATCATCAGAAACTCTCTGTAATTCACTCCTCAATGAATGGTAACCCTGTTAAGTTAACAAACTATAAAATTTCTGAGTTAATTAAATGTTGTTCATAATATGATTTTTTTTGGCAATAATATCCCTCAAATATTCATCATTAATTTTTGCTACATCTGGAGTATTTCTCAACAGGGAAACAGAATAACTTTCCAGACTCTCATAAAAAATCAGGATAAAGTGTCTCATCAATGACAGACATATCAGGATTTATCATTAAAGTAGCATTCAAAACCAAAGGATTAGATACATTAGAATAATGAGCAATTCGTGTACTACTATCAGCCTCTACTGGTCTCACAGTTTCATCTCCTCTTCCAGAATTACCTGAAGGAACAGAATCAGCAACAATAAATGGTACTTGAGATTCAATAGAGGAACTTACCATGGTTTGGGTAAGAATTGAATGTGGTTGTTTTTTTGCTTTCCTCCTCCTTGATAAGGGTGAGGAGGTGTGGAGTTGAACTTATTGGTTCTTGACAGACCTGCCTGAGGTACTTGTGGTTTTTGTTGCTGGGACAGATAATCCCACTGGGTGTTCAGCCAATCCCACTGCCACTTTGAGACTTCCACCTTTTTTTGTTGCTGGGGAGCCAATTGTTGAAGGTCTTGGGGGGAGGAGAAGGTCTCCTCTTCTCTTGAAGAAGAACTCTATCTTTCTTACCTTTTCTTCTAGAGAATCTGTTTTTGACCTCAGCTTGAGGTTTTCTGACTTCAAATCCTTGATGTGAGTGGAGATATTTATTACTTGCTGAGTTAAGGGAAACTTTTTTATTTTGAAGCCTTTTGGAAGCTCTTCTGGGTGCTTGATAGAAGGCTTTTGGTCCTGAGAAGTTGTCTCCACTAATATTTCCACCTCCTGCATTTCTACATCCTGATTGGTCCAGTAATTGATTAATTTGAGCCAATTTTGTAGTCAAAGGAGAACTTACAGAAGAAGATTCATCATAATCAATTAAGTCTAGCTCCTCATCATGGCCAGCAGAAGCACCTTGATCAGTCATAGTTTAGATTAACCTGAACTGAGAGAAAGAAATATTAAGAATTAATTAGTTATTACTTTTTCTTTATTTAAAGAAAAATAAGAGAAAAAAAATTCTACTATATAATTAATTATCAGGACTTTTCAATCAACTGGAATAATTTAAAATATAATGTTTTTCAGGACAAAAAATCAACTGAAATAATAATCACAATTTTTATTAATTTAAGATAACTTTATAACCATGATTAAAATAAATCAACTGAAATAATAAAATAAATTTTTAATTAGTAATGTAAATTTTGATAATTATCAGGATTAAAATCAACTGAAAAATTTAATTATCAGGACTTAATGTCAACTGAGAATAATTTTAATTACCAGGACTTAATGTCAACTGAAATAATCTAATTATCAGGACTTATTGTCAACTGAAATAAATTTAATATAATAAATTTTAATTTATTTTTAATACTATTTTATTTCCAGGACAATTTGTCAACTGAAACAATAATATATTATTTTAATTTATCAGGACAAAGGTCAACTGAAAAAAAAAATATAAACTAATTAATTTAATTTTTTATATCACTTCTAGGACTAAGAAAAATATAGTTCTATCTTGGTCAACTAGAAATTTTTTTTTTTATTTACCAGGCACCTGCCCTTGTAAAATGAGCAAGTTAATGCCACTTACAGAGTGCTGAGTAAAAAGATATACGTAGACTATGAAAAGTGCAAAGTGACCCACAAATAGTAATCAATATAATTACCACAAATATATATGACTATTGCCAATATATGAACCTAAATTTTGGAGCGCAGTTTGATTCCCATTTGCAGAAAAAAATTTAGTCATGTGGCTGATGACATTCTTGCTTTTCATCGCCCACCCGTCCTACTGGTTTCTTGATTTTGATGGTCCCTTGGTTGCCGGCCTCAAGATATCGATGCACCATTGACAATTCCAAAAGGGCCTCAATTGTCAAAGGTTCTCTTGGTCTAGAAGATTTTTACAGAGTTCCAAGGGGGCAAATAGATGAATTTTTGGGCTTTTAACGTCAAGGTACATATATTTTATTCTTTAATTTAATTTACTCAATTAAAAAGAGGTCAAATATTTTATAAATATTATTATTATTATTACTGAGTAGACTTACGTGGTAGTAAAGACTAAAACAATAAAGATAGTAATAAATATTTGTTTGTAATAGTGATGTAAATAAATAAGTAAGTAATGAAGGAATTTTCCAAAACAAAAAAAGGGAGGCCTTTTATAGGCAAATGAGAGACAAAGCACGGACTTAAAATCCTATATACAGGAGTATGAGAGAAGAATAAAGAATTTTCCAGGAAGAAATTTTCAAATAATAAGATTGCTCTAGAAAGAACGTGTTTAAAATCTGTATTTACAGAATATGCTAGAAATAAATTGTTTTATTCAAAATTACAGTAAGTGTCAATTTTAAATAATTAACTTGTATTTTTTTTATATATTTATTTTATTTTAATATTATATTTTATTTCAATATTAATATTTATTTTAATATTAAGTATTATTTCTCTTAACCTGTCATTGAGCATGGTGTTAGAAATAAAAATAATAAAAAATAAAAATAATAAAAATTAAAAATTAAATGTAAATATAAAGGAAATTATACTATTAAATTTAATTATTTACTAACTTTACTTTTTTGTAACTAGTTAATTTATTACAATTAAGTTTAAAGTAAATATATTATAATTAATAATATATAAGAAATAAAAGGTGTGTCTTCATCCAGTAAATAATTAATTATTTTACTGGGTAAGTCTAGAAGCCTGGCTGAAAACACCTCTTTTCACACCAGAATTTTTTTTCAAATGTGTGGTTTATATTGCCTGGTGAGCACTTTTATTATCCCAAAAAAAATATTCAAGAACAGTTTAGATTTAGAATTAAATTTTGAAGAATTTTATAATTTTATATATATTTTATCTTTAAGATTTATTTTAGTTTATATGTCTTTTTGTCACATTAAAAACTTACTGAGTAGTGATTATTTTTTCAATTCATGAAATAACTCTACCAACTCATAATGTTCTTATGAAATGGTGATAAAATATATTACGAAAATTTCAATAATCTCAGCTATTTATTTCTTTTAATAAGGTTATAATATGAAACTCTTAGTATTTGAGGAATATATTGAACTGTAAAATGCAGAAATTAATTTTATTTTACTTTCAATCATCCTTTTTAATTTGAAAATCTAAAAAACTGGATTAAACTCTACTATCATAAGAAATGGACTTTCTTCAAGAAATATATACAAATAAAATTTAAAATAATAGTTCTTAGTATAAAGAAGGTGTGAGACTCCTTTATTGATTCAGAAATCAGGAAAAAACACATTCCTGTATTTGAACTCTTTACTTGTGTCTGTTTTCCACTGAATTCTAGGATATAAAATTTAAGAATTTTGATGGTTCAATGAGTTTTTTAGATAAATTAATTTAACTGAAAATAATTATAATTCATAATCAAAAATTATAAATTATAAACTTAAATCAAAGAAAAAATCAGTTTATACAGTCCAAAATTTAAAATAAAATTTTCAAATTCTGATTTGACAGGAGTTTTCAACAAAATCAATCACTGATTTTGTTTCATATGTTTTCCGAAAAAAATTAATGAAATAATTAAGAAGGTTAAAAGTGTTATGTTTGTAATGAATAATACAATTCTCTATCCTTTTATTGATCAATTTCAATTCAAAATTAAAATTGAATCATCTTTCATTAAAATATGCTATGAATTAATCTGATTTTTAATTCTCCTCATTTTATTTCTATTAATTGTGCATTAAAATCTTAATATACTTTCAGTAAAGATCCATCCATACTTGGAAAGGAGCGCAAGATGAGTTCAAAGAAAATCTCAGTATGAGTTCAGTATGGGTTTGGTCTGAGTTTCATCTGAGCTCAAGTTGAGGACTTGCTAGCAAGTCCCCCCCAAATATTGTGTGGTTTTGTATATATTAGGGAGTATCAAAGCTGACCAATCCGCAATTAAATGAATTGCGGATAAAAGTCCTTATACCCCTTTTATCTTCCGCAATTATTTTTGCTAATAAATGGGTTATTAGACATTTTATGTGTCAAAGTTTACCTCTTATCTGACATTTTTCTACCCAATTATTCATAACCACATGTTTGAAAACTTTCTGTCATAACCGCATCTTGGCCTACTGTCATTCATAACCACATCTTTGACTGCTCTCTGGATATGCCCTCTCCCTTTCTCCCCATTCAGAACACATTGCTATCTCATCTGCTTGTTTTTTCTCCTTTTCATCTTCAATTATCTTAACATGCCCTGTCATCATAGATCTTCTCACAGAAGCCTTCCCCCAGTTGTTCTTAAAATTGCACTACTCCCTCTTTCCCCTTCTCAGCTGAGAAATAAAAGACTGTTCAACTAAAAAAAGATGATCATCTCATTTTTATCAACAGGCTGAAAACTGAATCTAACTATGATTCTTGTTTTGGTACCAAAAATGCAATTAAAGCAGCACGGCCCCCAGCATCAAAAGCTAATGGTTATCTTCTGATGGCCAACAAATTACAGAAAAATACCATTGGAAGGATAGATATTTTACCTAAACAGATGTCTGAACGCTTCAAGAATTATTGAGACAAATACAAGAAGGCAACAACTATTTCATCTTCCACTGGGTTTGGTATTACTGAAATTGATATCAGTAAGGGCATAAAATCCATAGATGATAAACTTGATTCTTTATGTCCTTAGTATAAAGAGATGTATTCCATATTTGGAGAGAAAGCTGATGTTAATCCTGAAAAACATATTAAATGGTGAATATGCTACCTCCAAACATGATGTTGAAAGAAATCTTTTTCCTTCTTCTTCTACTCAAGCCTCCCCTCATTTAACATCCACAAATCAAGATATCTTTTCAATAGATCCTTATGGAGATATAAACCAACCTGATCTAACTCAAGTATGTTTTTTTTTCTTTTATCTTACCGATTCTTTTTTTTATTTACATTTTCTTATTTCTAAAAAGGCTGAAGAACAAACGCAGGAGCAACAATCAACTGAGTCAGAAGCCAGTGACAATGGTGAGGAGGAAAATGTGACCTTGAACAAAAAGAACAGGGCTTCAAGTAGTCTAAATTTCCACTCTAAAAGAAAAAGAAAAAGTAATACTTCATCTGAAACCCCTTTTTCTTCTATTGAAGAATTTTTGGAGAAACGTGATGCTGGTAAGTTAAACCAAACCTCTTAAAACTTTACTCTGATTTTCTTCTAATTTTTGTTAATATTTATTATCACTCTAGAACAAGTGGAAGTTTCTAAAGAGACTCTAAATTTTGAAAAGCAAAAATATGAGCTCTCTTTAAGGAGGGATGACAGGGTACATGATTTGGAAGAGAGGAAGTCTTTACAGAAGGATGATAGGGCACAAGTCTTGGAGGAGAGGAAGTACAAACAATCTTTATGGAAGGATGATAGGGCACAAGACTTGGAGGAGAAGAAGTACAAACTCTCTTTACCCAAGGATGATAGTGCACAATACTTGGAGGATAAGAAATTTGAGTTACTATAAGTATTAAAAAATTAAAGAAAGAGGAGAAAAAACTCAAGCACCAAAACCTCATGGAACAGATGAAATATAAGCTTGATTGTGAAGAAAATTCCAACAGGAAAGATTTCTTGATAGAATGTGTTAAACCTAATATATCTGTTGAGGAAATTGAACATTTAAAGAAATTTTTTGATTACTAGTTTGTTTTATTTCTCTCACACTTCAACTGTTCATAATTGATTGCACATAAAAGTTTATCTTAATTTCCTGTATTTCTTTACACTACCCATCATTAGTTGAGTTTTCATATTTTAATGTTATAGATTCTTTTTTTAAAAAAACTTTCAAGAATTTTTAATGTTAAAAATGCTTTATAAGTTTAAATTTTCAATTCAAATTTGAAAATTTCCCAATACCACCCCTGCATTTGATAGAACTAAGGGGCAGGTATCACCAAAAACTTTCAAGTAAAGAATTTTTCAAGTCTTATATGAAATTTTGGAAATACTCCCCCTGAATATTATTGAAATAAGGGATGGGTATCACCAAAATTCCAAGTCAATTTTTTTTCACAAGTCTCATATGAAAATTTTGCAATACCCTCCCCTGAATTTTATTGAAGCAAGGGGTGGGTATCACCAAAATTTTTCTAAGTCAGCAATTTCACATGTCAGATTTGAAAATTTGGCAATAACCTCCCCTGCATTTTATTGAAGTAAGGGGTGAAAATCACCAAAATTTAATATATAAACAACTAATATATATCAATTTCTGTAGTTTTAAAGTAATGAAAATTGCTCTAGCTGAAATGTGGATACATCTAGAAACAAATATTTGGGACTTTCCACAAGTGTAGGCCAAGGAACCTCATAAAACAAATAAATGTTGACATGATTTCAATTTATACAAAACAGGGTCATTGACCCATTACTTTATTTTAAGAATTTGAAATATAAGAGTTATTTATAAAAATTTATGATAAAATAAAAAATGTTTGATGACTCTACTCATCCCCATACTTTTTTGATCTACATAAAGTTTTTTATATCTGTTAAATTTATCTTCTTTTTTTACCTTCTTGATTTGTTGGATTAGTTCTTGACTAATTTGGAAGGAGCAGCCAAAATGAGTAAAGTTGTGACAAGATTCCAAACCAGGGGGAGCTTTTTTTGTTTGGTGATTATACTTAGAATGGTTCCAAATAATTTCAATGATTCCAGTTCCCAATCCAAGATCAATTATACAGTTTTGATCCAGAAAGTATAACCCATGGCCTCTTATTTTAGCTGGGGAAGGAATAGGTTGTCCAGTTATCAAATTGATATATGAGAAAATTCCAAAAGTAATATAATTGGAATCATTTCTATTGATATGAATCTTATTGTGGAATCCTGAATGAGTAATAATAATGTTTGAAAATAAAAGATATTGGTTGCTAATTTCTACCCATTTGGAGTCACACCAATTAGGTAATCCAACTTTTGTAGCAAGTTGATGATTCTTTTCAAAAGCTTTATTAAAGAGTTTTTTGAGGCAAAGAGCAATGAAAGTATTGGAAGAAGGTAAGGTGTTCCATAAGCAAAAATTGTCATCTTTCTCAGCTTTAGATAAATTATTTTGAAAAGAATAGATGCCCATGGAAATAAAATTAGTGACATGATTTTAAGAAAGAAACATATTATCAGACATACCAAGAGAAAAGCTTTTAAAAAATCCTGGTATTTAACCAAATCCAATCATAATACCACCTAAAAAATTTGTATTCCTTAATAATAAACGAGCCAAAGCCAAGTTATATAATGTTATTATGAGATTGGATATTTGATTAAAGGTCTCATCTTTTGAACCATTAAATGAATGATTTTCATAAATAAATTGAGGTTTAAAAGAATTACTGATAACTGCTTTAATTTCATCATCTCCTGATTTAGTTAATTATATTAAATCTACTGGTAACTCATTTGGACAAGAATTTTTTTGATTCACTCTAGATTTATATTACTAAATATTTGATATATGGGCAAATAAGCAATCCAAATGAGTTTTCTTTTTTAAATTTATTTTATTCTGCTGACTTTGAACATCATTTTTTTTTTTGATATTTTGGATGATGATTGAAATGAAGTTGAATTTGAAAAAGATGATAAAGATGATAAAGAGGATGATGATAGAGAAGTAAGAGGTGATTCTGAAAAAATAGACATTTTTTTCTCTGAACAATAAAAATTTGTGTCAAAAACCAAAAAAATAAATTGGCAAAAAAATAAAACTCACAATATTTAGTTTGTTTATTCAACCTTAAGAATTTTATCAATTACTAAAACTCTCCTTGAAAAAAAAATTGAAACAAAAATAAAATAAAATAAAATAAAAACAAACATCAGAAAAATTATTTGCCAAATAAATGAATTTTAAAGTTATTTGGTGTTAGATATACCACCTAAAGTCCTTGAAAAAAAATGATAAAAAAAAAACTATACTCAAAAATTTAAACAAAAAAAATTTGTCTTGGAAAGATTATTCCCAAAAAAAAAAAAATTATAAACACACCAAATTTATTTTTGAATCATCTTGAACCATAATAAACTTTTTTTTAATATTCTGTAAAAAAAAAAAAATAAAAATAAAAAATAATCTTAATTAAAATAATAAAAATTATCTTTTACACACTACCATATTACCCCTCCTTGTCTGCCTCATTTCCCTCTTTTTGGTGTCCTCAAACCCCCCCTCCCCCTTCTTGATCTCCTCAAAACCCCGTTACCCCCTTTTTCACTAGTTCCTCCCCTCTTTTCCCCCCTTGAGGCACCTTTTTCCTTCATTTAGGCACCCCTTTTGCCCACTTTATAACCCCTATACCCCCCTAATCCCCTTCTCCCCTCCCCCCTACCCCTTTATTCCTTTCCCCCCTCCCCCCTCCCCCCTCCCCCCTCCCCCCTTTCCTTCCCTCCTCTCCACTCTAAGCACAAAACAAATTGCTAAGAAATTTTTTTAGGGATTAAAGGGGGGAGGAGGGAAGGAAAGGGGGGAGGGGGGAAGGGGGGGAAGGGATAAGGGGGGAGGGGGGGATGCAGTGGAGGGATGAGGTGGCCTAAAGGGGGGGAAAGGGAGTAAAGGGTGGGTATAATGGGCATAAAGAGGGCAAAAAAAGAACGCTAAAGGGGATAAAAGGGGGGGAAGGTGAGGAAAGGTGAGAAATGAGGGGTGAGGAAGAGAATAAGGGAGAAAGTGGGGATTGAGGCTGTCAAGAAGGGGGAAAAGGAGAGAAAAAGAGCAGGATAAGAGAGAAAGGAGGGAGAGAAAATAAATTAGTTTAATCTTGAAAAAAAATAATTGAAGCACTTAAAAAAATAAAAAAAATAAAAAACAAAAAAAAAAACATGATTAGCAAATAAAAAATCAATAAAAATGAAAAAAATGACTTACCTGGTGAGATGAGTTAAAAAAATGCAACCAAAATGCTTTAGGGATGTTGAGGAGAGGAGGAAAAGGATATGAGTGAAGAATGAAAAAAGAAACACTGAAAAAATATGCAATTTCAGAAAATATGTGATCTCATGTTGAGCTGGTGAAAGAAAACCAATGAACCATCCAAAAAAGAGATATTCACTGTAAATTCAAAAAATAAATAAATATGCAAAAAAAAATACCAAGCCAAGTGAATAAAGTATACAAAGTGGACATTTAAAGAGTATGAAATCAAAAAATTAAAAGGGTTGTGTGTCAAAATGGTGGAGGGTGATTGGCATAATGAGAGAGAATATGCCGCTTGAATGAATGTTTTGTGATTCAAGGGAGGGGAGAGCCAGTGCTGGTTCAGGATCCTCTTCTTCATAAAGATCATTCCACTCATCCTTTAAATTGGCTAGGATATTGTGCAGTATAACACAATTCATGATCCAATGATTTTCTGTTTTGATCTCCAATTTTTTTTGAAATTGGATTATGAGCTCCTGGAGACTTGAAAATCTTCCCTTTAAAATATCAATGGCATGTTCAATCTGCACTCTTTATTGTGTGAGGTGATAATTAAAGCTATTTTTGCAGTCATTTTCTAAAGTTGCACCACAGAAGGCAGGTATGATGTACTTTTGACTTGCGTATGCTGAGTCTGAAAGGAGGTACTGAGGTTTGTCAAAGTATGAGTCAGGACTTTAAGAAATCCTCATTCTTTGAAAGATGAAAGAGTCATGACATGAGCTAGGGCAGCCACTATGAAAAGCAATAAACTTTTTGTTGATTTCACAGAAAAGTTGAACGGCAATAGAGTATCTATAAAGAAGATTAAAAGTTAGTTTGTGAAAGATGTGAAATTGGAGAACATTTTGAAGAAACATTTTTTTGCGATAAAAATAATGGTTGCCATCATGAGAAAGCTCTTGACTCAAAGGTATAGTTGTGCCATCAACAAAGCCTACACAGCAAGGGAAACCTTCAGCTTGCATTACTTGAGAGGATTCAAGTCGCTGTTGTGGAGTTGGCCAAGCAAGTGTTTGAGACTTGAGGGAAAGGATAGCAATCATACAGCGCTTGGTTTATAATATCATGCTACCATATCCTATGTTAAAGAGATTATCCAAACGTCTTACAGCAGCACCGTTTCCATTTGAGCCAAAGCAACATGGTGCAACAGCAAGTTGAATAGCAGGATAAGGCTGTTTATTTTGAGAATTTTTATGAAAGATAGCATGTATGGATTTGAGTTGATAAATTTTGAAGAAAGAATTGGGAGAAGTTTGAAATAGTTGAGGAATGTTGAGAATGGAGCAAAGATCATATCTGGGATCAAGAAGAAGATTTGGCACCCTTGGGTTTATGTAACACTTTTTGGAAAGAAAAGACATATAGGCTTAATAATCTTCCAAATCAGAGTTAGTTTTATAATGAAAAATTAAAAGTAAATCAATAGCATTCCTAGTTAAGTGAAGTAGCTGCCTAGTAGAGAGGTGTTTCATAGTTGTTGGTGGAAGGCTTATTTGATGAGGGAAGTGGGAATTCACTTCCAAATGTGCAGTTGGGGTGTGTAGATAGAAAAAAAATTTAAGTTTTGTCCACCAAAATTAAGTAGCATAGAGTGAGGAAAGACTTAAGGATGGTATCAGTAATTATAAGTCATGTGACTTTCTTAAAAATTTATCATGGATGCGATGAGTTTGATATCAGGAATTCAGAATGGAAGTTGGGGTATAACAGGTGTGATAATGCATTATTGTGGATTCCTTATCCACTAGCCCTGGGGCTGGTGGATAAGAATCTTCTGCAATTAATAATGTCTGATCCCGGGAAAAAAAATTCCTGATCCCTGATTGCGGATCCCTCAACTTTGATACCTCCTATTGTCTATAATAGCCACACATTCCCAAAAAACTTTGTATTTCTCTCACTGAAGTTGGTGCTTTTAAATTTTGAATCGCAGAAACTTTGTTTTGATCTACAGATTTTTAAACCTGACACTACATGACCCAGGAATTTAAGGATTGAAAACCAAATTTACACTTTTTCAAGGATAAGGCCATGTTAATATCATCCATCTTCTGAAAAACTCTATCCTAGTGATTCATGTGCTCATCAAAGGTTTTAGAAAAAACTATGATGTCATCAATATAGACCATTAACCATCCTTCAATTATTTCTTGATGAAAAGTATTATCCATCACTTTTTAAAAAACTGAAGGGTCATTTTTAGGGTCAAATGGCATTCTAACATACTTATATATTCCCATGTGTGTAATAATTAGAAATGAATTCTGAGAGTTATTTTTAACAGGGATTTGATGATAAGATTTATTACCATCCAGACAACTAATAAATTTTACAACTTTCAAGGTAGAATGTATTGAGTTTATTCTGGGTAAAGGATAAATTTAATCCACTGTATAACTATTCAATGCTCTATAATCCCCACATAATCTGGCTTCATCTTTTTCATAAGAGATAAAGACAGGGGGGATGACACATTATTTTGGGGTAACATCAACCTTCTCAATAATGTTCATTTTCCAGAGGGTAGTGATATTATCCTCAATATAGTTTCTCTATGTTGGAGAAGCAGGGTATGGTTTTTTCTTAAGGCAGAGAGGGATTTCATTCAAGTTACAGGATAAAGAAATATTCATTTCTTCCTTAACAACTCCAAATTCATATGATCCATGATCAAAAGCCATAGGAAAAGATGCTATCAAGGCAATTATAGAATCCTTTTGATCACCAGTTAAATGATCACCAAATAAAGGAGTGTTTATATCAGAAAATAAACTATCCATTTCTTCTGTTGATCTACCTTTACATTGAATCAATGGATTAAAAGATTTTAAAAGGTGTGCAGAAGGTTTTTTAGATGAAGAAATTTTAAATTTTCTTTTTCATTCTTTCCCAATGTGAAACAATTGTTTGTAGGATCTAATTTTATACAAAGGATGGTTAAAATGTCATTTCCCATTATAAAAAATTTGCTTATGTCTTCATTTTTTATCACAACATATTCACAAAAAGCTCTGAAAAAACCCCCATTATACTTAAAAAATACATTGGCTTTGTATTTTCCAATGGGACATAAAACAGAACCATAGCCTCCAAATTTTTTAGATGTTATAGGTAATAATTTACTACAATAGTTTTCATCTACAGACTCTAGTGCTTTCTCAGACACTACACTTCCTCCAGCACCAGTTTCAAGAACGAATTCAAAATTTTTACCATTTCTGATTACAGGTACTCACAAGGGAGATATTAATATAGAATTGTCAGTAATATCTTTTATAATTTCAGCATTTTCTACTGAAGATAAATCCAAGTTACAAACTTCAGATTAATTATCTAAAAATTGGACATCTTGTTCCAGAATTAGAACTTCATTTAAAGAATCTTTATCATAAGAGATATTACTATCTCATTCACTTGAGGAATCATTAATGTCAACTGGAGGATTATCTGTTTCCTCATTTTTTTCAACAAGGTGAATTTTCTTGTCACAAACATGTCCTTTCTTCCATGATTTGTTACCTTTAAAACAATTGTTTGCTGCATATTTCTTTAGTGCAACTGGGCCAAAGGATTTTCCAGGTTTTTCTGGGAGTTTCAATGAAAGTCTCTTCTGATTATTGTAATATTTTAATCTATAACTCTTTTTTTCATATCTATTTTTAAGTAAAACTTTATTACTGATATTAATAAAAAAAGAATGTTGTCTTACATTTTCAGTTCTAGCTACAATCAAGTCTCTGAAATAATTTGGTAATTTATAGAGAATATTGTCTCTCCAAATATCATAATCCATTTTTGAAACTATATCTCTAAGAGTTTTTGTTATTTTCATAAGGAAAACAATAGGTTTTTCAAACAAGGAAGATATATATTTAGAATTCTCATATAATCTCTGTTGTGCCAACCTGAATTTCAAACCACCAAATTAATTCTAAATTAATTTCTTCCAATCATTCCATGTATAGTGATTTTTATCCAATAAAACAGATTCAAAACACATCAGGGCTACATTAGAGAATAAAGAAATTAATTTAGAGACAATTTCTTCATCTGGAAATTTATAAGAACTCTTTGAGTTATCAATTCTTTGAATAAAATTTTGCCAGTCAAATAAAGAATCACCATCAAAGGTAGGGTATTTATCAAATTTAGGCCAATTCTAATTTCAACTAGGCTTTTCAACCTTAGGATTGGAACGATTCATAGTAATCAATTCTTGAAGCCTAGAAAGGTATTAAGAAATATCATTATTTAAAGAAACAGCTCATTCACCATGAGTAATATATTTTTTTGGTCACAAAAGATTTCATAGACTCATTGTCAGATTGATTTATGGCCACATTAAAAGAGGAGACTCTTTGTTCAGGCTGTTTACCTTTATTTCTGGTAGTAGTATTTTTTACCACATCATAATTTTCATCAGGAATAACTGGTAATCTAGAAAAATTTTCCTCAAGATTCAATAAATTTTTTCTTAACATAGGAATATAAGAAATTTAATCATTAATTTTTACAAGAGATAGAACATTTCTGTCTTCCTCTACTGAGAATTTATTACTCAAGGCTTAGAAATAAATTTTTAATTTTTTCAATTCACTGTGTAAGATCTTATTATCATTTTTCAATGAAGTTTTTTCATCTATGAAGGGTTTCAATTCACTAATAACTTTATTCAGATGATGATTTTTATCTAAAAGTGATTTGTGATAATTCTTTATAACATTTCGTTGAGCAAGTAAATGATTCAAAGTGTCTTTTAATTTTCAATAAGCTGTATCTTGTACAGAAGAACTCACTTTATAATGTAAATGAAAATTATTTAATCTTTCATTTTCATACTTTAATAAATATTTTAAAACTTTATCTTTTATTAAACTAAAATCAGGAGAATTTTTAAAAATCTCTTCAGAATTTTTTTCAAGTAAGACATAAATTTCAGGTTCAAAAGAATAATTTTATATTGCAAGAGAAGAATTTACTAAAGAAGTTGAAGTTAAATGTAAAGGATCATAAAATGAAAATTTACTGATTACATCATTTGGACTACTGATAGAAGGAATTAGTTTTTTAAGAGGCTTTACAGTTCTATCACTAATTTCAACAATATTACCTTAAGATGAAGATTTAGTATTATACATACTAAAATGCTTATTAAAGAGGTTTCTTATCATGGAAGAGGAGGAAACTTCCCCTGCGCCTGACCTTTTTTTTTCTACTTCCCTGGTAAGGATTTACAGGTTGATGATGGTAATTGTGTGTCCTGTATGAGCCAGGTTTATTATCTAGAGGAGTTTGCACATTCCTCTGGTAATGATTTATGAGATAATCCCATTTCCACTTTTCTACCTCCATATTCTTTGAGGTTTTTTTAGGATGATGTGGAATTTTTTGTATAATTTGATGATGACTTTAATTCTCTTTAACAGCTTTTTCATCTGATTGCAAAGTGTATCCACTCTTGCTTTGTATTTCATATTTTCTATTTTCATTTATTTTATATGGCCTGATAGGTTGTTTACCTGCTGTGCCAGAGGGATCATTTTTATTTATATATTTTTAATGGATTTTCCAGATTTATTAGAGGTTTGACTTCTTTCTGAATTGTTGGAGAAGGAAGGTTTATCACTTCTTCTGACATTTCTATGTCCTGAACAATTTATGGCTTTCTGTTAGCTGATGAATCTTTATAAGTTAATTTTGAAGAACCCACAGTTTCAACATCAACATCTACCTCTATTTTATCAACTTGTACATTATCCATGCTATCAGATAAGTTTCTAGACATAGAATCTGTATACTAACAAGAAAATAAATCAAACCTAATCAACAATGATTTTTTAAATGCAAATTTGTGAGATAAAATACAATTTATCAATTCATTATTTTAAATCAAAATATGAGAAACAAAATTATATTTTTAATGATTATTATTTATGCAATAAAAAAAATCAAAAGAAATTTTTATTTTTATTAATTTAAATTCATTATATTTTATTAAAATAATATCCAACAAAAATTATAATTGGGACTAAACACTCAGTGTTATTATTTTCAACCAATATTATCAATTATTAAGGATAATTAAATTAATAATTAATAAAAAATACTGATCTTATAGGACTAAGAGTGTTACTCCATAATTTTCAACTAGGTAAAAATTAAAAAAATTTGATTACTTACATGCAGTGACTCAACAAAATAGCCAATGACACTGTTGTTGCAAGAAAAGCTCAAAGTCAAAATTTGTTAGGGGCAAAGTTTAAATTACTATAATTATTGTAAAATAACACTGAAAAATATACTATTTAAGTATATATATACCATTTGTCTAAAACCCTGGTTCAAATCACAGCTGTGGAAAAAGTTTGTTTTTTGTGCGAGGGTGGTCCATGTGTTGAGTTGTTTGTCCAAAAAAGTCAAAACTATTTTTATTAGGAAGGGCTCCTAATTGTCAGTGGGTTGTCTAGAAGATTAAAGTAAATACACAACAAACAGAGAAGGAGAAGAAGAAAAAACAAGAAAAGAAAAACTAAAAGAACTAATTACAAGAACTTATAAGGAAGATAAGGATCTTAACAAAACCAACTATTAGACATAGCAAATTTAATTTCAACAAGTAAGTAGTTTTTATTCTCTCTCTATCAAAAAAAAAATCAAAAAATTGAACTGGCCTTAAATAATCCTGTATATAGATGTATTCCTTAATTTTAATATACTAATATCAGTAATAAAATTGATAGAAAGAAATGTATATTTGTAAAAAAAAATTTAAATTATAAATTTCAAGGTAATGTAAGTGATGTGAACTACAAAGTGAGAAACCAAAGCCTTTAAAAGGAAAATGAAGCCCTCTGAGATATTACAAAGTGTATAAAAGAAGGGAAAAAATTTAAATGAAGTGTTACAAAGAAATTAGGGTTGCTATGTAACTATTTACAAAATAGAATAAATGAACCTGGTGTATCAATCCCTTTAAACCCTGAAATAATGTAATAGATAAACTAGGATAGTGATTTGATAAAAAACAGAAAAAATATAACTATAGTAATTACAAACACATTACATTTTTCTGTATTGAGAAAAAATTAAATTTTTTGTGAAACAGGAAAATTATACTGATTTTTGATGTACAATGTTTTATACTTAGTTAATATAGTTTAAAATACTATTTAGAAAGTACTTTAGCTACTTGTACTAGTATAGTAATCATTAAAATATAAACAAGTAATTATTTTAATAAAAGTACAATTTTATTAAACTAATCAAATTAAATGTTTTACTTGTTTTAACTTATTTATTTATGGATTTATTCTTATTGACACCATTTTGAGTATAAATAGTGCTCAATAACTTTGTAAAATACTCTTATTTTTATGATTTAATCTGTATAATTAAAAAATTAATTCATTACATTATAAGTTAATTTTATTACTTATAATATTTTGTAATTCATTAATTAATTATTTATAATAATTAAGCACATAAAATATAATAACCTTCTAATAGAATATATATTTATATTTTATTTAAATGTACATACAGTATAAATAATAAAAAAATTTATTTAAAAAATATTTTCATATAATTTTATTTTAATATGATATTTAATTTTTATATATTTAAATCCAATTTTTCTCTTATTGTAATTTAACATAAGATTTTACTAGAATCTCAGTATAGCCTGGCTGAAAATGTGTCACCTGCCACATGACACTTGAGGCAAACGCAGCTCATCAAATCAATAATACAGAGGTCTAAATCCATACTCAAAGCGCAGAAAGCAACTCTTCATAGCAACTGCGACTTTCCTTTGTGTACTCGCTATTCAACCGCGCTAGTATAAACTCTAAATCTAAATTAGTCAATATCTCAATAGTGTGTCTCAGTCTTTTCTTCAAAAAGCGACACACAGCGCAATAGTCAATGTAATGGTACACTAAAGGGTTTATTAAAGGTCTGTGAATTATTAAAAGGGGTAGTGAGCATGGACAGAATGGATAGTGGAGGATTAAAGGGTTAACAGATGTTAGTGAGGAGGGTCCAGGTGTAATGGATGTATTTTTAATGGTCTGTGGTGTGCGGAATAGTGGATGGGTATGAGGTCAATGCGAGGAGGAGTAAAGGATATAAAAGGGGTTGGGATTTTGGTTTGATACTCTTTAGAATTAAATTATAAAACATATTTATAGTTAATAGTGGTAAAAGCTTTTAAGTTAAATCATTATTACTGTATCTTTCTCTATTTTCTCAATAATCATTTCTAAATCCTAAATCTTTGATTGTTGAGTTTCCAACCCTTCGTGAGATCTTGAGAATTTTAATATTACCTTTCAATCATATTAGAATTCTTCTTGAACATAACTTGAAGAAGTAGTTCTTTCTTTGAGTCATATTCAAATCACTTCCTCGAATCATTCCTCTATGCATTGAAGAAGTTTCTAAACTCCTCATCTCACTTATAGGAACATCCTTGACCTTGTGTGTAGGTCGTCCGGTGACAGTATAATTTAATTCTCTGTAGTTCTCATTCTTTGCACTACTACGTCCCTTTTCAGGTGTTTTCTCTAAATTCTTAAAATGGCACCTGTTCAACGCACTCCTCCTACGGGAGCTACTACTAGAGCTCGCGCCAGAGGCAGGCCAACAGCCACTCGGCCTGTTTCCTGCACTCACTCCTTGGAGCCACTCGACCTTAGGGAACGGCAACATTCAGTCCAATCTGTAGAAGACATCCCACAAGATTTTGATGATTCTAGTGATGATGAAGAAGGAGAGGATACAATGCACGAGGCACCATCCGCCCCTGATAATCACCCTTCTGGTCAACCTTCAGAACCTGGACCATATAATTCTTTTGAAGATTTCATGAGACTTTTCATGAAGACTCTTTCAAATTCAACATCTTCAGAGGGATCTAAATTCAAAACTCCTTCTATGAAATCTCCTGATAAATTTGATGAAGAACATCCAGACAAATTGCGACCCTTCTTGCAAACCTGCAAGCTCCTGTTCCATAATGACCCTCGAACCTTCAAAAACGACCAATTGAAGGTTGTTTATGCTTCTTCATTCCTAGACGGAAAAGCAGCAAGATGGTTCGAACCTTATCTTCTCATGCTCTCTTTGACTGAAACCCACTTACTTATTAATAACTGGGAAAAGTTCGAAGACCAACTCTTCACGTTGTTTGGTGACCCTAATGAAACTGACAACGCAGAAATTGAACTTGATTTCTTTGCATGAGTGATAATGGTAAAGCCTCTGAACATATCTCGAACTTCAGAGCGCTTCAAACTGGAGTAGGTTGGAATGATGCTGCCCTGAAGTATCATTTCAAAAAAGGACTTCCTTCAAGGATTCTGGATCAGTTAAATCTTCACAGTCAGAAGATGACTACTTTAACGGATTTAATGGATCAAACCCTCGAACTCGACGGCGTTTACCAAGGACAAATTCAACATCGTTGATACACCAACAAATCTCAAGGCCTAAATTTTAAATTGGGACCTTCTTCACACCCACAGACAACTCAATCCTACTCGATTCAATCCAAGCCCAATAAGGGAAAGGACAAACCTCAACAGAAAAGCTCGACCCCAGGCGATATCAGTAAAGTACTGGATCCTAAAGTGGAACTTAAAGAAGCTGAGAGGAAGAGGCAAGCAGATAATGGGTTATGTATGTATTGTGGGGGTAAGCACAAGCTGGAAGATTGTGTGAAATTGAAGGAAAGAGAAGGTACTAGTTCAAAGTCAAAAAACTAGTAGATAGTTTACTTGTGTGCAAAGCAAACTATCTTATCTCTCCCAGTGCACAGAACCTCCATGTCTTAAGGACTGGAGTTGCCTTAAATCACTTGATATTCATTCTTTTTAAGGAGGATATCCCCTTCAGTTGTCTTATAGACTCTGGAGCTTCAATTTCTTTTGTCAGTTTATCTTTTGCCGAGAAGTTACAGCTGACATTTACAGATATTGATTGAACTCCAATTTATTTGGTCGAATCAGAGGAACCCAAATATTGGGTCAGTAAGAAAGTTTTATGGGTTTTCAACTTTCCAAACTTTCCCCCCTTCGAGTGGGAATTATCAGTCTTGGACGCCCCAAGGATGGACAATACCATTCTTGGCCATGACTTTTTAACACACTGGAATCCTGAAATTGATTGGACACGGGGATTGATCACCCCACGTACTAAGTATATTTCTGATTCTTCAATGCAGGTCAATAGGGAGTTAAACAACCCACCTGACAATGTCCTGCTAGAGGACAATTCTCTGCCAGATGACTTGCAAGCATCTGATCTTTCTTTAAATGAGCAATTGGCTAACCCTTCTAGCTCAATGACTTCACTCGAAGAGGATTTAAATTGCCTCGAAGCAATCAAATTATGCTCTCTCAATTCTGGTCTTCCCTCAACAGATTCTCTCGAAGATGATGAGGACAACCAAATCGACGTTGAAACCATTAAATCAACCCTACCAGAAATTGATCATGATTTCCTCAATGTTTTTTCAATCTGCAAGGCCGATAAGTTACCACCTCATCAACCCTATGACCATCAGATAGAGTTAATAGGTCCAGTACCTCCGGCAGGTCCTGTCTATTCTTTATCGAAGGACGAATCTCAAGTTCTTCGAGACTACATTGCAGAGAATGTAGGCAAAGGTTTAATCAGAGCCAGTAAATCTCCAACCAGCTCCCCTGTTCTCTTTGTAAAAAAGAAGGATGGAAGTCTTAGGTTGTGTGTTGACTATAGAAAGCTCAACACAGTTACAAAGAAGAGTGCACATCCAGTTCCTCCTATGTCATTTCTTTTTACACTTTTTAATGGTGCTAATTCCGTTTCTAAAATTGATCTTAGAGGTGCTTATAATCTTATTCGTATTGCGGAAGGTCATGAACCACTGACTGCAATGCGCACTAGATTTGGTAGTTTTGAATATTTAGTTATGCCTTTTGGATTGTGTAACGCACCATCAACTTTTCAAACTTTTGTCAATGACATCTTTCAAGATGTTGTCAAACAACTTGTTGTCGTCTATTTAGATGATATTTTAATTTTCTCGAAGACACTAGATGAACATATTCATCATGTTCGACAGGCTCTAAATTGACTTCGAGATCACAGTCTCTACGCCAAGCATAATAAATGCAAATTCCACCTAAAATCCATTGATTTTTTGGGTTGTACATTATCCACTGATGGTTTAGTCATGGACAACAAAAAAGTCCAAAAAGTCCTGGAATGGCCTGAGCACAAATCTGTTAAATCCCTCCAGTGATTTTTGGGTTTTGCAAATTTCTATAGAAGATTTATTAAAGATTACTCTATAACTATTTCCAATAGTTGCCTCTCTTCTTAGAAAAGATTTTCCTTTTGTTTTTACTTCAACAGCGCGAAAGGAATTTGAAGCATTGGAGACGGCATTCACCACAGCTCCAATTCTTTGACACTTTGATCCTTCTGCTTCAACAATAGTCAAGACAGATGCGAGTGATTATGCTATCGTGGGGGTCATTTCTCAATTAAATCCTGAAACAAAATTGTTTCATCCTGTTGCTTTTGAGTCACGCAAACTCATTTCAGCAGAATTGAGTTATGAAATTCATGATAAAGAGCTCTTAGCTATTATTCATTGTCTTAAAAAATGGCGCTCTTTTCTTCTCAGTTTAGATAGTCCTTTTCAAATTTTAACAAACCATAATGCTTTGAAATACTTTATGTCTTCCAAAGTGTTAACCAGGCGTCAAGCCAGGTGGGCTGAATTTCTGTCTGAATTTCCTTTTTCTATTTCCTATCGCCCAGGTAAGAACTGCATTGTCCCAGATATCTTGTCACGCCGGGACGACGTTTACACACAGCGGGGGGACGCATTTGCTGACAAGAACCCAGCAAATGTGAAATCAATCTTCAAAGAATCAATGTTAATGACTCATCAACTTAATTCAATGACAATTCAATCCATTCAAAATCCACTATCTAACATCCTCAAAGCTCAGTCAAAGGACAATTATTGTTTAGGGTTAAAAGACAAAATACTCTCCAAGAAAGGGGCCCAAAGATTTAGTATTGAATCAGGTCTATTAGTTTTTGAGGGTAGAGTAGTCATACCCGACAACAATAAAATAAAATTATGGATTTTCAATAGTCGACATGATTCTCCATTAGCTGGTCATTTTGGGGTTGATAAAACCTACCAATTAATAGCGAGGGATTTCTTCTGGCCAGTTATTACCAGGGAAATCAAGGCCTATATAAAAGCTTGTTACGAATTTAATAGGAATAAGGCTCCCCGTCACCGGAAGTATGGGTTGCTTCAACCACTTCCTATTCCCTCTAAACCTTGGGAATCTTTATCGATGGATTTTATTTCTCAACTTCCTCTTTCTAATAATTTTGATGCTATATTAGTAATAGTAGATAGATTTTCAAAAATGTGTATTTTTATTAAAACCACTACTACTGCTACTGCAGAAGATTTGTCAAAATTGTTTCTAGAATATGTATTTTCCAAACACGGCTTACCAAATGATATTATTTCAGATAGAGGCTCATTGTTTGTATCCACATTCTGGGCTCAACTGTGTAGACAACTCAATATCATGAGGAACCTCTCCACAGCTTATCACCCTGAGACCGATGGGCAAACGGAAAGGGTCAACCAAATCCTCGAACAATATCTTCGAATGTATGTCAGTTACCAACAAGACAATTGGACCACATGGTTACCATTGGCCAAATTTGCTTATAATAACTCGACTCATTCTTCGACACAACAATCTCCTTTCAAAACTGTTTATGCAAGACATCCTCAATTCAACTCAATCCATGTAGGAACTAATCATCCTGTGGAACATTATCTTCAAACCATATCACAACTCCAAGAGGAACTTAAATCAAATTTGGAATTAGCGGTTCGAAGGTACAAGCAACAGGCCAACAAACATTGACAAACTGCTCCTTCTTTTAAACCAGGCGACAAAGTATGGCTCGACGCACAAAACATTCAAACAACTGGACCATCAAAGAAACTGGCTGAAAAACGCTTGGGGCCATTTGAAATAGACTCTGAAGTCTCTAAAACTGCATTTCGACTCAAACTACCTCCTATATGGCAGGCTATTCACCCTGTTTTTCACGTATCTCTTCTGGAACTGGCTCGAGAAATATACCTGGGCAAGAACCAACCTCCTCCGGAACTGGTCAAAGTAGAAGACCATCTAGAGTGGGAAGTAAGCCATATCCTTGATTCAAGAATACGCAAGGGGAAACTTCAATACCTCATGGAATGGGAAGGCTTCCTCAATGACTCAGACAAAACATCCTGGGAGCCAGCCATCAATGTTTCTAACGCCCCTGAACTCCTAAAATCTTTTCATCTTAAATATCCTTTCAACCAAAACCTTAAAACACTCTTTTATTTTTTCCTTTCTCTTTTTTTTTTCTTTTCTCTCTTTCTTCTCTCTTCTTTTCTTCTTTTTAAAATCTAAAACATCTTTACTTCTAAAAAATTCCTTAATTTTGTTTTCTTCTTTTTCTTTTCAAAATTTTTCAACCTTCTTTAAAATAAATAAAATTAAATTAAAATGAAATAAAATTCAAATTAAAATAAAAAAATAAAAAAATTAAATTAAATTAAAATAAATAAAATAAAACCAAATTAAAATAAAATAAAATAAAACAACTAAAATTAAAATCTTTTTCTTTAAAAAATTTACTTCTTTTTCTTTTTCCCTTCTCAATTTTCTATATATGTTCTTTCTTTAAAATTTTATTTTCCTCAAACTATCAAAATTCTTCTTGAACTTCACTTCAACCTCTAAATCTCTCTTTTAAATCCGTCAAACAAATTACTTCTTCTCTTTCAAAACAATTTTTAAAAAAAATTATTTCTTCTCTTCTTTTCTTTCTTTTCTTTTTTCAAATAACTAAATTCCTCAAATCTTCAATTAACAAACTTTCATAAATAACAAATTGTTTCTTTTCATTAAATTTTATTATACAACACAATTATTTCAATCAATTATTTCTTTTTTCTTTCTTTCTTTCTTTTTACTTAATTCTTTTTCTTTTCAAAATTTAAGACTAAAACTCCTTCAATCAAATATTCTGTCTTTTCCTCTCTCATTTAAACTTCTTCTTTCAAAATTTTAAAACAAAATTCTATTTAAATCTTTTTTCTGTCTTTCTTTTTTCTCTCAAAATCTTATAAAAAAATAAAATATTAAAGTTTTCATAAAACAACAAAATAAAATAACTAAATACAAATTGTTTTTTACTTTTCTTTTCTATCTTTTCTTTTCTCGTTCAATTTTAAATTTTATCTTATATCTTCTCCCAAACCAATTCATTCATCTTCTCCAATATTTCCCTTATCTCTTTTCTACATTTTTCATAATTCTCCCCCTCTCCTACCGGAATCAATTCTCCAAGTTCCAGTAGCTCCTCGGCTACATTGAAGGAAGCGGCTTCGACAATCTTATCAATTTTGCTGCTCAAGTCTTCAATAAATTTCGCTCGTCAAACCTGAAGAGACTTCTTCGACCATACCTGATCGAGGGTTTCTTTGTGTTCCTCCCTCGAGGTAACCGCCAGTAATCTATCTTCGACCAACACTGCCACTTCCACAGCAGTGGGTTCCACAAGGGTCGCTTCCAAATTTGAAGCTTCCGCCATAGGGATTTTGATGATGACATCTGAATTCTAAAACAAGACCATCAGTACCTAAATTTCTAAAATATCAGGGAATAGACTTACTTCAAAAATAGGGTCAGCCTCCAAAAATAATTTTGGAGTGACCTCCACCGCCACATCCCTCTCCTCTTTGTCATCTTTGATGAACACCCGTCGCTTTTTCGGGGTCCTCCTGGACCAACTCGTCGACTTCCTCTTCTACTACTTGCTTCTTGCTTGCAGCCCAAGTCACCCAGGTTGCCACATCATCCTCAACCTCCTCCTCACTCTCCCCCACCGATTGATTGTCCCCAATTGAGACGTCCAAAATGTCTTCAAATACTTCCTTCGTCTTAGGGATTACCCAATATTTTGTCTTAGTGAACCGACTCTCGATATCGGCATTCTTCGACAAGGCGTCACATGCCACCCTTCTCCATTGGCAAAATTCACACTTCTGGCGAGGCCCTTGTGTCGCTGTGATTTCTACGCAAAAATATTCCATCGACTTGCAGGCCGTGCAAGTCTTCGAAAACTGTCGTGTAATGATTCCCTCATCCGCTTTAGGGTGTGGAGGTGTGGAAGTTGGAGTAGGGAAACCCATCATAGTAAATTATAGAGTAATTAAAAATAAAAGTAAAGGGAAACTAGTGTGGGAAGTATGTCTTACGCTCAACGGAGCTTGCGTTCTTATACTCGGGCATCTGTCACGCGCCACGTGACACTTGAGGCAAAAGCAGCTCATCAAATCAATAATACAGAGGTCTAAATCCATACTCAAAGCGCAGAAAGCAACTCTCCATAGCAACTGCGACTTTCCTTTGTGTACTCGCTATTCAACCGCGCTAGTATAAACTCTAAATCTAAATTAGTCAATATCTCAATAGTGTGTCTCAGTCTTTTCTTCAATAAGCGACACACAGCGCAATAGTCAATGTAATGGTGCACTACAAGGTTTATTAAAGGTTTGTGAATTATTAAAAGGGGTAGTGAGCATGGACAGAATGGATAGTGGAGGATTAAAGGGTTAACGGATGTTAGTGAGGAGGGTCCAGGTGTAATGGATGTATTTTTAATGGTTTGTGGTGTGCGGAATAGTGGATGGGTATGAGGTCAATGTAAGGAGGAGTAAAGGATATAAAAGGGGTTGGGATTTTGGTTTGATACTCTTTAGAATTAAATTACAAAACATATTTATAGTTAATAGTGGTAAAAGCTTTTAAGTTAAATCATTATTACTGTATCTTTCTCTATTTTCTCAATAATCATTTCTAAATCCTAAATCTTTGATTGTTGAGTTTCCAACCCTTCATGAGATCTTAAAAATTTTAATATTACCTTTCAATTATATTAGGATTCTTATTGAACATAACTCAAAGCAGTAGTTCTTCCTTCAAGTCATCTTCGAATCACTTCCTCAAATCATTCCTCTATGCATTGAAGAAGTTTCTAAACTCCTCATCTCACTTACAGGAACATCCTCGACCTTGTGTGTAGGTCGTCCGGTGACAAAATGGCTGTCAGACCACTTAGCTCTACTTTTAGATTGTTGATAAACTCCAATAGAAAATGAAAGTCCTGTAAATTGAACAATTTTGAATTATCCAATATATTTTACATATATATATGATCAAATTCTGTTTTCTATTTAATTTTTACTCACTTTTTGAATCACAAAGGAAATGAAAATTAGAACCATAAAATCAACCTTCTTAGAAAAACCACATTAGATAAATTTTCACTCCACTACACATCAATTTATTTATTTATTTGCATTTTTGTCCAAAGAATCATAAAAATGCTACACATTAATTTAGTAAACTAAGCCTATATGATTATAAATTTTTTACAACTTAGAATCTATATCTTTTGGAAAATTTTGTATTTCCCCATGATTATTTAATCCCAAATCAATATAATAGGGGGTATCAAAGTTAGAAATTTGTAATTATTTAAAAGGCATTTCACAACACAAAAAGAAAGCCACAAACTTGACATTAAATCTCAATAAAAAGGTGTTTTGGATGCACAATATGTCATATTTTAAAAAATATTAATGGTTAATTTGGTGGAAAAAAGAGGTATTTTGAAATGGAAGATTTCTAACTTTGATACCCCCTAATAGAATGTATCAATGTTCAGGGATCAGCAATTATGGATCAAGAATTTTTTTTCCCAGGATTAGACATTATTAATTGTGGAAGATTCTTATCCACTATCCCTGGTGCTAGTGGATAATGAATCCACAATAATGCATTATCCTGCCTCTTATACCCCAATTTTCATTCTTAATTCCTGATCCCAAACTCATCACATCCATGATGGATTTTTAAGAAAGTCACATGACTTATAATTGCTGATATCATCCTTAAGTCTTTCATCACTCTATTCTACTTAATTTTGGTGGCAAACACTTAACATTTTTTTCAATCTTATGTGTCTCTTCACTCTATGCTACTTAATTTTGGTTGCAAACACATAACATTTTTTTTCTATTTACACACCCCACCTGCTCAGTTGGTGGCAAATTCTCACTTCCCACTCATCATCTAGACCTTCTACCAACAATAATAAAGCATCTCTCTACTAAGAAGCAAATTTACTCAGATATGAATGCTATCACTTAAACTTTAGCCCTGAATCTGATTCTGACTTGGGTTTGGAAGACACTTTAGCTTATATGTCTTTTCAATGATCTTTATGAAGAAGAGGATCTCAAAAATGCACCAGCTTTCCCCTCCCTTGAATCACAAAACTTTCTTTCCACCAGCATACACTCTGTCATTATGCCAATCACCCTTCAAAATTTTGAAACACAACCCTTTTAATTTTTTTTCATACTCTTTAAATTTTCAGCTTGTGTGCTTTATTCATTTGGTTTTGTGATTTTGTTTTTTGCATATTCATTTTTATTTTGAATTTACGCTGAATGTCTCTTTTTTGGATTTGAAATTTGATTTCATTCACCAGCTCAACATGAAATTGCATATTTTCTGCAACTGCATAATTTTTCACTGTTTCTTTTTTTCATTCATTCCTCATTTCCTACCTCCTCTCCTCAAAAATCCCTCAAACAATTTGGTTTTATCTATTTTCTCATCCCATTTCTCCAGGTAAGTAATTTAATTCCTTTTTTGATGGCTAATTAATTTTTTTTTGTATTTTTTTGTATTTTTTCTTTTTCTTTTTTGTATATAAATTTTTTTGTAAGTAGTTATTTTTGATTTTTATGGTAAAATTAACCTTTTTTTCTCTCCCTCTTTTCTTTCTTTTTTAGCTCCATCACCCTACTCATCATTCCTCCTTGGCATGGTCATCATCCCCCCTTCCCCCTATTTCACTTTTTTTTGGTTCCATGTCATTAAAACACATACATTTCACATTATTTATGCATTTAACTTACTCCATATTCAATTTCCCCCAAATTCCAACAACATTCTTTATTGCTCTATTTTTCCTACTTTTCAATCAAGGTAAGTTTCATCTCCTTTTCTTATAACTAAATGATATCTCTTTCCTTCTATGAAAATTTCATACTTAAATATATGGATGACTCTTATCTGGCTAAAAGTGGACTTATTTTATTCTTCTTGTTCTCATCTCCATCACCACTTTTCAAGTTTTAGTAAAATTTTAAAAATCAGACCAGGAATTAGGGTTATTTTTATTTGAATCTATTTATTTTTACTGAAGATTCTTCTGAAGCCTATATTTTATTTCCCATAAATGGATTGTAATTAGGTTAAGTGGTTTCTGAGATATTTACCTTTAAAGTTGAGCCTTTTTTCTAAATTTCATTTAATTTATTTCAAGTTTAGACCAGGATTTGTTAAAGGCTTATCTCTTCGTATGTGTGATAATATATGTTTCATTCTCAAAATCATGTCACTCATTTTATTTTCATAGGCATCTATTCTTTACTTAAAAAAAGTTTCTCAAGTTCATCACCAAATAACCAAAGCTCCACCCGGCTTGGAAACTTGTTAAGAGTCCACACATTTTGGATGTTCATTTCAAATTAGTCAAAAATTGATTCACAGAATAAAAAAGGTAAAAAAAGAAGTTAAATTTAACAAGTAAAGAAAAAATTTATGTAGATCAAAAAATTTTGGGGATGAGTAGAGTCATCCATTTTTTTTTATTTTTTTGTAAATTTTTTATAAATAACTCTTATATTTCAAATTCCTAAAATAAATTAATGGGCCAAAAACCCTGTGTTGTATAAATGGTATTCATGACAATATTTATATGTTTCATGAGGTTCCTAAGCCTACACTTGTGGAAAGTCCCAAATGTTTTTTTCTAGATGTATCCACATTTCAGCTAGAGGAACTGTCATTACTTTAAAACTAGGGAAATTGATATATATTAGTTTTTTATAAATTAATTTATGTAATTATATTAAATTTTGGTGATTTTCACCCCTTAATTCAATAAAATTCAGAGGAGGGTATTGCCAAATTTTCAAATCTGACATGTGAAATTGATGACTTAAGAAAATTTTGGTGATACCCACCCCTTGCTTCAATAAAATGCAGGGGAGGGTATTGCCAATTTTTTAAAACAGATATAGATCTTTTTTTGACTTAGCTGAATTTAGAAAAGTAAATTTAATGATTTGAATGTAAAGAGGAAAAAATGTATCAGTTTTTCAAATTTTTCCAAAAATAAATCATCTAGAGTTATAACCTTTAAAAAGTCAGCACATTTGAGATTATCACCAAAAAGAAATAAAACAAAATTTATTTAACCAAAAAAACAAATAATCTTAAATTTTGCAATAAAAAATTTCACATCTCAGTAAGAAGTATGTGCTGAGGATTGATTATTAGATTTAATGCATTCTATCAAGAAAACTTTCAAAACAAAATGAAAAAACTAGTTATCAAAAATTTTCATTAAGCAATCAATTTCCTCAATTGATGCATTAGCTTTAACACATTCTCTGAAGAAATCTTTCTTTTTTGAACCATCTTCAAATTGACACTTGAGTTTCATTTGATCCAATACAAAATTTTACTAAAGAGCATTGTCCTCTTTCTTTATCTCAAATTTCTTCTCCTCCAATTCATGTGCCCACTCATCCCTCTTTAAAGAAAGGTAGAATTTCTTCTCCTCAAATTCTTGTACCCTTTCATCCCTCTGTAAAGAAAGCTTGAATTTATTCTCCTCCAAGTCTTGTGCCCTATCATCCCTACGTAAAGAGAGCTCATATTGTTTCTTTTGAAATTTGAGAGTATCTCTTGCAACTTCAATTTTATCTAGAGTGAAAAGGAATATTAATAAAAGAAAATAAAAGCTCACTTAATTATTAAGAGGTATGCTATCACTTACCAGATTCACATTTCTCCAGAAAATCATCAATGGTAGAAAAAGGGGTTTGGGAAAAACCATGTCCTTTTTTCTTTCTTTGACTGTTGAAATTTGAAGTAGTTGATGGTTTTGCTTTTTTTTGGAGGTAAAAGTTTCCTCTTTATCATTGATGCTAGCTTCAGACTCACTTGCTTGAGGATACTGGGTTTGTTCATTAGCCTTTTTAGACAAAAAAATAAAACAACTAGACAATAAATAAAAACTTACTGGAGTAATATAACATTGTTTTATATCACCATAAGGATCTATTGGAAAGCTATCTGGATTCATTGAATTTAGAACAGGAGGGGAAAAGAGTTTTTTCAACATCATGTTTGAAGATAGAATCTTCTCCATCCAAAATGTTTGCAGGATTAACATCAGCTTGCTCTGCAAAAATAGAATCCATCTCTTTATAGTATGGACATAGAGATTCAAGTTTATTATCTATGGATTTTATGCCCTTACTGATATCAATGTCAGTAATACCAAAACCAGTAGGAAATGAAAGTGTCTTTTTCCTTCTTGTATTTGGCTTGGTAATTCTTGAATTGTTCAGACATCTGTTTAGGCAAAAGATAAATCCTTCCCTTTGCCTTATTTTGTAATTTATTGGCCATTAGAAGATAGGATTTGACTTTTGATGCAGGGGGCTGTCCTAATTTAGTTGCATTCTCAGTACCAAAACAAGAATAATAATTAGTTTTTATTTTTAGCCATTTGATAAGTATGAGATGATCATCTTTTTTTAATTGAAAAGTCTTTGATTTCTCAGTTGAGCAGGAGAAAGAGGGAGTAGTGGGATTTGATGAACAACTGGGGGAAGCCTTCCTTTAAGAAGATGTATGACAATGAGGCATGTTGAGATGTTTGAAGATGAAAAGGAGAAGAAAAAATTAGATGATATGGGGAGTGGCTCTGAGAAGATAGAATGAATAGACAGGATGGGAGTGCACAGCAAAGTAGGGAGGCTGGCACATCCAGAAAATTGTCCAAGATTTGGTTATGAAAAATTGAGGGTAAAAATTTCAGATAGAGGTGAACATTGACACGTAAAAGGTCTAATAACACAATTATTAGCAAAAATGATTGCCAAAGATGATTGGGGTATAATGGTTTTTATCCGCAATTATCAATCAGGAATTTTTTTTCCTGGGATCAGACATTATTAATCACGGAAGATTCTTATCCACTATACCCAGAGCTAGTGGAAAAGGAATCCACAATAATGCATTATCCCGCCTCTTATACCCCAACTTCCATTCCTAATTCCTCATCCCAAACTCATCACATATTTGATGGATTTTTAAGAAATTCACATGACTTATAAATTTCAGATTCAATCCTTAAGTCTTTCCTCACTCTATGCTACTTAATTTTGGTGGAGAACACTTAAATTTTTTTTCTATCTACACACCCCAATTGCACATTTGGAAAAGAATTCCCACTTCCCTCATCACATAAGCCTTCCACAAACAACTATGAAACACCTCTCTACTAGGCAGCTACTTCACTTAACTAGGAATTCTATCACTTTACTTTTAGTTTTTTACTATAAAACTGACTCTGATTTGGAAGATGCTTTAGCCTATATGTCTTTTCTTTCCAAAAAGTGTTACATAAACCCAAGGGGCCAAATCTTCTTCATGATCCCAGATATGATCTCTGCTACATTCTCAACATTCCTCAACTAAACTTCACTCAAATACTTCAAAATTCTATTAATTCTTTCTTCAAAATTAATCAACTCATCTCCGAAAATCCTATCTTTCATAAAAATTCTCAAAAAAAAACTCTGTGATCCAGCTATTCAACTTTCTGTTGCACCATGTTGCTTTGGCTCAAATGGAAATGGTGCTTCTGTAAGACATTTGAATAATCTCTTTAAAATAGGATATAGTACCATGATATTATACATCAAGTGCTGTATGATTGTCATCCTTTCCATCAAGTCTCAAACACTTGCTTGGCCAACTCCACAACAGCAACTTGAATCCTCTCAAGTAATTTAAGCCAAAGGTTTCCCTGGAAGTGTAGGTTTTGTTGATGGCACAACTATACCTTTGATTCAAAAGCCTGCTCATAATGGCAACCATTTTTTTGATCACAAAAAAAGGTTTCTTCAAAATGTTCTCCAATTTCACATCTTTCATAAACTAATGTTTAATCTTCTTTGTAGATACTCTATTTCCATTCAACTTATCTGTGATGTCAACAAAAAGTTTATTTCTTTTCATAGTGGATGTCCTGGCTCATGTCATTACTCTTCCGCCTTTCAAAGTATGTGGATTTCTCAAATTCCTGACTCATACTGTGACAAATTTCAGTACCTCCTTGCAGACTCAGCATATGCCAGTGGAAAGTACATCATACCTGTTTTCTGTGGTGCAACTTTAGAAAATGACCCCAAAAACACCTTTAATTATCACCTTTCCCAATCAAAAGTATGGATTGAACATGCTATTGGTAGTTTAAATGGAAGAACTTCTTGCCTCTGTGAGCTCAAAATCCAATTTTTAAAAAAATTGGAGATCAAAACTGCAAATCATTGGATCATGACTTGTGTTATACTCCACAATATCCTAGCTGATTTAAAGGATGAGAGGAATTATCTTTATGAAGAAGAGTATCCTGAACCTGAAATGGCTCTCCCCTCCCTTGAATAACAAAATATTCATTCAACTGGCATACACTCTGTTATTATTCCAATCACCCTACACAATTTTGACACACAATCATTTTAATTTTTTGTTTTCATACTCCCCAAATGTCCACTTTGTATACTTTATTCACATGGGTTGGTATTTTTTCTTTTTGCATATTCATTTTTGTTTTGAATTTATGGTGAATATCTCTTTTTTGGATGGCTCATTGGTTTTATTTCACCAGCTCAACATGAAATTGCATATTTTCTGAAATCAGATATTTTTTAATCATTTCTTTTTTTCATTCTTCACTAATATCATTTTCTTCCTCTCCTCAAACATTCCTCATATATTTTGGTTGCATTTTTTTAACTCATCTCACCAGGGAAGTCTTTTTTCATTTTTGTTGATTTTTTGTTTGCTAATCATGATTTTTTTTTTTGTAAGTGCTTAATATATTTTTTTTCAAGGTTAAATTATTATTTTTTGTTATTTTTCTCCCTCTTTTCTCTCTTTTCCTGCTCTTTTTCCCTCCTTTCCCCCCTTCTTGACTTCCTCAATCACCCCTTATTCTCTTCCTAACCCCTCATTTCTCACCTTTCCTCCCTTTTATCCCCTTTAGGCATCCCCTTTTCCCCCTTTAAGACCTCTTTTCTTTCCTTTACTGCCTTTTACCCCCTTTAGGCTGCCTCACAACACTCCCCCCCTCATCCTTTCAGCCAGGCTATACCAGGAGCCCAGTAAATTTAATGTTGATTTACTGGAACCAAAAGAGGGCGTAAAAATAAGCATTTCATGTATATAAATTAATTTTTATTATTGCATAATAAAACTATATAAGTATCTTATTAAATATAAATAAAATAAGGGTTATATTAATTTTATTGCTATATAATTTATTTATACGTTTAAATTAAGCATGATATATTTTATATTCTATAAATTATAACGCATTTTTATTTAATAAATATAAATTAATAATTAATTAATTATGTACATATATTATAATTATAAGTGTAAAATTAACTTATAATTTAATCAAATTAATTAATTAAATTTATATATTAAATAAAGCCTTACATATCTTATTAAACAATAATATTGGGCGATTTTTTGACCCTTAATTGTTTCAGGAAATTAATTAATAAATTAAACTGCTTATTTGAGATAATAATATTAAAATCCTCACTTCAAATTAACAATATGATTAAATTAATTACTTGTTTCAACTAAATTAGTTGTTAAGTTACTAAAATAGTTAAAACAAATGATTAATTTTCCTTTACAATTGAATTAAATTAATTACAAAAATTGTTGCGTCAAAATATTCTATTTGTTTCAATTAAAACCCTTAAAAAGCATTGTAATACCTGTTTTGGATTATTTTACTCACAGTTATTATGTTTCAGACTCATTTAGTTACTCATTATTTTAATTAACTGGTTTGGGAAACTATGGTGGGGAAATTAATCTCTTACTCACAGGTTTAATTAGTTGTTTCATGTTTCTCTCTCAATATCTATGAATTAGTTATTTTATTTTATATTCTTGTTTTGCCTTATTACTTTCTTGTAAATACTCATTTTTGGCGCTTCAGATGACCCCTTACCTATAAAAGGGCCTTGGGTACTCCCCTGTAGCCTCATCACTTACTTACTCAACTTATTTTAAAGATTATATTATATTTTTATATTTCTTGTGGCATGTCAGTCCCTGTGAATATTAAATAAAATTATAAAGGTTGTTTTAAGATTTTTAATAGTCAGTTCATTGATATTTGAGCAGAGAGAAAAAATAAAAAAGACTTACTAGTTTAACCAGTTAACCCTTGTCATTTCTTGTCTACCAAAATAGTTATAGTCTTGTCCCATTATTATTTGCTTTGATTCCTCTTTTCCTTCTTCTTGTTCTTCTTCTTCTATTTTTCTATTTCTTCTAGAGGACTAGCCGACAAATCCCCTCTCCCCTCCCCCCCTCCAAAATTCCCTCTAACCTTGCCCTCCACCCTTTATTTCATAGCAAACAAATCACTTAGAAATTCTATAGCTGCTTAAAGGGGGAGGAGGCAGGGTGAGAGGGGAGGGGGGGAAGTGGTGGAAGGGATGAGGGGAGGGGAGTGTTGTGAGGCAGTCTAAAGAGGGTAAAAGGGGGTAAAGGGGGGAAAAGAGGTGCTTAAAGGAGGTAAGGGGGTTTTGAGGAGATCAAGAAGGGGGAGGGGGGTTGAGGACACCAAAAAGAGGTAAATGAGGCAGACAAGGAGGGGTAATATGGGAGTAGGTAAAAGAAAATTTACATTATTTTGTATTTTTTTGTTTATTTTTTACAGAATATTATAAAATAAATTATGGTTCAAGCTGAATCAAAATAAATTTGGTGTATTTATTATTTTTATTTTTATTTTTGTGAATAATTTTTCAGATACAGTTTTTTCTTGGTTTAAATTTTTGATTATAATTTTTGATTATCATTTTTTTTCAAGGAATTAAGGTGGTATATCTAAGACCAAATAAATTTAAAAATCTATTTTTTGGAAAATAATTTTACTGATGTTTCTTTTTATTTTAATTTTTTTTGGTTACTCTTTTTTTTTGTTTCAATTTTTTACAAGGAAAGTTTTAGTATTTTATTTCTTTTCAAAAAAAATTATTTGGATTAATTTTCATCAATGAAACTCTTAAGGTTAAATAAACTAACTAAATTTTGTGAGTTTTATTTTTTCGCCATTTATTTTTTTGGGTTTTCAACACAAATTTATTTTTGTTTAGAGAAAAAAATGTATATTTTTTTAGAATCACCTCTTACTTCTCTTTCATCATCCTCTTTATCATCTTTATCATCTTCTTTGAATTTAACTTCATTTCAATAATCATCCAAAAAAAAAAAAAATGATAAATGAAGTGAGCAGAATAAAAGAAATTTTAAAAATAAAATTCATTTGGATTGTTTTTTTGACCATATATCAAATATTGTTTACTATAAAACTTAAGTGGTTAAAAAAATTCTTATCTAAATGAGTTACCAGAAGATTTAATCTATTTAACTGAATCAGGAGACAATTAAATTAAAGCAATTATCAGTAATTCTTTTCAACCTCAATTTATTTACAAAAATCACTCTTTTAATGGTTCAAAAGATGAAACCTTTAATCAAAAATCCAATTTCATAATAACAGTATATCAAATGGCTTTGGTTCTCTTACCAATAAGGAATATGAATTGTTTGGGTGGTATTATTATTGGATTTGGTTGGAGACCTGGATTTTTTAAAGTCCATTCTCTTGGAATGTCTGATAATATATGTTTCATTCTTAAAATCATGTCACTCATCTTATTTCCATAGGCATCTATTCTTCACTTAAAAAATTATCTAAAGCTGAAAAAGATTATGATTTTTGCTTATGGGACACCTTAACTTCTTTTAATACTTTTCTTGCTCTTTGCCTCAAAAAACTCTGCAATAAAGCTTTCTAAAAGAATCATCAACTTGCTACAAAATTTGGAATACCAAATTGGTGTGACTCCAATTGGATATCTATTAGTAACCAATATCTTTTATTTTCAAATGTTATTATTACTCATTCAGGATTCCACAATAAGATTCATATCAATAAAAATGATGCCAATTATCTTAATTTTGTAATTTTCTCATATATCAATCCGATAACTGGCTAACTGATACTCTCTCTATCTAAAATTAAAGGACATGGCTTATATTTTCCAGACCATAAGTGCATTATTGATTTTGGTTTTGGAAATGGTGTGATAGAAACAATTTGGAACTCTTCTCACAACCATCACCAAACAACCAAAGCTCCACCTTGCTTGGAATCTTGTCAAGAGTTAACACATTTTGGATGTTCATTTCAAAGCAGCAAAAAATTAATCCATCAAATAAACAAGGTAAAAAAAGAAGGTAAATCTAAAAGATATAAAAAACTTTATGTAGATCAAAAAAGTATGGGGATGAGTAGAGTAATCAAATATTTTTTATTTCTTCATATTTTTTTATAAATAACTCTTATATTTCAAATTCATAAATTAAAGTAATGGGCCAACAAACTTGTGTTGTATAAATGGGAATCATGAAAACATTTATTTGTTTCATGAGGTTCCTCTTCCTACACTTGTGGAAAGTCCCAAACAATTTTTTCTAGATGTATCTGCATTTTGGTTGGAGGAATTGTCATTACTTTAAAACTAGGGAAATCAATATATATTAGTTTTCTATATATTAATTTATGTAATTATAATAAATTTTGGTAATTCCCACCCCTTACTTCAATAAAATAAAGGGGTGTATTTCCAAATTTTCAAATATGACATGAAAAATTGATGACATTTAAAATTTTTTGGTGATACCCACCCCTTACTTCAATAAAATGCAGGGGTGGGTATTGCAAAGTTTTTAAATCTGACATGTAAAATTTTTGACTTTTAAAAATTTTGGTGATACCCATCCCTTAATTCAATAAAATGCAGGGGAAGGGGAGGTATTGCCCAATTTTCATATCAGACTTGCAAAATTCTTGACTTGAAATAATTTTAGTGATACCTGTAAAATGCAGGGGGTAGTAATGCCAAATTTTCATATAAGACTTTCAAGATTCTTGAATTGAAATAATTTTGGTGATACCCACCTGTTACTTCAAGAAAATTCAGGGGGGGGCTGGCAAATTTTCAAATGAGACTTGAAAAATTTATTTAAAAAGGAATTTTTAACATTAAAATACAAACATTCAACTAATGATGAATAGAGTAATGAAATACAGGAAATTATTGTAAAATTTTATGTACAAATAATTATGAATATTTGAAGTATGAAAGAAATAAAATACACTATTCATTAAAAAATTTCATTAGACATTCAATTTCCTCATAAGATTTATTGGCTTTAACACATTTCATTAAAAAATCTTGTTCCTTGAATTTTCTTTGATATCATGCCTAAATTTTATCTGTTCCATTAATTTTTGATTCTCAAGTGTTTTCTCCTCTTTCTTTGATTTTGCAATACTAAGAGTTAGCTTGAATTTCTTCTCCTCCAAGTCTTGTGACCTATCATCCTTCCATAAAGAGAGCTGGTACTTCCTCTCTTATAATTCATGTACTCTGTCATTCCTCCTTAAAGTGAGCTTGTATTTTTAATTTTCAAACTTTAGAGTCTCTTTGGCAACTTCTACTTGTTCTAGAGTGATAAGAAATATTAACAAAAATTAGAAGAAAAGCAGAGTAAATTATTAAGAGGTATGGTATCACTTACCAGAATCACCTTTCTCAAAAAACTCTTTGATAGAAGAAAAAGGGGTTTGAGATGAAGTATCACTTTTTCATCTTCTTTGAGAGTGGAAACTTAGACTACTTAAAGCCCTTTACTTTTTTTTCAAGGTCCTATTTTCCTCCTCATCATTGTTTCTGGCTTCAGACTCAGTTGATTGTGGCTACTGTGTTTGTTCTTCAGCCTTTTTAGAAATAAGAAAATGTAAGTAAAAAAAGAATTGGTAAGATAAAAGAAAAAAAAACTTGAGTTAGAATGGGTTGGTTTGATTTTCCATAAGGATCTATAGCAAAGCTATCTAGATTTGTTGAATTTAGAACTGGGGAGGCTTGAGTAGAGGAAGAGGATGGGAAAAGATTTGTTTTGAAATCATGTTTGGAGATAGCATTTTCACCATCCAACATGTTTTCAGGATTAACATCAGCTCTCCAAATATGGAATACATCTCTTTATAGTAAGTACATAAAGAATCAATTTTATCATCTATGGATTTAATGCCCTTACTGATATCAATAGGGGGTGTCAGTTCAGGCAAATCAGCACTTAAATTTTGCAAAAAAGTCACTTATTTCAAAAAAGGGTGTCAGTTATGACCTCAAATCAGCACTTTTTTCCCATTTTTTTCACAATCACATGTTGGCCACAACATCCCTTTCACATGTAACACACTGAACTTCCTTGCTCCCTACCCATCAATCCTTGGCACACACCCCTTCCTAACATTTTCAACATTTTATTACAACATTTTGACCAGGCATGTTTACATTCTTTTTTACTTATTTCTTCTACCTCTTAATCTCTTCTCTTGTTATGTACCAGTTTTATAATGCCTCCCAGACATTGCAAATCTCAAAAGGTAACTCAAACATCTGCTTTGTCACAAAAATCTCCTTGTAAAGCAAGCCCCACACCTGAAAAATCAAAGTCAGGTCAGCTAAAAAAGGATGATTATCTCATCCTAATCAACTTCCTTAAAATAAAATAAAATTATGATGCATGTTTTGGATGTGAAAAGTCCACTTGTATTGGATTTCCACCTTCTTCAAAGGTTAATGGCTACTTATTAATGGCCAATGAAGTAAGGAAGAAAACAAGGGGGAGAATTGATATCAATCCTAAACAAATGAAGGGGAGACTTAAGAGTTATCCATCAAAATATAAAAAGGCTCATCATGCTGCAAATGAAACTGGCTTTGGTATTGACGATGATGATTTAGAGATTGGAATTACTACTGTTTCCGAAAAGCTCAATGTCATGTGTCGTTTCTATGAGGAAATGGATAATCTTTTTGGCTCCCGAGTTGATGTGAACCCTTGGTTTCTACACGATACTACTAAGGATATACCCTCTGGATCCAAGCCTTCCAATAATCCTCCTGACACACCTTTACTTGAAGGAGATCAATCCCCTCCACCTTCTAACCATAGTTCAGCTGAAGATGATCCCTACTATCAAGCAGAACAATTATATCACAGCAGATCTGAATCCTCGGAGCCCCAAACTTTAAATGTATGTTTACTTTTTCTTTTTTCTTCAATTCTTCTCTAAATTTCTCTTTCTTTCTAGTCTCCTCCTACTCAAAATCAAACTCCATTAAATAATCTCGATTCTGGAAATATGAATCCTGCTTTACATGAACTTCCTGAAGCCTCTTGTTCAAACTCCAAACTAAAGAAATGACCCTCAACTTCAATGAACTTGAACCATCTTTTAAAACGTGGTAATACTTCAACAAGCTCAATTGGCTCCCTTGAGGATTATTTTGAAAAAAAGCTATAAGTAAGTTTTGTTTACTATATATCTTATTCATTAACTTATTTTTTTCATTTCTCTTTTTGTAGCAAAAAGCTGTATTGAAAAAAATGCCCTTGAATTTGAGAAGATGAAGTTTGATCATATGCTAAGGAAAATCAGCAAGCCTTAGATTTGGAAGAAAAAAAATTTGAGGCAGAGAAGATGGAAAGAGTAAATGACTGTTAATTTCAAAGATAAATTGCTACTTGTGAATTGGAAAAACAAGAAAGTTTAAAAAAAAAGATTTCATTATGGAATGTGTAAAAAATGGCCAATCTTATGAGGACATTAAAAAATTGCTTAACCTTTTCAATTGATAAATTGTTTTTCTAGTTAATTTAATTTTGTTTGATTTCTTTTTGGTAATATTTTCTTATATGCTGACTTATAAAAGGTCTTAAATATAGTACTTTTTTTTGACAAATTTTCAAAAATATCATACAATTTTTCTATCTTAACATTCAAGTCAATAAGTTTGCTTATACTTTTTTTTTGAAAAAAATCTGAAAATATAATACAATTTTTCTATCTTTACTTTCAAGTCAATAAGTTTGCTTATTTAAATACTGCTAAGTCATTAAAATTCTATATCTCTTTTTAAAATTTGGCAATACCTCCCCTTGAATTTTATTGAAACAAGGGGTGGGTACCACCAAATTTTTCTAAGTCATCAATTTCACATGTCAGATTTAAAAATTTGGCAATACCCTCCCCTTCATTTTATTGAAGTAAAGGGTGAAAGTCACCAAAATTTAATATAATTACATAAATTAATTAATATATAAATAAGATATGTCAAATCTACTACTTTTAAAGTAATGACAATTCCTCATGCCAAAATGCAGATCAAGTCTAGAAACTATGTTTGGGACTTTCCACAGGTATAGGCTAGAGGAACCCCATGAAACAAATTAATTTTATCATGATTACCTTTTATACAACCCAAGGTCATTGGCTCATTACCTTAATTTAGTAAAGTGACATATCAGATTCATTTATTAAAAATTTATGGAAGAATATTAAATATTTGGTGACTCTACAAATCCCCATACTTTTTAGATCTACCTAAATAATTTTTAAATTTATTACCTTTTTCTTCTTTTTTTAATTGTTTATTTGTTGGATTAACTTTTGACTGATCTGGAAAGAGCAACCAAAATGCGTGAAGTCTTGACAATATTCCAAACCTGGAGGAGCCTTTGTGGTTTGGTGATTATTGTAAGAAGAATTCCAAACTTTTTTGATGATTCAATTTCCTAATACAAAATTGATTATACATCTATGATCTGGGAAATACAATCCATTTCCTTTAGTTTTAGCAGGTGACTGAATAGGTTTTCCAGTGATTGGATTAATATATGAGAAAATTCAATAAGTAAGGTAATTGGCATCATTTGAGTCGGTGTGAATTCGGTTATGAAATCCAGAATGAGTGATTATAACATTTGGAAATATTATTTAATCACTTCTAATATGTTCCCGTTCAGAGTTGCACTAATTTTGTATTCCAAGTCTCGTAGCAAGTTCATGATTTTTTTCAAAAGCTTTAATGAAGAGTTTTTTAAGTCAAAGAGCAAGAAATAAATTAAATGAAGGTAATGTTTTCCATTTTCAAAAATCATTATCTAATTCAGCTTTAGATAAAGATCTGAGTAAAGAATATATGCCTATATAATTAAATTCAGTAATATGATATTAAAAAATTGAGAAATTTTTTTAAAAATACCAAGAGAAATACCTTTATTAAATCCAGGTCTCTATCCAATACCAATCATAATACCACCCAACAAATTGTTATTCCTTAAAGGTAAGAAAACCAAAGCCATTTGATAGAGTGTTATGATAAGATTGTAGAGTTGATTAAATGATTCATCTTTTAAACCATTAAAAGAATAGTTTTTAAAAATAAATTGAGGTTTGAAAGTATTATTGATAACAACTTTAACTTCATCACCTCCAATTTCAGTTAAATAATGTATATTTTCAGGCAAAATTTTTGGAAAATTGTTTTTTTTCAACTTTAGTTTTATAGTACTTGATTTATGAAATATGGCCAAATATTTGATCCAAGTGAATTTTTTTTAAATATCTTTTATTTTGATACACTTCATTTTTTGTCAATGTTTTAGATGATGATTGAAAAGAAGTTGAATTTGAAGATGATAATGAAGTTAAAAAAGATGAGAGTGAGGTAAGTGGTGAATCTGAAGTTAAAGACATGTATTTTTCTACATGAAAATTTGTTACTTTTCAAATACCCAAAATTATACATTAAAAAAAACTCACTGAATTTAAATTTTAAAAAAAATTACTCAAAAGACAAATAAATTTTTTTTTATTTCACTTGAGCTTGATGAATATTTTTCTCTAAAATTCTGAAAAACAAAAAAAAAACAAAAAAACAAAAATAAAATAAAAAAACTGTGAAATTTTTTTATCCCTTCCCCATTTCCCTCAATACCCCCCTCCAAACCCCCCTCCCACCTCCCCAAAACCCTTTTACAAACCCCCCCCCTCCAACCTCCCCACATCCCCCAAATCCCCCCAATCCCCCCCTCCAATCTCCCTCATAACCGCCCCAATCCCCCCAATCCCCCCCTCTTATCCCCCCTCTTATCCCCCTCAGAGCCTCCCCCAATCCCCCCCTCCAATCCCCCCCTCTAATCTTTCCTCCAATCCCCCCTCCAATCCCCCCTCCAATCCCCCCTCCAATCCCCCCTCCAATCCCCCCTCCAATCCCCCCCTCCAATCCCCCTCAGACCCCCCCAATCCCCCCTCCTATCCCCCTCAAAATCCCCCCAATCCCCCCCCTCAAAACCCCCCTACCTCCCCCCCATCATTTCTCCTTAACGATTCTCTAACAAATCATTAACGATTAATCGTAATCGTTCATTAACTTAATGATTTGCTAACAAATTGTTAAGTTAAAAAACAATTGCTAACCATTTTTCATTAACGTAACAATTTGTTAGCAAATTGTTAAGGAGGAATGAGGGGGGGTAGTGGGGTTTTGAGGGGGATAGGAGAGGGGATTTCAGGGGGGGTTTGGGGGGTTCTGAAGGGGAAGGGAGGGGAGATTGGGGGTTGAAGAGGAATGAATGAGGGGAGGAAATGAGGAGACCAACAAGAGGGAGAAAGGGAGAGATGATACTAAAGAGGCAGAAAAGGGAAGTTAGAGTGAGCCAAGGAGGGGGGAATAAAGAAGCCAAAGGGGGGAAAGGGGGATATATCCATTCCAAGAAGAGGGTAAAGGTGGGAAAAAGCCCAGGCCAAGGGGGAATAAAGAATAGGATGAATGAGAGAAAAGAGGGAAGGGAGAGAGAAAAAAAAGGTTAATTTTACCTATAAATTTAAAAAAAACCAAAAAAAAAATTAATGAAAAATTAAGTAAAAATGAAAAAATGACTTACCTGGAGAGATGAGTTGAGAAAAAAGAAATAGAATTGAAATTGTTTGAGTAATGTAAGAAGAGAGGAGGAAACAGATATGAGTGAAGAAAAAAAAGAGTGGGACTGAAAAAATATGTGTTTTCAGAAAATATGCGATTTCATGTTGAGTTTATGAAAGAAAACACAGAGAGATAAAAAAATAAGACTTTAACAGCAAATTCAAAAACAAAATAAATATGCAAAAAAAAATTGCCATTCTCAGTGAATAAAACATGCAAATTGATCATTTGAAGAGTATGAAAAAAAAATTAAAATTGCGCTGAAAAATGTTGGAGTGTTATTGGAAGAATTTTTGCCCTTATACTAGTTGATTGAGAAATAGAAGTGTTGGATATAGTTGGAGGTGAATCAACTTGTTCATCTTCATACAGCTCTAACCATTGATCTTTGAGGTCAGCAAGTAGGTTATGAAGTATAGTGCAACACAGAATCCAGTTGATCACTGCCTCCATTTCAGATTTATTTCTAAGAGGACTTCTTGATTCCCTTATAATAGAAAAATGGCCTTTCAAGATTCCAATAGAATGTTCAATACGGGCTCTTGACTTTTCCAAATGATTGTTGAACTTAGCGTTTTGACTGTCTTCTGAAGATGCTCCCTAAAAAGCAGGAAGTACATACTTTCCATTGGCATAAGCAGAATCTGCAAGAAGAGACTGATCTTCATCAAAGAATTTTTCAGGTTCATTTGAAATTTGCATTCTTTGGAAGACGTAGGAGTCATGACATGAGCCAGGATAGCCAGCAAAGAATGATATAAATTTTTTGTTAACGTCACATATAAGCTGAACAGAAATTGAATATCTAAAAAGAAGACACAGTTGTTTGTTTTAGTTTAAAAGAGAATGAAACGAGTTAAAAATAATCTACCTCTTTTTACAGTCAAAGTAATTGTTTCCACCTTGAGCAGGTTTCTGGCTCAAAGGAATAGTAGTACCGTCAACAAAACCAATACATCCTGGGAAGCCCTCTGCTTGAATAACCTGAGATGATTCAAGTCACTCTTATTTTGTTGGCCAGGTGAGAAGTTGAAATTCCAAGGAGTTGATGGCAGTGATGCATCTTTTGGTATAAGTGTTAACTGAACCATACCCTAAATCAAAGACATTTTATAAACGTTTCAAAGCGGCCCCGTTACCATTGGAACCTAAATGACATAGTGTGATGGCCAATTGAATTGAAGGATGTTTTTTTTCTTTTTGAGAATTATTGTGAAATATGGGAAGATCCTGAATAAGCTCAAGCAATTTAAGGAAAAATTCTGGAGAAGTCCTGAACAACTTTCTAAAACTGGGTGTAGATAGGTTAAGAAGTGTTTGGATGGTGTACTTGGGGGGTATGAAGTACTTGAGGCTTTCTGGGAAGAAGGTAACGTTTTGTGGCCATTTTTGATAAAAAGACAAAATCTTCTTCTAGATCAGAATCACAATCGTAATCAGAGTCCAAGAGCAGTTCAAGAGCCATGAAAGTCATTGCTTTATGTAATTTATCACAATTTTAAAGTGAGGAAGGCATGACTCTTATATGATATGATATGAAAATGTAAATGATGTACGATGTTTTGAGTTATGAAGTGTTATGCTTCAGAGTGCTCTGTATGATTGGTATGATGCTGACAAATCAGTGAAGTTGGACTTGATGGTGAAATCAGCACTTCTGGTTGAGAAAGTGTGGATTTGAATGAAACAAGTGACTTATTTCATTTTGAAATCCACCAGTGTTGGGGCTAGTGTGTTTTGGAAGTCAGCACTTAAATAAGTGCAGATTTGGTCAAATTTAAGTGCGGATTTGCCAGAACTGACACCCCCTAATGTCAGTAATACCAAAACCAGTGGAAGATGAAAGAGTCTTTGCCTTCATGTATTTGGCTCAGTAATTCTTGAAATGTTCATACATCTGTTTAGGTAAAAGATCTATCCTTCCCTTGGTCTTATTTCATAATTCATTGGCCATTAGTAGATAACCATTAACTTTTGATGTGGGGGGCCATCCTACTTTAGTTGCATTTTCAGTACCAAAACAAGAATGATAATTAGATTTAGTTTTCATCCAGTTGATAAAAATGAGATGATAATTTTTTTTAATTGAACAGTCTTTGATTTCTCAGCTGAGAAGGGGAAAGAGGGAGTAGAGTGATTTGAAGAACAACTGGGGGAAGGCTGCCTTTGAGAAGATTTATGATGATGGGGCATGTTAAGATAATTGAAGATGAAAAGGAGCAAAAACAAGCAGATGAGATAGAGAGGTGTACTGGATGGAGAGAATAGACAGAATGAGATGAGAATGGGAGTACGCAGCAAGCTAGAAGGCATATCCAGAGAGTAGTCAAAGATGTGGTCATGAATGAAAGTAGGCCAAGATGTGGTCTTAACAGAAAGTTGTCTGATATGTGGTTATGAAAAATTGAGTAGAAAAATGTCAGATAAGAGGTCAACTTTGACATGTAAAATGTCTGATAACCCAATTATTAGCAAAAATAATTGCAGAAGATAATTGGGGTATAAGGATTTTTATCTGCAATCAATTTAATTGTGGATTGGTCAACTTTGATACCCCCTAATATTGATCATTAAAAATTGAAGAGTAGTGCTCAATTATAGAAATATTTAGTTTTAAGTTTTATTTATGACTAACATACAACTAAATGGTATTTTACTTTTCTATCTATATACATATTATAGAGGCACTTTCCATAGGTATGTAAATAAATACAGCTATAAAATCACTTCAGCATTAGGTGAAAGAATAAAAAAAAATTCTCTCAACAAAGAAATTATTGTATGAGAAATTATGCTAATATTTATATATATATATATATATATTTTAAAAAAACCCCCTTTTTATGATCCAGTTTAATATAAGAAATTTACTCAGTATAAAAATTACAAAAATGGAAAAATGACGTAATATCAATTCGAGATATATTTGCCAAAAATTCAGCGCATCTTTAATTATTAAGACGTTCCATATTTTTTGTCCAGCTACATCCCTTTTTCGAAATCTCGCCAACCAAAAGCTATATTATACAAAAAGAATTAAATTCAGAATTGTAATATGGCATCATGAAGTTATTTTAGTTTCTTGCAAGTTATCAAGAGACCAATATTCGAGTAGAAAAATAGCAGGGAAATACATAGCTAACAATTTATTTCACGGCGGATACGAGTTTTTATCAATGACGATGTAGAGTTTTTTTCAAAGAGATAAGCAGTTTTTGAATAATTATTGCGAAGTAGCTTTTGTCGTAAAGTTCTCCCTGCTCTTTCATTTTCGACCGAGGTTCTCACACGCCTGCGTGGGGCACGTGCCACTAAAAACAAACCACTTGTGTCGACATTATAAACTCCACCGCTATTCGTTTTACTTTTATTTTTTCTTAACTCTAAACCTTGTTTTTTATCAGAATGATTCCTTTTCCAGAGCTTCCAAAATTTAATCTCCTTTTTGTCTTCTAGACTACCAGCTTCTTGGTATTTGAAAAATCTAGGAAACAAACAAGGTAGATTGGCTTTAGCTTTCTGGCCTATCATACACGGTAGATGGGCTGTGGTGTTTTTTGAAATATCCTCTAATTTTAAACAAGGGGTTTGCTTAAATTTTCGATGAATAAGAGATAGAAATCTAGAGATGGATTGATTGGTATTTACAAGTGCACCGCACGTTTTCTCATAAAAAATGCATCCCTTGATGACAAAAAGTTCTTGTAAGTAAGGCTTTAATAACTCAACGGAAAGATGAAGTTGTGACCTACAGATTGAATAGAATTTTCACTTAATGTATGTTGATTTAGACTCGGAAATGAAAAATATTGTGAATGAATATCGGAAACAGAGTTAGCGGTGTGGGATTTAATATCCGGGTGACCGACATTTTTACGAGATGAGGAGGGCGAATGGTCGTTTATGACTTTTTGGGTACCAGTCCCACAGAAATATTTTTCTAAGTCATAATCCAAGTTCATGCTTGGTAAAAATGGGTGTCAAATATGGTGAAAACTTGTAAATAAGTGGTATAATATAAAACTTGAACTCTTGGGTAATAAAAAGAATTTTTTTTTTTTTGATTTTGGATAGATGGCCAATGCACGAGATGTTATCAGCTTTAAAAGAATTGTATTCTGGTTAAAGACAATCTGAAAAGAAAATCTTTCTTTATACTTCTTATTAGATTACTGAAAATAGGGAAATAATAGAGAGTATACAAAAGAGATTTGGTGAAAATTTAATTGTTAGGCATCGCTTTTTTATTTTGAAAAGGGCTATTGTGCAAATCTTATGCACTAAATTTTGATTTTTTAGAATATTTTTTTTTCTCTTTGTTCTCGTAATCTTTCAAACGTTACACCTTATGGAGATCCGCTGTGACATTTCCATATATTTATCAAAAAATCAAGACGACCTAATCTAAATGTTACCAAGACATGGAGATTTATGAAAAAATTCTTGAATGGATGTTTCTTACTGAAAAAAAAACGACAATGTGTCAAAATATTCAATGCGGTATGATGCTACACCATTTTTGAAAAATATAAATCTTTTATCGAGAACGGAGGAGCCTGTGAGTACAACGCCCATATCACTGTACCTTTGCTATTGCTCACCTGCTCTCCCCTTATATTATTCCTTTAAATTTGTGTCTTTTCCTTCTGGCTTTGATTTGACATTACTTTTCTGAATCTAGTCTTCAGACTCGCAGTATTGAGTGCTATTGTTGATCATTTTGTCTTTTCCGGTGTATTGTTAATTGTTGGAAATTCCGAAGTTTCCAACTATTGAAGTTTTCTGCTTTTGGTGGGTAAGTTTTGTCAATTATTTTCTGGGTACACTTTTTTTTTCGATAAAATAACTTATCGTAGAAATTTATATGCGCGCAGACTAGGTTAAACAGTGCTCAGTTTAGAAGTATACCATATGTAGAACATGCATACAAAAGCAACTACAATTATCCCAAATGGTTTTTTTAGAAAAATATGATGGATAAAATGCATTTTTTGATAATCATTTTTAGCGAGTAGAGGTTTAAAAGGATAAACTTCAGTTGAAATAATTGATATTGAAGTTGAAAGCAAGTATCTCAGTCAACATGCTTTCACTATGGAAGCGGAAATTTTAATCGCCGAAGCAATTTTTGTATGTGTCATTTGCATGGTTACTTATGTCCTTGGCTATCAAGTAGATATTCTGTTGGCGCAGTCTCCGCAAGTTCTCCAGCGTCTTCCAGAGTTCTGTTGGAAAATGCAGTGCATATACATCCAGCTGTTTGTAAAAAGTTTGCGGTTTCCTTGTCTTTCCTCCCCCATCAGAAACATAAGGTTAAATCAGCCGAAATTTTTGGTGAATCCGAAAAACTTGAGAATTTTTGCATGACAAGAATAAACACTGGTAAGTTTATAAAAAATCAGGACATATACACTTACAAGTAAGGCCGATTGTTGATAACATAATATTATGTTGAAGATGACATTATATCTTAATTTACCAACAAGACAAAGTAAAGCTGGCTTAGTATGAAATGAATGTGGGAGTTGGCAGAGTTCGTATTCTCCTAAAAAACAGATAAGTAGAACCTATCAGCATCACCCTATCCCTAAAGGTCAAATTAAATTCCTTTTAATGTCGCTTACACATGTGCTGGCACAAAATTATTGAAGCTTAAGCTATGGGGTGTAGCATAAACTTCATTACACCACAAGAGAATCGATGACGTTTTGTGCTTTTCGCCACCCGATCGTTTGACCTGTCAGTCAAGAGATCTATCATTTATTGGCTTGAGACATTTCAAACAACTTTTATTGATGGAAAAGACTGTTGATGTTGACCTGTCGTAGGCAAAATAAATGTTGTTTGAAATGTCTTAAGCCAATAAATGATAGATTTCTTGACTGGCAGGTCGAACAATCAGGTGGCAAAAAGCACAAAACGTCATCGATTCTCTTGTGGTGTTAGATTAGTCCTTATCATTATCAAAAAATCACCTAGCATCTGCTCACAAAGGCATATCAGTAAAAAGTTGGCAATTAAAGCGTGGTAAAAGGACAAAAGGAGGTGGGTCACCCTTTATAAAAAATAAATTGGGGGAAGGCTATGAATCTCACAGTAAAGAAATTAGGCTACGGAACAACCAAATGAATCGATAAAGTGATAAAATGGTATTTTGTTGAAGTAGAAATAGAGGAATGTTGAGGAGGCAAGAAATTACAAAGAAAATAATATAAGAAAGTAATACAAGAAAAAAATATAAGAAAATAAAACAAGAAGTGATAAAAGAAAATAAAGATTAAATGTAGATTTCAATCTTCTACATCGTTCTAAAACATAAATTAATTATAAATTATTGTATGATTAACCAAAACTGCAGTTTGAAAGCATAAGAGGTTGTTAGTTAGTAGAAAAGTGGCACATCAAATTTTAAAGGAGAAAAGCACACAGGGGTGGCCAAATGATAGAAGAAGTTTATTTTTTAGCTTAATCTATAAAAAATTAGTTAAAATTTCGATATATAATTATTATACATAGAAGAATGAAAAATTATGGAATCTTTCAATAACTGAAGAATATCTTCATATTTGGTATTTTACAAGTTTATACCACTTTCATTTTACTCAACGTCAATCTCCCACCAGAAAAAAAACGTGGGCACCTGATAGCAGGTGCCAATCCCTATCTTTGATTTAACTCAATTTCAGCTCAGCTGTAATTCTTCTGGAAAAACTGCGCACTGAACACTGAGCATGCTAGCTTGCATGGCATCAAATCTGAGTTATTCTTGAGTCACAAATGGATTGAGGGATTGGCACCTGCTAGCAGGTGCCACTTGATTTTTTGCGGTGTTCTATATGTGAAACAAGTAATTTTTATCAATAGAGGATTTAAGTTAGTATTCAAATCGAAATTGTCAGAAATATTTAAAAAATAAACTAAACCTTTAAACCCTAGATATTCAAGGGGCGGAAATCACCTTCGTCTCGCTGCCCAGGTACTCATCCATAGTCTGGTGAACTCTATGCATACGAGTGCATATGTTTGACATCACGGCTTCATTTTGTGTTTCACTGTTTTCCCATTCCAACTACCAACCAACCAAGCTTTGGTTTACAAAAGTGATTCCCTATTTTATATTCGCCGAAAAATGGAACATTTCAACACCAACTATGTACCTCATTCTGGGAAGTCTAATTCTTCATTTCAACAAAATTCAGCCCGGAATTATAAAAGTCCTTCGCATCACAATCGATACCATGGCGGAAACAAAAATCATGTTAAATCTCAAACAGTGTGTTGCTTTATTTTTATTTTCTTTGAAATTTCTCTTTCTTTCTCGATTCACTCATTGGTGCTGTATTAATCAAAATCGTTAAAAACTAAATTCCTGACCCCCTATTTTACTTGTTTTGAAGATTAATTCTAACCCTGCTAAATTTTTCAAAATTTCAATGCTTGAGAATCCCTGGAAGGATTTGGAAAATTCTATAGTTTAAGATATTCATCTGCCATTTGATTCCGAATTATTAAGGCATTTCCTCTATCACTTCCTAGTAATTTTTGAAAAACTACAGATGAAGTTCAAACCTACAAAGGTTGGATGGGTTTTATTGAAGGATCTAGTAAACATGTATTATATAAAATCTCTTATTTTGAGATTTGCTGTTCTGAGACAAGGAGTTCAAAAATTAGTCATATTGCTAGTCAAACTGTCGGACCACCATACTGCACAGCCCCGGACATATGTAATGAACTTGTTTTTGCATAAATTGACGCTCCACTCACTTCTCAAATTTTTACAACTTCACCACCATCACATCTCATACCTTATTGGACACTTGCAAGGACTATTTGGATCATTCTCTATTGGTAAGTATTTTTTTTTTAAATTATTCTTCCAAATTTCTTTGAGCTAAATTCATTTTTTTTACCTTCCTGCTCAGTACTATGATGGCATCTCATCCCCTGAACTAAGGGCATCTACCTTTGTGCTGGTAAAAAATAGGGGGTATCAATGTTCAGGGATCTGCAATTAGAGATCAGAATTTTTTTTTCCCAGGATCAGACATTATTAATTGCAGAAGATTCTTATCCACTAGCCCTGGGGCTAGTGGATAAGGAATCCATCATAATGCATTATCCTGCCTCTTATACCCCAATTTCTGTTCCTACTTCCTGATCCCAAACTCATCTCATCCATGATGGATTTTTAAGAAAGTCACATGACTTATAATTGCTGATGCCATCCTTAAGTCTCTCCTCACTCTATGCTACTTAATTTTGGTGGTGAACACTTAAGTTTTTTTTCTATCTACACACCCCAACTGCACATTTGGTGGTGAATTCCCACTTCCCACTCATCACCTAAACCTTCTACTGACACCTATACTACTGACAAGAATGAAGCACCTCTCTACTAGATGGCTACTTCACTCCCCTATGAATGCTATCACTTTACTTTTAGTTCTCTACTATGAATCTGACTCTGATTTGGAAGATGCTTTAGCCTATTTTTGTTTTCTTTCCAAAAAGCATTACCTCATTTCCAGGGGGCCAAATCTTTATCATGATCCCCGATATGATCTCTGCTCCATTCTCAACATTCCTCAACTAAACTTCACTCACCTATTTGGAACTTCACCCAATTCTTTCTTCAAACTTTATCAACTCATCTCTGAACATCATATCTTTCATAACAATTCCCATAACAAACAGCGTAATCCTGCCATTCAACTTGCTGTTGCACTATGTTGCTTTGGCTCAAATAGAAATGGTGCTGCTGTAAGATGTTTGGATAATCTATTTAACATAGGATATGGTACAGTGATATTATACACCAAGCGCTGTATGATTGCTATCATTTCCCTCAAGTCTCAAACACTAGCTTGGCCAACTCCAGAACAACTTGAATCCTCTCAAGTAATGCAAGCCAAAGGTTTCCCTGGATGTGTAGGTTTTGTTGATGGCACAACTATACCTTTGATTCAAAAGCCTGCTCATGATGGGAACCATTATTTTGATTGCAAAAAAAGGTTTATTCAAAATCTTCTCCAATTTCTCATCATTCATGAACTAACTTTTTATCTTCCTTCTAGATACTCTATTGCTGTTCAACTTATATGCGATGTCAATAAAAAATTATTGCTTTTCACAGTGGCTACCCTGGATTATGTCATGACTCTTCCATCTTCCAAAGAATGAGGATTTCTCAAACCCCAGACTCATACTTTGATGAATCTCAGTACCTCCTTGCAGACTCAGCATAAGCAAGTGGGAAGTACATTATACCTGCTTTCCATGGTGCAACCTTAGAAAATGACCCCAAAACTAAATTTAATTATCACCTTTCCCAATAAAGAGTATGGATTGAACATGTTGTAGGTATTTTAAAGGGATGATTTTCTAGTCTTCGGGAGCTCCAAATCCAATTTCAAAAAAAAATGGAGATCAAAACTGCAAATCATTGGATCATGACTTGCGTTATACTCAACAATATCCTAGCTGATTTAAAGGATGAGTGGAATGATCCTTATGAAGAAGAGGATCCTGAACCAGCACTGGCTCTCCCATTCCTTGAATCACAAAACATTCAATCAACTGGCATACAATCCATTATAATGCCAATCACTCTCCAACATTTCACTTCACAACACTTTTAAAATTTTATTTTGGTGCTCTACACATGCCCACTTTGTGTACTTTATTCACTTGGTTTGGTATTTTTGTTTGATGAAATTCATTTTTTTTGAATTTATGGTGTGGTCTTCCAACATTGGCAGACACCTTTTTAGCTCTGTTTGGCATTGTTTTGGTATGTCTTAATTGGCATTGGTTGAATAATTGAGTTTTTTTGATTTTATTCAGTGAATATTAGGACTACAGGTATGTGGGTACTACCATTGAATAGCCCTGGTTCTTCTCTATATTTGATGTCCTGTTGATATATTTTATATTCCAAGTTTTAAGGGGTCATTTACTCATTTTTCATTTCTAAAAGATAGCTGTTTAAATTTGTTTTGTGTTTTAAGGTCTAACCTTAAGTCTTAGGGTTAACTGCTTAGTACCATTAAGTAGAGTTAATTTGGCGCTATATTTTATGTCTCAATGTTGTCATAGCTTAATTTTGCGTTTTAAGGGTTTTAGTAGTTGTGGTGGATTTTTCTAAGTATTTTGGGCTTTATTGGAGGTTTTTGGTGGTTTTCTGGCTTCAGGGTGTTCTGCCGCCTCTAGACAGGCCTCCCGACGTCAGTCAGACCCCCTTCCTTGGTGCTAGAAGGCTGGGAAGCGCTTCTCATTTTTTTGGATGGCTCATTGGTTTTCTGTCACCAGCTCAACATGAAATCACATATTTTGTCAGTGTTTTTTTCATTCATCACTCATATCATTTTCAACCTCTCCTCAAAATCAGTCAAATATTTTCAATTCTTCTATTTCAATCCTCTATTTTGCATCTCATCTCTCTAGGTAAGTCATTTTATTTCTTATTTTTGGTTTTTTTTACTTGCTAATAATTTTTTTTCTTTTTTTTTGTCCTTTTTATTTTTTATTTTATTTTTGTCCTATAAGTGCTTTTTTTGGTTTTCAAGGTTAGACTAATTTTGTTTTTTTGTTTTATCTTTTTTATCTCTTTTTTTCTTATTTTTCACGCTCCTTCATCCCCCTTTCCCCCCTCCTTGTCTGCCTCCATACCCTCCTTTCTCCCCTTCTTGGTCACCTCAAGTCCCCCCCTTTACCCCTCCTTGTCTTCCTCCATACCCCCCTTTCTCCACTTCTTGGCCACCTCAACTCCCCCCTTTAATCCCTCCTTGCCCACCTCAACTCCCCCCTTTACCCCCTCCTTGCCTGCCTCAAACTCCCCCACTTTTCCCCTTTACCACCTCCTTGGCCCCCTCAAGCCCCCCCTTTACCCCCTTCTTGGCCCCCTCAAGCCCCCCTTTACCCCTTCCTTGACCCCTGTAAGCCCCCCCTTTACCCCCTCAATCCCCCCTCAAATCAACCCTCAAACCCCTCCACCCCCCCCCCCTGCACCACCCACTTATCAAATTTGTAACAATTCGATAAGTTAGGTGTAGGGGGGGGGTTTGGAGGGGTTCAAGGGGGGCTTTGAGGTGGGTCTGAGGGGGTAAAGGGGGGGACTTAAGGGGGTCAAATTAGGGGTAAAGGCAGGGCTTGAGGGGGCCAAGGAGGGGGTAAAGGGGGGGTAAAGAAGGGGTAAAGGGGGGGTAAAGGGAGGGTAAAGAAGGGGTAAAGGGGGGTAAAGAAGGGGTAAAGGGGGGGTTTGAGGTGGCTAAGGAGAGGTTAAAGGGGTGGTAAAGAAGGGGTAAATAAGGGGTAAAGGGGGGGTAAAGGGAGGGTAAAGGGAGACTAAAGGGGGGGGTTTGAGGTGGGTAAGGAGGGGTCAAAGGGGGGGGGGTTGAGGTGGGCAAGGAGGGCTTTTTGAAGAAAAAAAAGACTAATCTCTTCTTTTTAATTTTTTTATAGAATTTTTTTTTTCTTTCACTTAGTTTCTGGACATTTCCCCCTGTTTCCAAAATTAATCAGGTAATTTAATTTTTTATATTTGTGTTTTTTTTTTTTTTGGGTGATTTTGTTTTACCTTGTATTTTAATTATAAGTCAGGTTTTTATTTTGAAATTTTATTTTTTTTCAAAAATTTTTACTGATTTTTTTGCCACTAAATTTTTTTGTTTTTTTTTACCAATTTTTTTTTCTTTTCAATTATTTTACTGATAATTTTTTATTGTTGGGGGGTTTTTTTAATATATTTATTTTTTTATTTTTTGTTTTTTTGTTTTACAATTTTTTTTCCCGGAAGTTACTATGGAAAATTTGAAATTTTCAATTTTAATTTTTTTCATTTAATTTTGGATTTTTCTCTTCCAATTATTTTTTAAAGTTACATCAAGATAGATTACTTTTTTATATAATGGCGCATCTGGCCTAAGTTCGTTCTAATGGCTATTATATAAAATAGGAAAACTTGATTGGGACTTGTGAAAATAGTTGGTTGTAGAAATTTTCAATTTTATTTTTTTTTTCCATTTGATTTCTTTGATTCAATAAATTGCAAGGGGAAGGTATTGCCAAATTTTTATATCAGACTTTAAAAAAAATTTGACTTGAAAATTTGATGATACCCTTTCCTTAATTCAATAAAATACAGGGTGGGTTATTGCCAAATTTTCATATCAGACTTAAAAAAATTTTGACTTGAAATTTTGGTGAAACCCATCCGTTACTTCAATAAAATGTAGGGGGGAGTATTGCCAAAATTTCATATAAGACTTGCAAAATTCTTTACTTGAAAGAATTTTGGTGATACCCGCCCCTTACTTCAATCAAATGCAGGGGTGGGATTGGGAAATTTTCAAATGTGACTTGAAAATTTAAACTAAAAATTTTTTTGAACATTAAAAATTCTTGAAAATTTTTTTTAAAAGAGAATTTATAACATTAACATATGAAAATTCAACTACTGATGGATAGAGTAAAAAATACAGGAAATTAAGATAAAATTTTATGTACAAATTATGAACAGTTTAAGTGTGAGATAAATAAAACAAACTGGTAATCAAACAATTTCATTAAACATTCAATTTCCACAACAGATTTATTAGCTTTAACACATTCTATTAAGAAATTTTTCCTTTTTGGAATTTTCTTCATGATCAAGCTTATATTTCATCTGTTCCATGATGTTTTGATGCTCTAGTGTTTTCTCCTCTTTCTTTGATTTTTTAATACTTAGAGATAATTTGAATTTATTCTCCTCCAAGTCTTGTGCCCTATCATCCTTCTGTAAAGAAAGTTTGTACTTCCTCTCCTCCAAGATTTGTGTCTTATCATCCTCCTGTGAAGAGAGTTCAAACTTCTTCTCTTCCAAATCATATACCCTTTCATCCCTGCTTAAAGAGAGCTCGTATTTTTGCTTTTCAAACTTTAGAATCTCTTTAGAAACTTTCACTTGTTCCAGAGTAATAAGAAATACTAACAAAAGTAGAAGAAAAGCAGAGTAAAATATTAAGAGGTTTGGTATCACTTACAAGCATCAAGTTTCTCCAAAAATTCTTTGATAGAAGAAAAAAGGGGTTTGAGATGAAGTTTCACTTTTCTTCTTCTTTGAGAGTGGATATTCAGACTACTTGAAGCCCTTTGATTTTTGTTCAAGGTCACATTTTCCTCCTCTTCATTTTTGCTGGCTTCTGACTCAGTTGACTGTGGCTCCTGCATTAGTTCTTCAGCCTATTTTTAAATAAGAAAATGTAAATAAAAAAAGAATTGGTAAGATAAAAGAAAAAAAACATACTTGAGTTAGATCAGGTTGGTTTATATTGCCATAAGGATCTATTGAAATAATATCTTTATTTGTGGAAGTTAAATGAGGGGAGGATTGAGTAGAAGAAGAAGGAAAAAGATTTCTTTTGACATCATGTTTGGAGATAGCATCTTCACCATCCAACATGTTTGTGGGATTAACATCAGCTTGCTCTCCAAAAATATAATCCATCTCTTTAAAGTAAGGACAAAGAGTTAAGTTTATTGTCTATGGATTTGATGCCCTTTCTGATATCGAAATCAGTAATATCAAAACCAGTAGAAGATAAAAGAGTCTTTGCCTTCTTGTACTTGGCTTGATAATGCTTGAAGCGTTCAGACATCTGTTTTGGTAAAAGATCTATCATTCCCTTAGTCTTATTCCGTAATTTGTTGGCCATTAGAAGATAACCATTAACTTTTGATGTGGGGGGCCATCCTACTTTAGTTGAATACTCAGTACTAAAACAAGAATCATAGTTAGATTTAGTTTTTAGCCAGTTTATAAGAATGAGATTATCATATTTCTTTAGTTAATTTTTTTTTGATTTCATAGCAGAGTGGAGGAAAGAGGGAGTAGTGGGATTTGAAGAACAACTGGGTGATGGCTGCTTTTGAGAAAATCTGTGATGAAGAGGCATGTTAAGATAATTAAAGATGAAAAGGAGAAGAAACAAGAAGATGAGATAGTGAGATGAAAAGGAGCAGAAACAAGCAGATGAGATAGAGAGATGACAAGGAGCAGAAACAAGCAGATGAGAGAGTGAGATGAAAAGGAGCAGAATCAAATAGATGAAATGGGGAGAAATTCTAAGTGGATAGAATGAACAGGATGGGATGAGAATGGGAGTGTGCAGAAAGGTAGAAGGCATATCCAGAGAGTAGTCCAAGATGTGGTTATGGAAGAAAGTTGTGCAACATGTGGTTATGACAGAAAGTTTTTCAAGATGTGGCTATGAAAAATTGAGTAGAAAAATGTTGGATAAGAGGTGAACATTGACACATAAAGTCTCTAATAACCCAATTATTAGAAAAAAAATTGCGGAAGATAATTGGGGTATAAGTATTTTTATCCACAATTAATTTAATTGTCGATTTTTCAACATTGATACCTCCTATGAAAGTGGATAATTTGGGAAAAATTTAAATTGGAAATTTTGTGGTTTCTTGAATTTTCCATGTAAGAATAAAGATGCCAGTGAGCTCAGTATGGGTGTTTGTTTTTCAACTAATTTAGTACAATACACTTATGAAATCCTATAAAAAATTTATAAATAATGGTTAGAATGTATTGAGTTTGTATTTCTATAAGAGAGAAATATGATTGAATTCAAAAGCAAAGATGGAATTTAAAATGTTTTTTAGCTTTCAAATAAGTTAATCATCAAACAACTCCTGTGATTGACTTTGATTATTTTACTAAGCTTAGAGAATTTAACTCCATTTCAGAATTTTTTTGATAAAAAAATGATTTTTTTATGTAATTTGTTATAGAAAAGCATGGTTCATCCCTTTATTAAAAAAATTGAGTCATGTGTGATTTATTAAACATTTTCTCATCTGTATTACCAAAATGCAATTCAATTATATTCTAACCTTTTTACTTCACTTAGGAGAAATTATTGTGATGAAGGAACAACTACTCATATTCTCACACTTTCATAAAAAAACTAAATAAGAAATTTCAAAAAACTGAAATAATTAATTGAAATCATATATAATGTCAAAAGAGCATCAGGCCCATTGTAGTAGATTTTGACCAATTAAATGAGTTAATTTATACTGAAGCATTTGAATTTGAGTTAGAAATTTTAAAAATTCTTTGAAGTGGTTTGTTTTATCTCTTATTAATTTTTAAATGCAGTGAAAAATTTTATACATGAGGTGAAAAAATGGTAACTAGACATTGGGTTCAGCTCATGTAATGATTTAGAATTGATTAAATTGAATATGTGATCCAAACCCAATATCTAGGTACAATTATGTTCCATTTTAATTATGATATTAGCATAGTTTGAGCCAGTATCTGTGTGGAATCTAAAGTGGAATAAAAAATACTGATAGAGGCTACTGCATGCAGATGGGCTTAACTCAGCTGACACACAGCTGTAACCGGACGACCTACGCACAAGGTCGAGGATGTTCCTGAAAGTGAGATGAGGGATTTAGAAACTTCTTCGAAGCACAGAGGAATGATTCAAGGAAATGATTCGAAGGTCACTCGAAGTAATCGCTACAGGTTTAAGGTTCGTTCGAGAAGAATTATAGAATAGTTTCAATGGTAATAGTAATTCTTAAAATCTCACAAAGGGTTGGAAACTCAATAATCAAAGATTTAGGATTTAGAAATGAATATTGAGAAAATAAAAGAAAGATACAATAACAATGATTTTAACTTTAAAGATTTACCACTATTAATGTAAATACGATTTTATAATTTAATTCTAAGGAATATCGAACCAAATACCCAACCCCTTTTATATCCTTTGTTCCTCCTCGCATTGACCTCCCTTCCATCGCACCATTCCCATTCCATTGACCATTACTAACATACACTTAGACCCTCTTCGCTAAATATCCGTCCATGCTCAATTTACCCCTTTTTAATTAATTAACAAAACTTTAATGAAAACTACTACTGTACTATTTCATTGAACCTAGCGCTGTGCGTCGCTTATTGAAAAAGGACTAAGGCACCCTATTGGGAGATTGACTAATTTAGATTTCGAGTTTAGGCTAGCGCAGTTAAATAGTAAGTACACAAAGGAGAATCGCAGTTGTTATGGAGAATTGCTTTCTGCGCTTTGAGTATAGATTTAAGACTCGATATTATTGATTTAATGAGCTGATTTTGCCTTGAGTGTCATGTGGCGCATGACAGATGCCCCGGTATAAAAATTGCGAACTCCGTTGAGCTTGAGCCATCTTCCCACACTAGTTTCCCTTCTTCTAATAATTTCTTCCTCACTTATTAATTTCGCCTTTTTTTTTTATAATGAACTGCCCCACCCCCACACCTACGCCTCCACACCCTAAAGCGGATGGGGGAATGATCACGCGACAGTTTTCACAAACTTGCACGGCTTGTGAAAGCATGGAGTATTTCTGTGTCGAAAGTACGGCGACTCGAGGCCCTCGCCAGAAATGCGAGTTTTGCCGTTGGCGACAAGTGGCGTGCGATGCATTGACAAAGAACACAGAAATCGAAAAGCGATTTACCAAGACTAAGTTTTGGGTAATCCCTAAAACCAAAGAGGTGGTCGAAGACATTTGGGATGTCTCGATTGAAGATGAAAAATCGGTGGGGGGAAATGATAAGGAATTAAACAACGAGATCTCAACCTGGGTAACCCAGGCCACGAGTTCGAAGCGAGGTGTCAAGGAAGAGGTCGACGAGTTGGTGGAGGAAGATGAAGATGAAGTCCCTGTTCCAGGGCGGGCACCCAAGAAACGACGGGTGGTCATCGAGGACGACGAGGAAGAGAGAGAGGTAGAGGTCGAAGTGGAGCCAAGGTTATTCTTAGAGCCTGACCCCATCTTCGAGGTAAGTTTTAATTGTTTATTTTAAGGATGAAGTTACTGATGAGTTTTGTTTTAGACATCAAATAACCTTGAAGAGCTGATTGGGGAGCCTGCGCCGATTATACCAACTGAGGCAAACCCTCCGGCCACGGAAGTAGTTGAAGAGCCTGAAGACACCCTGGACCAGGTGTGGTCGAAGAAACCTCGTCAAGGTCGACGAGTAAGGTTCGCGGAAGAATTATGTGGGGAGGTCGACACAATTATCGACGCTGCTTCCTTTGACGTGGCAGAGGAGCTCTTGGAGATGGGAGAGGTGGTTCTGGTAGGAGAGGAGGAGGTATTTGAGAAATGCAGGAAGGAGATAAGGGTAGTTTTGGAGAAAATGAAAAGATTGGTTCGAGAGAAATTAAAAGAAAAGATTTGAAATGAAAAGGAGATGTAAAGAAGTAGAAAAAATAATTGTATTTTAGTTTTATTTTTTTATTGTAGGTGAATGTTATTAATTTTATAAGATTTGGGAGAGAGAGAAAAAGAAAAAAGAAGTTTAAAATAAAAAATTTTTAGAATTTGGAAGAAGAAATTTAAAGAAAGAAAAAAGGTTGTTTAATTGAAGGAAGTTTTAATGTTTTTAAAAGGAAATTTTTATGTAAGAAAAGAGAGAGAAAAAAAAACAGTTTTGTGATTGAGATGAGTTTGTTAAATTGAGGATTTAATGAAAGAAAAATATATATATATTTTTTTTTATTTTTTTTAAAGAAATTTTAGTTGAAAAGAGAGGAAGAAGAAAGAAAAGAAAAAAACACAATTTAGAATTTAAGAGAATTTGAAAAGAAGAATTATTTGTTTCGAAGAATTATTATAGGGAGATTTAGAGGTTGAAGTTACGTTCAAGGAAATGGTCGTGTCGTACAAGATTTGATGATTCGAAGGAAAGAAAGTTTTTTAAAGAGAGAATAAATTTTTGGAAGAAAATTTTTTGAAGAGAATTTTAAATTTAAGAAAAGAATGTATTTAAAGAATTGAAAAAGAAAAGAAAGAAAATATTTAGAGAGATTTAAGAGTTTTTTATTTTATTTTATTATTTATGTTTATTCTATTTATTTTATTTTATTTTATTTTATTATTTATATTTATTTATTTTATTTTATTTTATTTTAATTTATTATTTATATTTATTTATTTTATTTTATTTTATTTTATTTTAATTTTAATTTTGATTTTGTTTTTAGTTGGATTTGGAGGAAATTTTATAGAAGGAGAAGAAAGAAAAAAGAAGAGAGAAAAAAGAAAACAAGGCTAAGAAATTTAAGAGGTGTTTTTAGATTTTAAAGAAAGAAAGAAAAAGAAAAGAAAATTTTAAAATAAAGAAATTTTTTAAGGTTTTGGTTTTAAAGGATATTTCAAATGAAAAGATTTTAGGAGTTCAGGAGCGTTAGAAACATTGATGGCTGGTTCCCAGGATGTTTTGTCTGAGTCATTGAGGAAGCCTTCCCATTCCACGAGGTATTGAAGTTTCCCCTTGCGTATTCTTGAATCAAGGATACGACTTACTTCCCACTCTAGATGATCTTCTACTTCGACCGGTTCCGGAGGGGGTTGGTTCTTGCCCGGGTATATTTCTCAAGCCAGTTCTAGGAGAGATACATGGAAAACAGGGTGAATTGCCTGCCATTTAGGAGGTAACTTGTGTCGAAATGCCGTTTTAGAGACTTCAGAGTCGATTTCAAATGGTCCCAAGCGCTTTTCAGCCAGTTTCTTTGATGGTCTTGTTGTTTGAATGTTTCGTGCGTCGAGCCATACTTTGTCGCCTGGTTTAAAGGAAGGAGCAGATTGTCGATGTTTGTCGGCCTGTTCCTTGTATCTTCGAATCGCTGATTCCAAATTTGTTTTAAGTTCTTCTTGGAGTCGTGATATAGTTCGAAGATAATGTTCCGCAGGATGATTAGTTCCTACATGGATTGAGTTGAATCGAGGATCTCGTCCATAAATGGTTTCGAAGGGAGATTGTCGTGTCGAAGAATGAGTCGAGTTGTTATAAGCAAATTCGGCCAATGGTAACCATGTGGTCCAATCGTCTTGTTGGTAACTGACATACATTCGAAGATATTGTTCGAGGATTTGGTTAACTCTTTCTGTTTGACCATCGGTTTCAGGGTGATAGGCCGTGGAGAGATTCCTCGTGATATTGAGTTGTCGACACAGTTGGGTCCAGAATGTGGATACAAACAATGAGCCTCTATCTGAAATAATATCATTCGGTAAGCCGTGTTTGGAAAATACATATTCTAGAAACAATTTTGACAAATCTTCTGCTGTAGCAGTAGTAGTGGTTTTAATAAAAATAGACATTTTTGAAAATCTATCTACTATCACTAATATAGCATCAAAATCATTAGAAATAGGAAGTTGAGAAATGAAATCCATCGATAAAGATTCCCAAGGTTTAGAGGGAATAGGAAGTGGTTGAAGCAACCCATGCTTCCGGTGACGGGGAGCCTTATTCCTATTACATTCGTAACAAGCTTTTATATAGGCCTTGATTTCCCTGGTCATACCTGGCCAGAAGAAATCCCTTGCTATTAACTGGTAGGTTTTATCAACCCCAAAATGACCAGCTAATGGAGAATCATGTCGACTGTTGAAAATCCATAATTTTATCTTATTGTTGTAGGGTATGACTACTCTACCTTTGAAGACCAATAGACCTGATTCAATACTAAATCTTTTGGCCCCTTGCTTCAAGAGTATTTTGTCTTTTAACCCTAAACAATATTTGTCCTTTGACTGAGCTTCAAGGATGTTGGATAGTGGATTTTGAAAAGATTGAATTGTCATCGAATTAAGTTGATGAGTCGTTAACATTTATTTGTTGAAGATTGATTGCACATTTGCTGGGTTCTTGTCAGCAAATGCGTCCCCCCGCTGTGGGTAAACATCGTCCCGACGTGACAAGATATCTGGAACAATGCAGTTTTTTCCTGGGCGATAGGAAATAGAGAAAGAAAATTCAGACAAAAATTCAGCCCACCTGGCTTGACGCCTGGTTAACACTTTAGAAGACATGAAGTATTTCAAAGCATTATGATCTGTTAGGATTTGAAAAGGACTATCTAGGCTGAGAAGAAAAGAACACCATTTTTTAAGACAATGGATAATAGCTAAAAGCTCTTTGTCATGAATTTCATAATTTAATTCTGCGGCTATGAGTTTGCGTGACTCAAAAGCAACAGGATGAAACAAATTTGTTTCAGGATTTAATTGAGAGATGACCCCTGCAATAGCATAATCGCTTGCATACGTCTCAACTATTGTCGAGGCAGAAGGATCAAAATGTCGAAGAATTGGGGCTGTGGTGAACGCCGTTTTTAGTGCTTCGAATTCCTTTCGTGCTGTAGAAGTGAAAACAAAAGGAATGTCTTTTCTAAGAAGAGAAGTAAGATTGGAAATAGTTTTGGAGTAATCTTTAATAAATCTTCTATAGAAGTTTGCAAAACCCAAAAATCCTTGGAGTGATTTAATGTTTTTGGGCTCAGGCCATTCCAGGATTTTCTGGACTTTTTTGTCATCCATGACTAAACCGTCAGTGGACAACGTAAAACCCAAAAAATCAATTGATTTGAGGTGGAATTCGCATTTATTATGCTTGGCATAGAGACCATGATCTCAAAGAGTATTTAGGACCTGTCGAACATGATGAATATGTTCATCTAGTGTTTTCGAGAATATTAAAATATCATCTAAATAGACGACTACAAATTGTTCAACAACATCTTGAAAGATATCATTAACAAAAGTTTGAAAAGTTGAAGGTGCGTTACATAATCCAAAAGGCATAACTAAATATTCAAAACTACCAAATCTAGTGCGCATTGCAGTCAGTGGTTCATGACCTTCCGCAATGCGAATCAGATTGTAAGCGCCTCTAAGATCAATTTTAGAAAAGAAATTAGCACCATTGAAAAGGGTAAGAAGTATTGACATAGGAGGAACAGGATATGCATTCTTCTTTGTGACTGTGTTGAGCTTTCTATAGTCAACACACAACCTAAGACTACCGTCCTTCTTTTTTACAAAGAGGACAGGGGAGCCGGTTGGAGATTTACTGGCTCTGATGAAACCTTTGGCTACATTCTCTGCAATGTAGTCTCGAAGAACTTGAGATTCGTCCTTCGATAAAGAATAGACAGGACCTGCCGGAGGTACTGGGCCTATTAACTCTATTTGATGGTCGTAGGGTCGATGAGGTGGTAACTTATCGGCCTTGCAGATTGAGAAAACATCGAGAAAATCGTGGTAGATCTCCGGTAGAGTTGATTTAATGGCTTCAACGTTGATTTGGTCGTCCTCTTCATCTTCGAGAGAATCTGTCAAGGGGATACCTGTATTGAGAGAGCAGAATTCAATTACTTCGAGGCAATTTAAATCCTCTTCGAGTGAAGTCATCAAGCTAGAAGGGTTAGCCAATTGCTCATTTAGAGAAGGATCAGATGCTTGCAAGTCATCTGGCAGAGACTTGTCCTCTAGCAGGATGTTGTCAGGCGGGTTGTTTAACTCCCTATTGACCTGCATTGAAGAATCAGAAATATACTTAGATCGTGGGGTGATCAATCCCCTAGTCCAATCAATTTCGGGATTCAAATGCGTTAAAAAGTCATGGCCAAGAATGGTATCGTCCATCCTTGGGGCGTCCAAGACTGATAATTCCCACTCGAAGGGGGGGAAGTTCAGAAAGTTGAAAACCCATAAAACTTTCTTACTTACCCAATATTTGGGTTCCTCTGATTTGACCAAATAGATTGGAGTTTGATCGATATCTGTAAATGTTAGTTGAAGCTTCTAGGCAAAAGATAAACTAACAAAAGAAATAGAAGCTCCAGAGTCTATAAGACAACTGAAGGGGATATCCTCCTTAAAAAGAATGAATCTCAAGCAGTTTAAGGCAACTCCAGTCCTTAAGACATAGAGGTTCTTTGCACTGGGAGAGATAAGATAGTTTGCTTTGCAAAAAAGTAAACTATCTACTAGTTTTTTGACTTCGAACTAGTACCTTCTCTTTCCTTCAACTTTACACAGTCTTCCAACTTGTGCTTACCCCTACAATACATAGATAACCTATTATCTGCTCGTCTCTTCCTCTCAGCTTCTTTAAGTTCCCCTTTAGGATCTAGTACTTGGCTGATATCGCCTGGGGTCGAGCCTTTTGGTTGAGGTTTATCCTTTCCCTTATTGGGTTTGGATTGAGTCGAGGAGGATTGATTTGGTCGTGGGTGTGAAGAAGGTCCTGATTTAAAATTTAGGCCTTGAGATTTGTTGGCATATTGACAATGTTGAAGTCGTCCTTGATAAACGCCGTCAAGTTCGAGGGTTTGATCCATTAAATCCATTAAAGTAGTCATCTTCTGACCGTGAAGATTTAATTGATCTAGAATCCTCGAAGGAAGTCCTTTCTTGAAATGATACTTAAGGGCAGCATCATTCCAACCTACTCGAGTTTGAAGTGCTCTGAAGTTCGAGATATATTCAGAGGCTTTACCATTATCACTCATGTGAAGAAAATCAAGTTCAATTTCCGTGTTGTCCGTTTCATTAGGGTCCCCAAAAAACGTAAAAAGTTGGTCTTCGAACTTTTCCCAATTATTGATAAGTAAGTGGGTTTCTGTCAAAGAAAGCATGAGTAGATAAGGTTCGAACCATCTTGCTGCTTTCCCGGCTAGGAATGAAGAAGTGTAAACAACCTTTGATCGGTCGCTGTTAAAGGTTTGAGGGTCATTATGGAAAAGTAGCTTGCAGGTTTGCAAGAAGGGTCGCAATCTGTCGGGGTGATCTCCGTCGAATTTTTCAGGAGATTTCATAGAAGGAGTTTTGAACTTAGATCCCTCTGAAGACGTTGGATTTGAAAGGGTTTTCATGAAAAGTCTCATGAAATCTTCCAGAGAGTTAGATGGTCCAGGTTCTGAGGATTGGCCAGAAGGGTGATTGGCAGGGGCGGATGGTGCCTCGTGCATTGTATCCTCTCCTTCTTCTTCATCACTAGAATCCTCAAAATCTTGTGGGATGTCTTCTACAGATTGAACTGAATGTTGCCGTTCCCTAAGGTCGAGTGGTTCCAAAGAGTGAGTGCGAGAAACAGACCTTGTGGCTGTCGGCCTGCCTCTAGCGGGAGCTCTAGTAGTAGCGCCCGTAGGAGGAGTGCGTTGAACAGGTGCCATTTAAATTTTAGAAACACCTAAAAGGACGTTGTAGTGCAAGGAATGAGAACTATGGAGAATTAAATTATACTGCCACCGGACAACCTACGCACAAGGTCGAGGATGTTCCTGAAAGTGAGATGAGGGATTTAGAAACTTCTTCGAAGCACAGAGGAATGATTTGAGGAAATGATTCGAAGGTCACTCGAAGTAATCGCTACAGGTTTGAGGTTCGTTCGAGAAGAATTATAGACTAGTTTCAATGGTAATAGTAATTCTTAAAATCTCACGAAGGGTTGGAAACTCAATAATCAAAGATTTAAGATTTAGAAATGAATATTGAGAAAATAAAAGAAAGATACAATAACAATGATTTTAACTTTAAAGATTTACCACTATTAATGTAAATACGATTTTATAATTTAATTCTAAGGAATATCGAACCAAATACCCAACCCCTTTTATATCCTTTGTTCCTCCTCACATTGACCTCCCTTCCATCGCACCATTCCCATTCCATTGACCATTACTAACATACACTTAGACCCTCTTCGCTAAATATCCGTCCATGCTCAATTTACCCCTTTTTAATTAATTAACAAAACTTTAATGAAAACTACTACTGTACTATTTCATTGAACCTAGCGCTGTGCGTCGCTTATTGAAAAAGGACTAAGGCACCCTATTGGGAGATTGACTAATTTAGATTTCGAGTTTAGGCTAGCGCAGTTAAATAGTAAGTACACAAAGGAGAATCGCAGTTGTTATGGAGAATTGCTTTCTGCGCTTCGAGTATAGATTTAAGACTCGATATTATTGATTTAATGAGCTGATTTTGCCTCGAGTGTCACATGGCGCATGACAACAGCCTTACATATTCAATGTGAAGTCAGTAGGGGTCATTCAGCTTTTAATCCAATTATTCTCAAAAATGTGCAAATAGGTTTTAAAAATAATTAATTTCATTGATAAAGAATGAGAAAAAGAAATATTAAGTGTTGGCTGATTTTTCTAGAAAGAAAGTAAATAGAAGAATAATAATAATAATAATAATAATAATAATAATAAGAGAATGGATAAAGAGAAGAGGAAAAGAAGAGGAACAGAAAAATTTGAATAAAGTTAATATAAAATATTAAGAGATTATCTATATATAAAAAAGAACTAGTTCCCTAACTTCCTACAAATTAGCATTTTCAGCCGCTAACCTAACTTCCTATCCTCCTCCCTTGCACTAACTCCAGCTCCACCCCTCCAAGTCACGCATACCCACGCTCTCCTCCTTGGTCCACCCTTTTAAGTTCTCATTTGTACTCTTCTTTTCTTTTCTTTTCTATTCTAATCCATCTTAAACCTGTCTGCACTGGTCCACCACATCATTTGCTCTCACAGACACCCACACTCTCCCCTCAACCACACACACCTACCCCCTCATATTTACTTTTGCACTCCCATCCTCAATCCTCTGACAACTTTTGGTAGTTAATCCTTCTCCTTTCTCCCTTACTCATATTTTACTTCTTATTCTTTCCCCTTACTTTTTTTTGCTCTTTTTTTTAATCCACCCCAGATTCATCAGTGCCCAAATCCTCCAAAAACCCTTAGTAACTAGGTTTCTTTTTCTGTTTACTTTCTTTTCACTCTTATTCTTTTTTTTCTTCCTCCCAATATAGACCAACAACTCACAGCCCACCCAGCCTCAGACTCATCAGCACCCACCCAAACACTTACTAAGCTTTTTTTTCTTCTCTTTTTTCTGTTCTTTTTAATTTTTATATCTTTCTTTCCTTTTCTCAACTCACTTTACACCCTCTTCATCAACTGCTCTAAGCAATATTTTTATTTTCTCTTTCACTTTTCCATTTTTATTTTTTTATCTCTCTTAAATTAAAATCATCATCACCATATATATATATTAATAATGAATAAATAAAAAATTCACCATCATCATCATCATAGAAATAATTAAAAACATTGCCATCATCATCATATCAATCAATAAATTAAAACATTACCATCATCACCATCATATCAAATCTATAATAAATAAATAAAAAATTTACCATCATCATCATCATAGCAATACTTTAAAAAATTATTATCATAATAATATCAATCAATCAATAAAATAATTACCATTATCATCATCATACAGATAATATATAACATAACCATCATCATATCAATAAATTAAAACATTAACATCATCATAATCATCATATATATCAATAAATAAAAGGCTACTCATCACATTAGCATCAAATTTTAAATTTTTACCTCTAAAAATAAATTTTTATCTACTCTACATATATTTATTTAATTATGTTAATTAGATTCAATGTGGAATCAGTATCTATATAATTACATTGCTTTCATCTTAATCTTCATCATATATCATTATCAATTAATAATTAAATATTTATCTCCATGTCTAATATAACATATAAATCTATAATTAATAAGCTGTGTAAGACCACAAGTAACTCTGATTTGAAACTAAATACCATATTCTAATTTTACAACTATTATGACATACATCTGGGCCAAATGTGAGCTGAAATAATTTGAAGCAGAAATAGTATATATAATATATATGAGCTACAATATATATAAGATATAATATATATTGATTTATACTGATATGAAAAAAAATTGATATTTATGATCAAAATATATATGATAATTTAAATGTTTATAATATTTTTTTATGTATAGGTATGAAATTTCATAGATAATAATATTATATAATCTCTCTATATATATGATGATAGTTCATGTCATGATATAGGATGTATGATTATGATAGTTTTTTAGGTATATAATATAATTTTTAGATATAATATGTGTAGATATCATATTGTATCATTTTGTATAACCTTGCATTTATTGTCTAGGGGGAAACCCACCATATATACAGGAAATGATGATGTGACTGATTCTATGATTTTTGAATCTTTCTTTGTAGTTTTAATCATGGGTCCATCTTTCACTACAAGGGGTAGTAGAGCCTGTGAACAATCAGGCTTAAAAACCATAATTCAAGGGATAAGTGAAATAGATCCACCAACTAGCCATGGTCAGATGCCTTTTTTATCTGATTCCCCTGTTCCAGAAAGGCCATTCATTAACTCTTCTTTGTCATCAAAAATTACTTCATTTCCACCTGGAAGAAGACCCATGACCCCATCATATTCTCAGCCTTACTCTTTGAAAAAATGTGATGTAATTTGTGGTTATTGTGGGGAAGCTCATTGGTTGGAGGAGAAAGTTGCAGCATCACCCATAAGGCAACCAAGGTTTTCTACTTGCTGCAGTGAAGGAAATTTTTTCATACCTATCACACTTGAACCACTAACAGAGTTAAAACACTATTTAAAGAATTTGAACCATGGTTGGCTAATACTTCTTTTCCAAATGTGTATAAAATAACTAGTTTTATCTCTTTTACCTAAATATTTTCTAACTTTCAAATGAATATGGTTTCTGCAGACTTCAATCACTTCAGGAAAATATTCAAAATCATAATAATGCCTTGGAAATGACTTCTCTTGGTGCAAAAAATTGATCATTCAACCTGGGGACAAAAGGGCATCTTTACTTTCAAATATCTGGTTATCTGCTTCACTATATTGGCTCACTCCTACAACCAATAGATGGTGCTGAAAAATTTGCACAAATATATTTTACTCAGAATGATCCTCTAAAGAAGGCCCTACAACAAGTGGAAAATTTGCATGTAAATCTTCTCCTCCCTGTAGTTATGTCTTTGCAAGAAATGTTAGACAGATGAAATCCGTTTTTGCATTGTTCAATACAGCTCAAGCAAGAATTTCTCAGTCCAAATCCCCTACCAAAATCTTCCTCAAAAGTACTTCTCCCCCAAATTTTGACCTAAGACACTATAACAAACCTACTTGCAATGAAGTAGGCTTGATCATGCATGGAAGTGGTGAGGAGTTTCAAAGCTTTAGGGATATCATTCTGGCGCAAAAAGATGGCCCCCTTCAAATGATATTGGAATTAAATCCCAGCTATTCCCCATTGTAACTTCCTCTTCTTTTTCCTTATTATGAGATTGGCTTAAAATTAGGTGTATCCTTCACAGCAAGGTAACAATTAGATTTTGATATGAATGATGGAGAGGAAGCAGATGTATTTTTTTTAAATATATTTGTTTTTATTTCAGTCCATTTCAGCTCATTTATATAAATTTTATATTTCTTGGTACTTCTCAATTCTCATGTACCTGTATATGAATTTTTGCATGGTAGAGGAGAATCAAAACATATCTCTCAAATTTAATGTTTTGAATATAGAGAACACTGCCATCCAAATGGGTTTCCTCTTCTGCACTTATCTGGATTATTATTTTAGGAGTACTTGTTTTATTTTCATGCTCAAATGGAACAAAAACAGCTTCACTACCTCTCTAAAAATCTGGATAAACTCCATGCAGACCTTTATTGTAGTGTGGAATATACTATCAATAATGGGACCAATCTCAATCAAGCTGGAAAGCAAATTATTCTGCCTTTGTCTTTTGTAGGGGGACCACATAACATTGAGCAGCTATATTATGATGCTATGGCAATAGTATGGGAATTTGGAAAGCCAGATCATTTATCACAATCACTTGAAATCCAAACAGGAAGTAGATAAAAGATATGCTTCTTGAAGGTAAAACTGCTCAGTATAGGTCCCAACTTGCTTGCCAGGTTGTTCAGACTGAAAATTGATGCTTTTATGAAATAATTTCTAAAAGGGGAGCTGCGTAGGAGTTGGGAACCAAGGAAAAGAGGGGTTTTTGGTGCTGTTTTAGCACATGTGTATGTCATTGAGTTTCAAAAAAAAGGCCCACCACATGCACATATACTCTTATTCTTGATTTCAGAGGACAATCCAGGTAAAATGGATAAAATTGACTCAATTTTTTCAGCAGAGTTACCAGAACCTGAGAATGATCCAGTACTTTTACAAACAATAACGACCTATATGCTCCATGGACCCTGTGGCTCTTTCAACCCACGTTCTTCATGTATGAAAGATGTGAAATGTTCTAAAAGATATCCTAGTAAATATAATGACACAAAACAGATGGATGAAGATGGATATCCTTTATATTGTAGGAAAATGATGGCCAAAAAATTCAAAAACTTGAATGAAGCTTTTAATACCCAAATCAAAATGTGATGCCTTATAATCATTATCTCTCTAGAAGATTTAATTGTTATATAAAGGTGGAAGTGGAAACTACAATATATTCAGTCAAGTATCTCTATAAATATGTGTACAAGGGTACTGATTGTTCCTCAATAGTCCTGAAGACAGACAGAATAATAGATGGGGCCAAGGAATATCTGGATGGTAGGTATGTTTCAGCAGTTAAAGCATGAAGATAATTGTTTTCTTTTCCACTTCATGGTCACCAAGCATAAGTTAAAAGAATACAGCTTCGTTTTCCAGACCAACAGACAGTAATAATTCCCCAACTGCTGAGGTGGACCAGAAGGTCAGCTATCTTGATTTTACAATCCAGTTTGTTTAGAATGTGTGAGTCCTTAGGATTTTCTTATATAATTTTACTCCTTACTAACTCAATGTTGGTGTTCAGAAGTAGAAAAAAGTGGACAATTCATCTAATAGAAACAGCCATTGGGCCAGTTGCCTTCTGTGGACCAAATTCTCAAGAATGGTTTTACTTTTGCCTTCTGCTTTATCATGTGGCTGGACCAATAAACTATGAAGCTCTGAGAAATGTGAATGGTGTCCAACACACAACCTACAGGGCTGCTTACTTGGAATATGGTCTTTTGAAAGATGCTCTTGAATACAATAAATGCTTGGATGAAGCATCATTAATGAATACTGGGAATCAACTCAGACAACTGTTCACTTCTATTCTAATCTGGAACCATCCTGCTGATCCATTTGGTCTTCTTGAATCACAAATTTTGACACTTGAGGATAACTGCCAACATATCCTGAAAACAAAGTTTCACATTTTTCAGCCTTTCAAAAAAAATCAGACATTACACTTTAAATCTTATAAGGCTCCTTCTTAATAAAAAGGTTATTCTTTATCTGAATATGGATTTCCTGAGCCAACACAACACTTTCATCTATCTACAAGTCAACTCATCTTGGAAGAACAGTCATATGAAAGGCAGGATCTTACTGAAAAATGGAGAAATCAGCATTATCTGTCCAATGTAGACCTGAGAAATGCTTTTGATGTAGTTATGCAAGCCCATGCATCTGGAGAGGGTGGTATATTTTTCTTGGGTGGACCTGGGAGACCTGGTAAAATTTTTTTTGAAAACATGATCATGGAATGGTTCAGAAGTCAAGGACACATTTCCCTTGCAGTTGCTTCTTGTGAGATAGCATCTATACTTTTAGAAGGAGGATGGACAGCTCATTCCAGGCTTAAGTTTCCACTTGATATAAATGAAGATTCATATTTTCATATTAAAGCACAGAGGGACCTAGATAAACTTTTGAGGATGAAAAGTTAATCAAATGGGATGAATCTCCAGTTCAACATTGCCATTGTGCTGAGGCTGTGGATAGAAGTTTAGAGGATATCCTGAAAAACAATCTTTCTTTTTGGGGATTAGTTATGCATTGTGCTGGTATGCATTTTCAACTAACACTTAACTATTGAAATTTCTTTTTCAATAAATGCATAAATATATATTTCCATTTCAATTATCATACATTTGTAGTGATGCCAAAGAATATTCCTTTCTTATAATTTTATTTCATTGTTCAGGGGACTTTAGACAATGTCTTCCAGTTGTACCAAAAGACTCAAGAGGACAGATATTATCTTCAACTCTAATTCACAGCACTATCTGGCCAACAGTTAAGAAACTCCACCTGACCATAAACATGAGGCTTTTTCATACAGGAATGAATTATGAGCAAGTACAAGATGCTGCCCGTTTTTCTGAGTGTATTCTTCATATTGGGGAAGTAAGAGCACCAGATCCAGATTTGGTGGAGATTCCTTCTAAACACTGTGTTTCCAGTGGGCCTGATGGGTTAAGAGAGCTAGTCACTGGGGTATACCCTGGAATTAATTCTTTGTACAATTGTGATGAAGTCTCCCTTCTCAGGCACTTAAAAATAGGTTCATCCTAGCCGCAAAAAGTGTGGATTTAGACAAAGTTAACAAATTGGTTTTGAATATTCTATCAAGAAGAATATCAACTTTTTATAGTGCTGATAAAGCCATAGCTGATGATGGATAACCAAAAAACCTTTTTCTGATAGATTACTTAAACACTATCAATCCATCAGGTTTTTCTCTACACTCTTTGTCACTAGAGAAGGGTTTCCCAATCATATTACTTTTTAACCTTGACCCAGATTCAGGGTTATGTAACAAAAACAGGCTGATGGTTATGCAAGGCTGAAAGAAATGTAATAGAAGCATGTATACTCTCTGGACCATATGAAGGAAATAAGGTGTTTATCCCAAGGATCAAATTGGAGAGCTCACCCAATTCTGGTCTTCTTTTCACACTGTGAAGATTTAAGCTACCTATTAGATTAGCTTATGGCATGAAAATCAACAAGGACCAAGGTAAATCTTTAGACATTGTAGGTCTTAACCTGGAATCACCAGTATTTGCACATGGTCAGTTATGTGTAGCACTTTCAAGGGAAAAGTACAGTGAAAATTTCCATGTACTATTACCTGAGAAAGCCAAATGAATGGCAGTAAATTTTGTATACAAAGAAGTCCTGAATAATTTTATTTAATATTTATTGTGTAAGGGAGGGAGGTTAATAAGAATAATACAATTATATTGACCTTTAGCCTTGATGCCATCCAATGCTAACATCACTCACATCTGGGACCAAGGTCTGGATGTATATTCATGTCAATAATGCATATTATACATTAATATAACAAAAATCCTGACCTTTGGCCCAGATGTATAGTCATTCCAATCATGCATATTCAACACAGTTATAACAAACATCCATGCCAAAGATCTGGATGTATGGCCATCCCAATCATGCATATTCAACACAGTTAAGACAAATATACAGTCCTAAGATCTTGATTAATAATCATGTCAATAATGATTACTCAACATTATTATGACTAAAATCCAGGCCAAAAGTCCAGATTTATAATGATTCTTACCATACAATGTGTGTAGCACACAGGCACACACATCCAGGAAAAAGGTCCGGATGTGTGTGCGAGGCTGCTAAATGTCTGCATAGAAGATGGGTAGCAGGCTCATATTATTTTATAAGTGTAATAATAACAAAAAGGAAAGAAATAGGGCTTGAGTAACAACTTAATGGACAGGGAATTTAGATTTTGTAAGTAACAATATTTTCTCTCTGCTAATCTTTTAATTGATAAAATTATATAATTTTAAAACAACTTCAATTTAATACTTATACTTAATTTTAAAGGGGGAAAAGTGCCACCATAAAAATAAAGTAATAAATATATTTACTACAAGTAAAAAAATTATTATGTAAGGGGTGAGGCTACAGGAGGTTACCAAAGGCCTTTATATAAGCAAGTGGCTCTCTTATACACCACAAAAGAATATATACTAAGCAAAGTAAAACATTAATAACATGTAACTTAATTTGAGTAAGTGTAAGGAGAACCCATAAACAATTTAACTAAGATACATGAGTAAGAGCCCCAAAATCTCCCAATTTAAACCCAAACACTTAAAATAAAATTAGTGAGTAATTAAATGAGTGAAAGAAACATAAAATTTAAGTAATTTAATTTAAAAAAAGTCTTATAACATTTTAGTTTATAACCAATTTAAGTGAAACATAAAAATAAACTATTTTAACACATAAAAGTAGTTTAAGTAATTAAGCTTGTTTAATACTTTGATGAAACAATTATGAGTCAAAAAAGCGCTACAAATTTATCTATTATAAGATATGAATTATATTGTTTGATATATATGATTAATAAATTAATTAAATAAATTATAAATTAAATTCATTACTTATAATTATAATATATAACTATAATTAATTAATTATTATTTTATAACTATTAAATACGTATAAAAGTTCCCATATTTTATAGAATATAATGTCCACTATCCCTGGGGCTAGTGGATATGGATTGCACAATAATGCATTATTCTACCTCTTATACCCCTATTTCCATTCCTATTTCCTGATCTCAGACTCATCACATCCATTTTTAATTTGTAAGCAGGTCACATGACATATAATCTCAGATGCCATCCTTATGTGTCTCTCCACTCTATGCTACTTGATTTTGGTGGCAAACAAATAACACTTTTTTCTCATCCTTATGTGTCTCTTCACTCTATGCTACTTAATTTTGGTGGCAAAGACATAACATTTTTTTCTATCTACACACCCCACCTGCTAATTTGGTGGAGAATTCCCACTTCCCACCCATCACATAAACCTTCTACCAGAAACCTTTTCTACCAAAAATAATGAGGCACCTCTCTACTAGGAAGAAACTTCACGCAGCTATGAATGCTATCACTTTAAACTTAGATGCTGACTCTGATTCTGACTCTGGTTTGGAAGACACTTTAGCTCATATTTCTTTTCATTCAAAAAAGAGTTACATCATCTCAAGGGTTCCAAATCTTTATCATGATCTCAGATATGATCTTGCATGAAATCTTGTAATTCCTCATTTAAAATTCACACAAATTTTTCAAACTTCTCCTGATTCTTTTTTCATAGTTTCTCAACTCATCTCCTATCATTCTATCCTCCATAATAATTCCCATACCAAACAGCATAATCCTGCCTTTAACCTTGCTGTCACACCATGTTGCTTTGGTTCAAATGTAAATGGTGCTGCTGTAAGACGTTTAGATAATATCTTTACCATAGGATATGGTACCATCATATTATACACCAAGCACTGCATGATTGCTATCCTTTCTCTCAAGTCTCAAACACTTGCTTGAAGGCTTTACTGGCTGTGTAGGTTTTTTTGATGGTACAACTATAAAGTTGAGCCAAAAGCCTGCTCATGATGGCAACCATTATTTTGATTGCAAAAAAGTTTTTCTTCAATATGTTCTCAAATTTCTCTTCATGAACTAACTTTTTATTTTCTTTCTATATAATCTATCACCATTCAACTTGCATGTGATATCAATAAAGATTTTATTTCTTTTCATAGTTGATTCCCTGGCTCATGTCATGAATCTTCCACATTCTAAAGAATGAAGATTTCTCAAAATACTGACCAATACTTTGAAGAATCTTAGTACTTCCTTTCAGACTCAGCATATGCAAGTGGAAAATACATTATACCTGCTTTCCAAGGTGCAAATTTAGAAAATGACCCATATATAACTTTAAATTATCATCTTGCACAATAAAAAGTACAAATTGAACATGCTATTGGGATTTTAAAGGGAATATTTTCTAGTCTCCAAGAGCTCAGAATCCAATTTCAAAAATAATGGAAATAAAAACTGCAAATCATTGGATAATGACTTGTGTTATTGTCAGTGTACGCTAGAATCTAAGTATGATTTAATGGTATATATTAATGGTCCTACTACTTATTTGTAAATGATTTAGTGATTAAAACTCAGGGGAAGACTAATAAAACTGTTATGCTCAATTTTAACTCATAATATTTGGTTTGGTGCATGCTAGTGGTAAAAAATAGGTTGATAAAATATAGTTATAGCTAATGTAAAGATAATATCAATTTATAAATACTTTGAAATATATTTTTACATGATGATAATTTTTCAATAATGTTTTTTTGAGTTTTAGTAAGTGATGTCAAATAAACTGTCAAATCCTCCCTTACTTATACCAAAATCGACTGGAGTGCACAGACCTTCAATCCAGATGATGTCACTGCTCTCCCCAGCAATAAAAGCACTTTGAGGGCCAATAACTTCCCCATGGTGTCTGATTCAAGCAGTTTCAATACCAAGACATCCAATAAGGACCATCCATCACAATTAATGATATCATAAACCCATACCATAAATAGAGAAAACAGATAAAACAGATACCATAAAGAAACAGGTAAAATAACTCATCAAAAGAGTATATGAAGAAACCCAAAGCATATAAAGGAACTGAATAAACTTACCAAGCCCCCAATAAAATCCCCAAGCATCCATATTAAACCAGTAATCATATCCCAACCCATAAATCTGTGAAAATCTATCAAAGGAAGCAGATTAAGTTTTCCAAACTGGATATATGCACCTGAAAAAGGTGTATATGCTTGTGTAGGAATTGTGAGTCCATTGAATACATCCATATGATCTAAAATAAGCAGAAAAATAAATCTTATAGGCTATTTAGAGGTTGAAAACCCCTTATAGACCTATATATCTGTAAGTGTATCTAGTATTTAAGTATGATTTAATAGTATTTATTAATGGTCCTACTACTTTTTAACAAATGATTTAGTGATTAAACCTCAGGGGAAGACTAATAAAATAGTTATACTCAAATAAAACTCACAATACGTGGATTTAAATGTGAGCTAGTGGTGGAAAATAGATGAATATAATATAGTTATAGCTTATATAAAGATAATATCAATTTATAAAGGCTTTATAATATATTTCTATATGATAATAATTGTGTTATAATGTTTATTTGAATTGTAGTAAGTAAGTGATGTCTAATAACCGTCAAAATCCTCCCTTACTTATACCAAAATCCACTGGACTGCACAGACCTTCAATCCAGATGATGTCACTGCTATCCCCGGCAATTACAGCACTGTGAGGGCCCATCACCTCCTCATTGCGTCCACTTCAAGAAGATTCAACACTCAGACCTCCAGTAAGGACCCTCCATCACAATTAATGATAACACAGACCCGTACCGTAAATAGAAAATCCAGATAAAAGTGGATACCATAAAGAAACAGGTAAAATAACTCATCCAAAGAGGATATAATGAAACTCAAAGCATATAAAGGAGACAAATGAAATGTCCAAGCCCCTAATAAAATCTCCAAGCATCCATATTAACCCAGAAATGACCTCCCAACCCATAAATCCATGAATATCCATCCAAGGAAGCAGATTAAGTTGTCCAAACTGAGTGTATGTGCCTGAAATAGATGTTTATGCTTCTGTAGGCATTGTGAGTCCACTGGATATGTCCATATGACCTAAAATAAGCAGAAAAAAAGGTTATAGTCTATTAAGAGGCTAAAACCCACTTATATACCTAAATATGCATAATATACTGCATATTTCACTGAATATGAGATTTATGTATACATATAAGCTTATGTATGTCAATAATTACTTAATATCACTTAAAATAAGTATATTATGACTCCATTAACACCTTAATAAGTATTACTAGGCTATGGATAAGCTATTTAAACTACTATAATTTATATAATAGAGTAATAATTATATATATATGTAATATAATCATATATATTATTGTTTTAACCTTATTTTTATAATATAAACTTAATTTAATTAAGGTTATCTTATTTTAAGTATAAGAAATACTCAGTCCTAGGGATATTTAGGCTGACAATATACATAATATAACTACATATTTCACTGATTATGAGGTTTATGCATACATATAAGTTTATGTATGTCTATAATTACCTAACATTACTTAATGTAGGAATATTGTAACTCCATTAGCACCTTAATAAGTATTATAGGGCTATAGATAAGCTATTTAACCTTATATAAGTCATTTAATACTGTAATATATATATATATAAGCATAATAGCCATATATATAAGTATTATAACAATAATTTTTACTTATAAGCTTAATGTAATTAAGGTTATCTTATTTTATAAATAATAAATACTAATTCCTGGGAATACCTAGCCGGGCTGTTATACACCACAATATCCCAGCTGATTTAAAAGATGAGTGGAATGGTCTTTATGAAGAAGAGGATCCCAAACCTGTGCCAGCTCTCCCTTCCCTTGAATCACAAAAAATTCTTTCCACAGGCATATGATCTGTCATTATATCAATCACCCTCCAAAATTTTGAAACCAAACACTTTTAATTTTTTTTTCATACTCTCCAAATTTTCAACTTGTCCGTTTTATTCACTTGGGTTGGTGTTTTTTTTTTGCATATTCATTATTTTTTTTTTGAATTTAAAGTTAATATATCTTTTTTGGATGTCTCATTTGTTTTCATTTACCAGCTCAACATGAAAGCGTATATTTTCAGCAATCACATAATTTTACACTGTTTCTTTTTCTCATTCATCCCTCATATCTGTTTCCTCCTTACCTCAAAAATCCCTCAAACAATTTGGTTTCACTTATTTTGTCATCTCATCTCTCAAGGTAAGTAATTTTATTCATTTTTTTATTTCTAATTATTCTTTTTTGTTTTTCTTTTTTTTGTTTTCTGGTTTAGTTTTGTAAATGGTTCTTTTTTTGTTTTTCAAGGTTAAATTAACACTTTGATTTTGTTCTATCTCTCCCTCTTTTCTCTTTTTTTCTCCTTCATCCCCTCTTTATTCCTCCTAGGCCTGGTCTTTATCCCACCTTTCTCCCCTCCTTGGTATCCTCCTTCCCCCCTTTTTCCCCTCAGCCTCCTCCATCCCCCTTTTACTCCCTTTGGTGTTCAGGAACACCCCCACTCCTGGTCTCCTGAAAAACCTCCCTCCCCAAAGGGGGGATCTGGAGGACACCAAAGGGGGGAAAAGGGGACAAAAGAGGAATTTTCAAGGAAATCAAAGGGGGAAAAATGGGGATTGAGGACACCAAAAAAAGTATAATAGGGGGGATATCAAGGACATCAAAAAGGGGAAATCGGGGGTCTAAGGTAAAAAGAAGTTGAAAATTAATTATTAATTTTTCTCTCTTATTTTTTTTGTTATTTTTTATTTTTTTATTTTTTATATTTCAAAAAAAATATTTATTCAAAATTATCAAAAAAATGTCTGGAATAATGTCAAAGTCCTTATCACTCTCATTACTCTCATCACCTTTGAAACCTTTTTTAGAAGTGAAGCCTACAGATTCTATGAAGAAGAGAAAATATTATCAAAAACAAAGTTTAATTTGAAAGAAACAATTTTTTAAAGCCTTCTTGTGTTCTTTGGAAAATCTGACTTACTTCAAAACTACAATATGTAAAAAAAGAATATTCCAATTCATTACCTGAAAATATCAAGTACTTAACTACTAGTGGAAAGGAAATTGTGGTTGTAATTATTAGTAATGTTTACAAACCTCAATTTACTATACAGGATCATTTGTTCAATGGTATTAAAGATGAAGTGTTTGATAAATTATCAGATGCTATTACTATTTTATATCAGATGGCATTACTTCAGAAACCTTTACGGAATCAAAAGAAGAGTGGAGGAATTATGATAGGACTTGGTTAAATACCTGCCTTTGAAAAGGTTACCTTACTTGGTTAGTCTTAATTTTCATAAAGTTTTAAGAGAACCTATTTTCTTAGTTTTCTTTCCAGGTACATATTCTTAACTCTAGAATCTCAGTGATCAAGAAATGAAGGAAGATTCAGAAATATGGAAAAGCTTAGTGTCAGCCTAAATATCCTTAGGACTGAGTATTTTTTATGCTTAAAATAAGATAACCTTAAGTAAATTAAGCTTATATCTTATAAATAAGGTTAAAATAATAATATATATTATTTTATTATATATATATATAATTATTATTCTATTATATAACTTATAATAGTTTAAATAGCTTATCCATGGCCTAATAATATTTATTAAGGTGTTAATGGAGTCATAATATACTTATCTTAAGTGATATGAAGTAATTATTGACATACATAAGCTTATATGTATACATAAATCTCATATTCAGTGAAATATGCAGTATATTATGTATATTTAGGTATATAAGTGGGTTTTAGCCCCTTAATAGCCTATAAACTTTGTTTTTCTGCTTATTTTAGGTCATATGGACAAAATCAGTGGACTCACAACGCCTACAGAAGCATAGACACCTATATCAGGCACATACACCCAGTTTGGACAACTAAAATTACTTCCTTGGATGGTTATTCACAGATTTATGGGTTGGAAGGACATTTCTGGGCTAATGAGGATGCTTGGGGATGTTATTGGGGGCTTGAGAATTTTATTTGTTTCCTTTATTTGCTTTTGGTTTCATTAAATCTCTTTTGATTGTTTATTTTACCTGTTTCTTTATGGTATCTGCTTTTATCTGGATTTTCTATTTATGGTATGGATCTGTGTTATTATTAATAGTGATGGAGGGTCCTTACTGGAGGTCTGGGTGATGAAACTGCTTGAAGTGGACGCCATGGGGAGGTGATGGGCCCTCACAGTGCTGTAATTGCTGGGGATAGCAGTGACATCATCTGGATTGAAGGTCTGTGCACTCCAGTGGATTTGGGTATAAGTAAGAAGGAATTTTGACGGTTATTTATCATCATTCAATTACTACAACTCCAATAAACACTACTATACAAATATTAACATTTAGAAATATATTATAAATCCATTATAAATTGATATTATCTTTATATAAGCTATAACTATATTTTATACATCTATTTTCCACCACTAGCACGCATTTAAATCCAAGTATTGTGAGTTTTATTTGAGTATAACTATTTTATTAGTCTTCCCCTGAGGTTTATTCACTAAATCATTTATCAATAAGTAGTAGGACCATAAATAAACACTATTATATCATACTTATATACTAGACTATACTGACACTTAGTATCATTCAGTTTTTTCTTGGCCAATCAAATAAAACAATTATGTATTCAGGCATTTAAATCTAATCATAAACTGACCAAGAATGCTGGACTTCCCAACTGGACAGATATGGAAGGGTTCACCTCAATAAGGATTATATCTTTTTTTCCAATGGCATCAGCACCAATCAAGGATTTCATAATCATATTTGCATAGAAAAATACAATATTAATATGTTTACTTATAGCCTCTTCTGTTATATCAATCCTGTTACTGGAAGACCAATCCCTTCACCTGGTAAAATCAAAGTTCATAGATTATAATTTATAAAGTATAAATTTTTCATGGACTTTGGTATATGAAACGGGATTATTGAAGCAATTTAGTATTATTCAAGAGATAATCATCATACTACTAAGGCACCTCCTGTATTGGAATCTTGTGAAACATTTACTCATTTCAAATGTTTATTTCAGATCAATCAAAGTTTGATAAACCAGGTACGTAAGGTAAGGGGTAAAGGGTCAATATCTACTAAATTATTAGGGAGGGGCTCTAAGGAATTAAAAATTTTAATTTTATCAGTTATTAAAGATAATAAATCAAATTGAGTATTGTAACATTGAGCCTTTGTGCTTTATAAAGGTGTTCATCCAATTATATTCTATGAATGAGTTCATAATACCATTCTTGTCTCATGTTTTCTTTGACTTTGCTCATAAAATCATTGAAATATAGTATTTGGGAATCCTTTAATTGGTTGATTATCTTTCTTTAATTGATTTACTTACTTATTTATGAAATAATATGAGAATATGGTAATCCTTACCCCCACCCAGCATAAATTGCAGGGGGGGTATTACCAAATTTTCAAAGAAGATGAGTAAATTTTTTGACTTGAAAAAAATTTGGAATGAAATATGAATGAAAAAAATGAAAAAAGCTAGTCATCAAACATTTTCAATAACCCGTCAACTTCTTCAACAGATTTATTAGCCTTGACGCATTTTATCAAGAAAACTTTCAAAAAAATTGGAATGTAATATGAGTGCAAAAAATAAAAAAAATTAGTCATAAAACATATTAAGCAGTCCATTTTCTCAACGGATTTATTAGCTTTAATGCATTCTATCAAGAAAACTTTCAAATAAATTTGGAATAAAATATGAATTAAATAAAAGAACCTAGTTATCAAAAATTTTCATTAAGTTTTCAATTTCCTCAATTGATTTATTAGCTTTAACACATTCTATCAAGAAAACTTTCTTTTTTAGAACCATCTTCAAGTTAATACTTGAGTTTAATTTGATCCAATAAAAAAATCTTACACAAGAGCCTCCTACTCATTCTTTATCTTGAATATCTTCTCCTCCAAGTCATGTGCCCTCTCATCCCTCTTTAAAGAAAACTTGAATTTCTTCTCCTCCAAGTCTTGTTCCCTCTCATCCCTCTTAAAAGAAAGCTTGTATTTCTTCTCCTCCAAGTCTTGTACCCTCCCATCCCTCTGTAAAGAAATCTTGAATTTCTTCTCATCCAAATCTTGTGCCCTATCATCCCTTTGTAAAGAGAGCTTGTATTGTTTCTTTTAAAAGTTGAGAGCATTTCTTTAAGCTTCATATTTACCTAGAGTGAAAAGGAATTTTAAAAAAATAAAAGAAAAGCTTAATTAATTATTAAAACATATGCTATCACTTAACAGATTTGTGTTTCTCCAAAAAATCATCAATGGAAGAAAATGGGTTTTGGAGAAAATATCTCTGTTATGCTTTCTTTGATAGTTAAAATTCAATTTAGTTGATGGTCTTTGCTTTATTTTGGAGGTAACATTTTCCTCTTAATCATTGATGCTAGCTTCAGGATCCTGGGTTCATTCATTAGCCTTTTTAGAAACAAAAAAAATAAACAACTGTACAAGAAATAAAAGCTCACTGGAGTGGAATAATATTAGTTTAAATTTCCATAAGGATCTATTGAAAAGATATCTTGATTCATGGAAATCAAATTAGAGGAGGCTTGAGTAGAAGAGGAAGAAAATATATATATTTTGACATCATGTTGGGAGTTATCATCTTCTCTATCCAAAATGTTTTCAGAATTAACATTGGATGTCTCTCCGATATAAAATCCATCTCTTTATAGTAAGGAAATAAAGAATCAAGTTTATTGTCTATAGATTTCATGCCCTTACTGATATCAAGGTCTGTAATACTAAAATCAGTGGAAGATGAAAGAGTCTTAGCCTTCTTGTATTTAGCTCAATAGTTTTTGAAGAGCTCAGACATCTGTTTAGGAAAAAGATAAATCCTTCCCTTTGACTTGTTTCTCAATTCATTGGCCATTAGAAGATATCCATTGAATTTTGATGCAGGGAGATATCCTACTTTAGTTGCATTCTCAGTAACAGAACAAGAATCATAATTAGTATTTATTTTCAGCCAGTTGATAAGTATGAGATGATTATCAGTTTTTTTAGTTGAAAAGTCTTTGATTTCTCAACTGAGCAGGGGAAAGAGGGATAAATGAGATTTGAAGAACAACTGGGGGAAGGCTGCCTTTGAGAAGATCTATGAAGATGAGGCATGTTGAGATATTTGAAGATGAAAAGGAGAAGAAAAACAGATGAGATGTAGAGGGTTTTTGAAGAGATAGAATGAATAAATAGGATGGGAGTGTGTAGCAAGGTAGGCAGGCTGGCACATCCAGAAAGTTGTTCAAGATATTTTTATAAAAAATTGAGGATAAAAATTTCAGATAGATTTGAAAATTGACATGTAAAATTTCAGAAGGCTACTTTTGGTCTAGAAGGATTTTCAACAGTCTAATGGCAATGAATGGTGAGGAATTATTCAAGAACTAAAAATTTCCACATAATTAGTTCTTTATTAGATATTACTCAAGTAAAAGGTAAAAAGATTTCATTAATATTATTTTCTAGTCTTATAAATATGTAGATGTAAGTACTAAGCTAGTAAATAGTAGTAATATATTTATTGTTGGTATATAATAAAATAAAAAGTAAGTAAGAGATAGATCAAAAGAAACAAAAATGAGAGGCCTTATATAGGCAAAAGAAAGAGAGAAAAGACAGAACCACAAGTCTAAATACATAAGTACATTAAAGAGAACAACTAATAATATATAAATTTTAAATTTTAAAAGAATAATCTAAAAGAAATGTTCTTATATACAGTTTTTAGATGTATACATCAATTTATTTAGAATTATTTGATTTTCTTAGTTTTTTTGTATATGTCAAAGTATAATTAACATATTTGATTTTATTTTGATGTATTTTTATAGACTTTAGTCTAGCCTTCAGCTGTCATGAGAATGCTTTCAAGGGATGAGAAATGGGGACCATTAAATTTAATTAATTATTTTTCTTTCTTTTTAATTAGTTAAATTATTATAAGTAAATTATGAAGTAAGTAAAATTAAATAAAATAAGAAATAAAAGCATGTCTCTATGGCATTATATAACTAATTATTTACTGGCTAAGTCTAGTAGCCTGGCTGACACTCCCTCACTATAAAAAACAATAAAAAAATGCTATGATTTTTTCTTTTTATATTTCTTTAGTATAGCAGGAAGGTTAAATATCACTTTCCCAGGTATCCAAGAATCATATTCAAAAGATTTATTCATGAATTTAAATAAGTATTAAGTACCCTATTCAAAAGTGATAATTCTTCCATTTAGAATTCTATCAATTTCTGCTGTCTCAGTGATTTCCTTAGGGATCTTCTTTGGTCTTCCTCTTCTTTTTGGAAATAAATCACTATTGGATGTGTAATGTTTCAGAAGAGATATTTGAAAAACATGATGTTTTCTGTCATATGGAGAGTACAGGATAACTTCAACTGCATTATCACCAACCATTCTTCTTAAACCAAATGGACCAACAAACGAGTCATTCAATTTGTTTTTACCTTGTAAATTGAAGTGGACTGTAGAGATAAGTAATTCATCACCCTTCTTAAAAGTGTATTGTTTATGAAATTTGTACCACCTCTTCTTCTCATATTCAAAAGATTTTTCAATAATTTTTTGAGCATGACTTCTGAAAAGTTGTTGCATTTGAAGAAATTATTTCACACCAGGGTGTAAATCCAATTTGGGTATTTTATTAGTGAGAATTTGGGAAGGAGTATTTGTAAAATATCCAAGCCAGAGCTCAAAAGGCTTTCTCTGAGTAACAGAATGAAAAGTACTATTATAAAAAAATTCCAAACCATGAAGTAATGTGACTCAATCATGAGTGAACCTGTCATTGTCCTTGTAATCAAGGCCAAAGGAACAATACCTTCTTATCATGTCTTCTAAAGTTTGAATCATTCTTTCATATAATCCATCAGTCTGGGGGTGATGTGAAGTAGAAAGCTTCAGATCAAAACCACAAACATCCATGAGAGATATCCAAAATTCAGAAGTTAATTTAGGGTCTCTTTCAGAAATTATGGCCTTTGGGAAACCAGCAGTATTCAACATATGAGACCACCACAAGAAGGCTAATTCTTTAGTGGAAACACCCTTATGAGTAGGGATTAATTTACTAATTTTTGTCAAAATGTCCTTAATAGACAAGAAAGATTTATAACTGTCTTTCACAGAAATGGGAAATCCTGTTACAAAGTCCATGTTTATAATCTGCCATGGTGAATGAGGAGATTCAATATGTTGCATAAATCCAGCTATTTTTCCTGTTAATCCTTTTGATTTCTGGAAAGAATCATAGGATTCAACATATAGTTTGGCGTCTGCAGACATATTAGCCAACCAAGCAGTGTTCTTAAATCTAATCATTTTTTTTCAAGATCAAAATGTCCTGCCAAAATGTCATCATGACAAACTTTCAAGATGATTTATTTCAAAGAAGGAGGAATAACAATAACATTACTCAACTTTCTTCTATAATAGAGAAAACCTTTATCAATTGAAAATTTAAATTATTCCAAAGAAAATTTGTAGTTTGGTGGAAGGGTTTTTATTAATGCTTGTATTGAAGCATTCTGTGGATCATTTAATATAGTACACAGCTTTTTTAAGTCAGTGTCTTTATCATATGAATCCAGAATAAGCTGTAATAGCTCTTCCTCTATATCAACCACATACATGCTATGAATGTGAACTATTTCATCCTCAGTATAATATGCAGGATTAGAGTCATCATTTAGTAAAGGTAACCTTGAGAAGATATCCACATTTGAGTGAAAAATACCAGCCCTATGAATTATTGTCATCCTTCCTCTGTATTCTTGAACTGCTAACTGCCATCTGAACATATGTCTTTTAGGTGTCTTCAAGTTCAAGAAAGATTTTACTGCACTTCAATCAGTGACAAGTTCAAATTTCTGGTCATCCAGATATTAATGTAGCCTCTCTAGAGCCTACACCACTTCTAAACACTCCAGTTGAGTGGCACCATATTTTGATTCACTATTACTTAAGGTTCTTGAAATATAACAAATTACTACTTCTGTTAATTGGTCATTCATAACTTTTTTTTGGTGGAGAGCAACACCAAGGCCAATTAAACTGGCAGCAGTGTATAAAACAGATGGGTGATGAAAGTCAGGCAAAGAAAGAATTGGTGCTGACATCAAAAAATGTTTCATAGTGTCAAAAGCTCTTTGTCTTTCACTTCTCCAGACAAAAGCAACATCTTTCCTAGTTAATTGGGTTAGGGGTAATGCTATGACCTGATAATTTTTAATATATTGTCTATATTATCCACAAATTCCCAAGAAACTTTGTAGCTCTCTAACTGAAGTAGGAGCTTTTACCTGTTGTATGGCTGCCACTTTGTTCTGTTCAACACATATCTGTAACCCTGAGACAACATGACAAAACACTTTCAAGGAATTAAATCCAAAATTCCATTTTTTCAAGGCAAGTGTAATATTTATCTCATCCATTTCCTGGAACACTTTATAGGTGGTTAAGGTGGTCCTCAAATATTTTGGAGAATATGATGATATTATCAATGTAAACCATCAGCAATCCCTCAATTATTTCTTTATGGAATGTGTTATCCTTAATATTTTGAAAAACTGAAGGTGCATTTTTGGGGCCAAATGGCATACTAACATACTTATAAATACCCATATGAGTAGCAATCATCAGAAAATTCTGTGAATTCTTCCCAACAGTTACTTGGTGATATCCTTTATTACCATCTAGACAGCTGATATATATAGCACCCTGTAAGGTAGAATGGATAGAGCTAATTCTTGGTAAAAGATAGATATCATCTACAGTATAGGCTTTCAATGCTCTATAATCACCACATAACCTGGCTTTATCTTTCTCATAAGAAATAAGACAGGTGAGATAACACAATTTTTAGGTGTTTCAACTACCTTTTTAATAATATTCATTTTTTAAAGGGTAGAGATATTTTCCTCAATATCTTTTCTCTTTGTGGGAGAAGCAGGATAAGGCTTCTTCTTTAAAATAGGTGGTATTTCAGTTAAAGGGCAAGATAATGAAATTTTCATCTCTTCTTTGACCATTCCTAGTTCATGTGACCCATGAGCAAAGGCCATAAGAAAAGAATTTATCAACTGAATGATAGAAACTTTTTCCTCACCAGAAAGTTGTTCTCTAAAAGAAGCTGTGTCAATTTTAGACAATAGGGCAGACATCTCTTTTGTAGATCTTCCTTTATATTAAACCACAGAATTACATGTGTTCAATCCTGTTGTCAATAGCTTTTTGGGGGAATAAATTTTAAATTTTCTCTTCCCATTCAACCCCATTGTGAAGCACTGGTTTGAAGGATCTAACTTAATGCAATAATTGGTTAAAATATCATTTCACACAATGAACCAATTACTTAAGTTATTATTATTCATACTACAAAATCACACATAGCTCTTACAAAGCCATGGTTATATTTAAAAAATCATGTAGCTTTGTATTTACCAATGGGAGAAAAAATAGAGCCATAACCTCTCCAATTCTCAGAAGTGATAGGCATAATTTTTAATTTATAATCCTGATCCACTGAGGCAAGTGCTTTTTCAGATACAACACTTCCTCCAGCTCCAGAATCCAAAACAACCTCAATTTTCTTTCCAATAATCAAGACTGGTGCCTTGAGAGGGGCAATAATTATTGAAATGTCTTCAAGATTTCTTATGATTTCACCATCTTCAACTGTAGATAAGTCATTATTCTCAATGTCAATATTATTTAAGTTATGAATATCTTCTTTCAGCATCAAGATATCCTGGTGAGATTCATAGGAAATGTTGCTGGCACAATCACTTGAAGTATCATCCAGTGCAACTGTGTCATCAGAAGGATCCTCTGTTTTTTCAACATAAAAAATTTTTCTTGTCACAAACATGGCCTTTCTGCCAAGGCTTGCTGCATTTAAATCAAGTTTTTGTTTCTTTCTTTTTAGGTGCAACAGGGGAAGAAGGTTTACCAGCTTTTTAAGGAAGTTTTTGTTAGTAATTGGAGGTCTTCTCCAATGAAGGTATAGGAGTGAACCTTCTAGAATTATACTTGTTATTTAAAAGGACCTCATTAAAATTAGTAATACAAAAAGAAGGTTCCCTTGAGAATTCAGTCCTAGCAACTATTAAGTCTCTCAGAGACATAGGCAATTTATATTGGATCCTGTCCTTCCATAATTCAAAGTCCATGATTGGATCCATTTCTCTTAGGATCTTTACAATCTTCATCAGGAATTCATTAGGGTTTTCTGTAAAATATGAGCTATATCTAGCTTCCTCACACTGCCTTTTTTGAGCTAACCTAAACTTTGAACCACCAAAATGTGCTTAAATAAATTTTTTCCAATCCTCACAGGAGTTGTCATTTTTATTTAAAAAGACAGATTCATACCACATCAGGGAAACATTCAAAAATAAAGAAATCAATTTAGACACAATTTTTTCATCTCACCGTTTATAAGAACTCTTAAGGTTATCAATTCTGCAAATGAATTGCTTCCAATCAGAGGAAGAATCACCATCAAATGTTGGGTATTGGTCAAGTTTGGGCCAATTCTTTTGATTTGAGGCAATTACCATGTTAAATACTTGTTTCTATGTAAGAAGAAGTTTTAATTTCTCTAACTGAGCATTAATCTCATTGTTTAACCCTTCTTTAGGTGAAAAAGGTGCATCATCAATTTTTTAAGGAAACTCAGGAATATCTACAGGCATTTCTTGCACTAATTTTACTTCAGATGAACTTTTCTCAGGTACAATTGGAGTAATTGTGCAACAGGTTCTTTCAAAGAAGTGGCAGGATATTTTTTGTCAAGTAACAATGAGTTCAACTTTTCTTCAATGTTTTTTAGCCTATTCTTCACTCTTGGAATACTGGATAATGTCTCATTGATAGTTTAAAAAGATAATTGATTTTTGTTTTGCAGAGATGAATAATGGTCACTCAGTCTTTTCATGTTGAGCTTATGTCCTTCTAGTTCTTTGCAACAGATAGATACAGATTCTTTTAATTTGGACAAATCATTCTTGATTTTTTTCCACAAAGAAACTTTCTTTTCATGAGTTACTTTTTAATTATAAAAATCATCAGAAACTCTCTGAAATTCACTTCTCACTTCCTGGTAACCTTTTTCAGTTAAAAAACTATTAAATTTTTGAGTTAATTGTAGGTTGTTCGTTATTTGATATTGTTTAGTAATAATATCTCTCAAATATTCATCATTAATAGTAGCTACATCAGGAGCGTTTCCCGATAGAGAGACAGAGTAATTTCCCAGAATCTCATAGACTTCAGGATCAATTGCTTCATCTATAATAGCCATATAAGGGTTTATCATTGAAGTAGCAATCAACACTAAAGGAGTATCTACATTAGAAAATTGATTAAAATGCCTACTAGAGCCACCTATACTGGTTTAAAGGTATCATCTCCGATTCCAGAATCACCTGAAGGAACTGAATCAGTAACAAGAAAGTGAACTTGAGATTAAATGGAGGTATTTACCATGGTTTTTGAAGAACTTGGAAGTGATTGTTTCTCCTTCTTCTTCTTCCTTGTTAAGGGTGAGGAGGGGTTGAGTTGAATTGTTGGGGTCTGGAGAGACCTTCCTGAGGAGCTTGTTTCATTTTTTGAGCTTGGAGGTAGTCCCCCCTAGTGTTGATCCAGTCCCACTGCCATTTTGATACTTCCATCTTTTCCTGTTGATGAGGATCCAACTATGGAGGTGTTTTTGCTGCTTGTGGAGGCTTCCTCTTCTCTGGAAGAAAAGTCTCTACACTTTTTAGTGTTTCTTCTATAAAATCTACCTTTGTTTTTAGCCTGAGGTTCTCTGAATTCAACTCCTTTATGTGAGTTGAAAGGTTTTTTACCTGCTCCTTTAAGGGAATCTTTTTTATTTTGAAGCCTTTCGGAAGCTCCTCTGGGGGATCACTTGGGGCTTTGAGTCCTGAGGAGTCTTCTCTTTTTTTATCTCTGCCTCCTGATTTTCTAAATCCTGTTCGGTTCAATAATTGATTAATTTGAGCAAGTTTAGCAGTCAAAGGAGAACTTACAGAAGTCTCATCATAATCAATCAGGTCCAACTTCTCTTCACGGGTAGTAGAAGCACTTAAATCAGCCATTTTTTGTATAACCTGAGCCGAGAGAAAAAGAAATATTAATATTAAATCAGTTATTATTTAATTTTTTTGAAAAAATAATAAAATATAAAATAAAAATATTTTAAGTATATGATAAATTACCAGAATCATTAATCAACAGAAATAATGAAAATATAATATTTATCAGGGCCAAGAAATGAGCTGAAATAGTATAATATTTAATTATCAGGACAAGGAGTCAACTGGAATAATTAACACAATAATTAATAAAATAATAATTTATATATTTATATAATTACCAGAATTATATTTCAACTGAAATAATTTAATATAATATTTAATCAATTAATTAATTTATATATCATTATTTTAATACCAGGACTAATTTTCAACTGAAATAATAGAATAATATTTCAATTATCAGGTCAATATTTCAACTGAAATAATCAAAAAAATAGAATATAATTTATCAATGTAATTATATTAGTTCTAGGACTAAGAACAAAGATGCTCTATCTTGGTCAATTAGGAAAAAAATATTATATTCCAGACACCTCCCCCTGTAATTTTAGCAGTTTAATTCCAACTACAGAGTGCTGAGTAAAATTATATACGTGGAATATGAAATATGTAGAGTGAGACCTACAAATAATAACCGCTATAGTCACTACAAATATACATGACAATTACACTTATATAAGCCTTAAATTTGGGGTGAGACTCAATTCCCAGTCACAGAAAAAAAATTTAGCCATGTGCCTTTTGACGTTTGTTGTTTGTCATTTGTCCAAAAATTGCTATTAAGGTGTTGGAGTCGATGGTCCTACGGTCTCCAGAGTCAAGATATCAATGGATCAACAATGATTTGGAAAGGCTACTTTTGGTCTAGAAGGATTTTCAAAAGTCCAATGGCAATGAATGATGAGGAAAGACTCAAGAATTCGAAATTTGTAAGTATTAATTACTTTATTAGATATTACTCAAGTAAAAGGTAAAAATATTTTATTATTATTATTTTAAAGTCTTATAAATATGTAGTTGTAAGTTCTAAGCTAGTAAATAGTAGTAATATATTTATTGTTGGTATATAATAAAATAAAAAGTAAGTAAGAGATGGATCAAAAGCAGGGAAAATGAGAGGCCTTATATAGGCAAAAGAAAGAGAGAAAAGATGTAACCACAAGTCTACATACATGAGTAAATTAGAGAGAAAAACTAATAATATAGAAATTTCAAATGTTAAAAGAATACTCTAAAAGGAATGATCTTATATACAGTTTTTAGATGTATACATCAATTTATTTAGAATTATTTAATTTTCTTAGTTTTTTTGTGTATGTCAAAGTACAATTAACATATTTGATTTCATTTTTATGTACTTTTATAGATATTAGCCTACCTTTCAGCAGTCATGAGGACACATTCAAGGGATGAGAAATGGGGACCATTAAATTAAATTAATTACTTATTTTACTTATTTAATTAGTTAAATTATTAGGGGGTATCAAAGATAGAACTCTTCCATTTCAAAATACCTCTTTTTTCCACCAAATCAACTATGATTATTATTTAAAATAGGCCATATTGTGCCCCAAAACACCTTTACACTGAGAAATAATGTCAACTCTGTAGCTTTATTTTTGTGTTGTGAAACACTTTTTAAATAATTAAAAGTTTCTAACATTGATACACCCTATTATAAGTAAATTAAAAAGTATGTAAAATTAAATAAAATCAGAAATAAAGGCATGGCTCTATATAGTAAATAATTAATTATTTAATGGGTAAGTCTAGTAGCCTGGCTGACATAAAAGGTCTAATAACCAAATTATTAGCAAGAATAATTGTGGAAAATAATTGGGGTAGAATGATTTTTATCCATAACTAATTAATTGCATATTGGTCAACATTGATACCCCCTAACAATTCTAAAATAAAAACTAATTAATTGTATGTTTATATTTAAATTATAATGTAATTAATTAAGTAATTAATTATATATATTTTTAATACACCTAATATCTTATAATGCATAAATATTGGGTTCTTTTTTGACTTATAATTGTGTCATCAAAGTATTAAACAAGTTAAAACCCTTCATTAAATAAAATATTAATGTTTGACTTTGAAAATTATAAATTTTTTAAAAATAATTACTTTTTTGACTTAAAATAATTACTATACTAATAAAATATTTTAAATTAACAGTTTTTCATGTTTAATACTAAATTAATTAATTACATAAAAATTTTGTGTCAAAATAGTATTATTTTTATGTTTCACTTAAACTGTCAGCCAGGCTGCTAGACTCACCCAGTAAAATCATTAATTATTTACTGGGATGAAGCCACACCTTTTTATTTTATATTAATTAATTTTTTTTTATTTAAAGTTACTTGTAATAAATTAACTGATTAAAAAGAAGTAAAATTAGTAAATAATTAAAATTAATATTATTTGTCCCTTATATTTTATTTCCCAACACTGTGCTTAATGAAAGGTTGAGGGAAATAAGTATTAATATCAAAATAAAATTTAATATTAAAATAAAAATTTAAATATAAAAATTAATTATATACAAGAAATTCAAATTACCTATTTAAAAATGACACTTACAGTAGTTTTTAAATAAACTTATTTACTTCTGACATATATAGTAAATAAATATTTTTATCACCTTCTTTCTAGAACAACTTTCTTATTTGAAATAATAATTCGGGAATGTTCTCCTTCCTTCATACTCCTGTATATATTTATCCCATACTTTGTCTCTCTTTTGTCTGTATAAGGCCTCCCTTTTCTGCTTGTTTTGATTCATTCCTTACTTACTTCTTTTATTAAATAATTTAAATCAAACTCTTTATTAATATTATTTATTATTTCAGTACTTACAAAATAAGTAGTTCTATATTAAAAATCATAATAATAATTATAATAATTCTACCTCTTTACATTTGAGTAAACAAAATAAAGAAAACATACCTACCTTTGACTTTGAAAACCCCAAAATCCACCTATCACGGCTGTTGGACCTTGGTTAAAAATCTTCTAGACCATCAGGACCCTTTCAAACTTGAGGCTCTTTCCGAATTGTCAATGGTGCATCAATTTCTTGAAGCCGGAGACTGAGGGACCATCAAAGACAAGGTACCAGTAAGATGTGTAGACAAAAAAAAAGACGAACGTCATTGACCACGTGACTTATATTTTTCTGAGACCGGGAATCAAACTGTGCTCCAAAATTTTGGTTCACATATTGACAATAGTCATATATATTTGTGGTAATTATATTGATTACTATTTGTGGGTCATTTTGCACACTTCATTGTCCACATATATCTTTTTTACTCAGCACTCTGTAAGTGGCATTAACTTGCTCATTTTACAGGGGAAGGTACCTGGTAAATAAAACTTTATTTTTTCATAGTTTACCAAGATAGCACTATATTTTTCTTAGTCCTGGAAGTAATATTAAAATTTAAATTAATTATTGCATATTTTTTTAATTATTTCAGTTGAACTCTGTCCTGATAATTAAAATTTTTATTATTGTTTCAGTTGACAAATTGTCCTGAAAGTAAGTTATTAGTATTTAAAATTAATTGAATTAATAATATTAAAATTTTTTCATTTGAAATTAAGTCCTGGTAATTTAAATTATTTCAGTTGACAATAAGTCCTGGTATTTAAAATTATTTTCAGTTGACATTAAGTCCTGGAAATTAAACTTATTTTCAGTTGACATTAAGTCCTGGTAATTAAATTCTTCATTTGACTTCTAGTCTTAATAATTAAAAAATCTTACTAATTATTATATTATTTTATTATTTCAGTTGATTTATTTAATCCTGGTTATAAAATTATCTTAAGTTAATTAATAAAATGGGGATGGTTATTTCAGCTGAAATTTTGTCCTTATAAACAATATATCTTAATTATTCCAGTTGATTAAAAAGTCCTGATAATTACTTATCTAATAAAAAAATTTTCCTTATTGTTCTTTAAATAAAGGAAAAATAATAACTAATTAAATTTTAATATTTCCTTCTCTCAGTTCAGGTTTATTACAGCTATGACTGATCAAGGTGTTTCTTCCGGCTGTGATGAGGAACTGGATTTAATTGATTATGATGAAGTTTCTTCAGTAAGCTCTCCTTTGACTACAAAACTGGCTCAAATTAATCAATAACTGGACAAATCAGGATGTAGAAATGCAGGAGATGAAAAGATTAGTGGAGACAACTGCTCAATATCAAAAGCCTTCTATCAATCCCCTAGAAGAGCTTCCAAAAGGCTTCAAAATAAAAAAGATGCCCTTGAATCATCAGGTCAAAAATCTCCCCACTCACATCAAGGAGCTGAGGTCAGTAAACCTGAAACTGAGGTCAAAAACAGACTCTCTAGAAGACAAGGTAAGAAAAATAGAGGCCTTCCTTCAAGAGAAGAGGAAACCTGCTCCTCCAAAAGCCCTTCCACAATTGGCCCCCCAGAAACAAAACAATGTGGAAGTCTCAAAGTAGCAGTGGGATTGGCTGAGCACCCAGTGGGATTATCTGTCCCAGCAACAACAGCAACAAGTACCTCAGGCAGGTACTTCAAGTATCAATCAGTTCAGCCCCACACCTCCTCACCCCTATCAAGGAGGAAGAAAGATAAAAAACAATCACATTCAATTCTTTCCCAAGCCATGGTAAGCCCCTCTATTGAATCTCAAGTACCATTTCTCGTTACTGATTCAGTTCCTTCAGGTAATTCTGGAAGAGGAGATGAGACTGTGAGACCAGTAGAGGCTGGGAATAGTAGACAAATTGCTCAATATTCTAATGTATCTAATTTTTTGGTTTTGATTGCTACTTCAATGATAAGTCCTGATATGGCTATTATTGATGAGACACTTGATACTGAATTTTATAAGAATCTGGAGAGTTATTCTGTTTCCCCATTGAGAAATATGCCAGATGTAGCTAACATTAATGATGAATATTTGAGAGATATTATTGCTAAACAAAATTATATAATGAAAAACATAAAATTGACTCAGAAATATAATAGTTTTTTAACTGAACAGGGTTATCAAGCATTAAGGAGTGAGTTACAGAGAGTTTCTGATGATTTTTTTCATTAAAAAGTAACTCATGAAAAGAAAGTTGCTTTATGGCAAAATATCAAGAATGATTTTTTGAAATTAAAAGATACTGTGTCCATCTGTTTCCAGGGGATAGAAAGAAATAAGATGAACTTAGAAAGATTGTTTAACCATTATTCATCTTTACAAAATAAGAACCAGTTATCATTTGCAACCATCAATGAGAGTTTATCCAGAATTCCAAGAGTGAAAACTAGGTTAACAACCATTGAAGAGAAATTGAATTCATTGTTACATTATCAAAAGTTTTCTGAAATTTCTTTGAAAGACCCTTTTAAGAAATATGACCCAATTTTACCTGTTCCTAGTTCATCCAAAGTAAAATTAGTGCTAGAGATGCCTGTTGATTCCACTGAGTTTCCATCAAAACTTGATTATGTGCCTGAATAATTCACAAAAGAATTAAATAATAAGATTTCTGCCAGTTGGAGAATTTACAGCTCCTTCTCACTCAAAAACATGCTTTTAATAAGGTGACTACTTCAAATTAAAAGAATTGGCCAATACTTTACCAGTATTCAACATTTGATGGTGACTCTTCCTCTGACTGGCAACAGTTCATTTGCAGGATTGATAATCTAAAAAACTCTTACAAACTCCCAGATGAGGTAATTGTGTCAAAATTATTTTCTTTATTTAACAATATAGCCCTAATGTGGTATGAATCTGTTCTCTTGGATAAAAATTACTACTCATGGGAAGATTGGGAAAAATTAATTATAGCACAATTTTGTGGCTCCAAGTTTAGGTTAACTCAACAAAGGAAATATGAAGAAACCAGATATAGCTCTTCTATGGAAAAATATATTGAGTTCCTGATGACACTTGTGAAAATCATGAGGGCAATGGACCCAGATATGGAGTTTGAGTTATGGAAGGATAGGACCCTCTATAAATTACCTATGTCTCTTAGAGACTTAATAGTTTCTAGGACTGAGTTCTCAAGGAAACCTTCTTCTTTCATTAATACTTGTTATGTGATCCTTCTAAACAACAAGCATGATGCTTGAAGATTCATTTTTAGAACTCCATTGAAGAAAACCTCCAATTACCAACAAAAACCTCTGGAAAAGGTAGTAAGCCTTCTGCCCCTATTGCGCTCAGAATGTACGCAACAAACACTTGTTCAAATGCAGCAAGCCATGTCAGAAAGTCCATGTTTGTGACAAGAAAATAAATCTTGTTGAACAGACAGAGGAACATGCTAATGACACAATAGCACTGAATGATACTTCAAGTGATTGTTCCAGCAATATTTCATATGAATCTCACCAACAAGTTTTAATGCTGGAAGAGGATATTCATTATTTAAATAATATTGATATTGGGAATAATGATTTATCTACAGTAGAGGATTCTGAGATCATAAAAAACCTTGAGGACAGCTCAATTATTATTGCCCCTCTCAAGGCACCAGTCTTGATCAATGGAAACAACATTGAGGTTATCTTAGATTCTGGAGCTCGAGGAAGTGAAGTATCTGAAAAAAGCACTTGCATCTGTGGACCAAGATTATAAATCAAAACTTATGCCTATCATTTCTGAGAATTGGAGAGGTTATGGCTCTGTTTTGTCCCCCATTGGTAAATACAAAGCCACAGCATTTTTTCAAATATAACCATGGTCTTGTAAGAGCTATATGTGTCAGTATAGTCTAGTATATAAGTATGATATAATAGTGTTTATTTATGGTCCTACTACTTATTGATAAATGATTTAGTGATTAAACCTCAGGGGAAGACTAATAAAATAGTTATACTCAAATAAAACTCACAATACTTGGATTTAAATGCGTGCTAGTGGTGGAAAATAGATGTATAAAATATAGTTATAGCTTATATAAAGATAATATCAATTTATAATGGATTTATAATATATTTCTAAATGTTAATATTTGTATAGTAGTGTTTATTGGAGTTGTAGTAATTGAATGATGATAAATAACCGTCAAAATCCCTTCTTACTTATACCCAAATCCACTGGAGTGCACAGACCTTCAATCCAGATGATGTCACTGCTATCCCCGGCAATTACAGCACTTTGAGGGCCCATCACCTCCCCATGGCGTCCACTTCAAGCAGTTTCAACACCCAGACCTCCAGTAAGGACCCTCCATCACTATTAATAATAACACAGATCCATACCATAAATAGAAAATCCAGATAAAAGCGGATACCATAAAGAAACAGGTAAAATAAACAATCAAAAAGAGATTTAATGAAACCAAAAGCATATAAAGGAAACAAATAAAATTCTCAAGCCCCCAATAACATCCCCAAGCATCCTCATTAGCCCAGAAATGTCCTTCCAACCCATAAATCTGTGAATAACCATCCAAGGAAGTAATTTTAGTTGTCCAAACTGGGTGTATGCGCCTGATATAGGTGTCTATGCTTCTATAGGCGTTGTGAGTCCACTGATTTTGTCCATATGACCTAAAATAAGCAGAAAAACAAAGTTTATAGGCTATTAAGGGGCTAAAACCCACTTATATACCTAAATATACATAATATACTGCATATTTCACTGAATATGAGATTTATGTATACATATAAGCTTATGTATGTCAATAATTACTTCATATCACTTAAGATAAGTATATTATGACTCCATTAACACCTTAATAAATATTATTAGGCCATGGATAAGCTATTTAAACTATTATAAGTTATATAATAGAATAATAATTATATATATATATAATAAAATAATATATATTATTATTTTAACCTTATTTTTAAGATATAAGTTTAATTTACTTAAGGTTATCTTATTTTAAGCATAAGAAATACTCAGTCCTAAGGATATTTAGGCTGAAAATATGTGATTTTTTTTCATGAAAAATGAAAAGTTGAGTAGTTGGTTCATTCTGGGAAATGACATTTTAACCAAATATGGAATAAAATTAGATGCTTCAAACCAATGCTTCACAATGGGGATGAATGGGAAGAGAAAATTTAAAATTTCCTCCCCCAAGTAATTATTAACACCAGGATTGAACACATGTCATTCTGCAGATCAATATAAAGGAAGATCTACAAAAGAAATGCCTGCCCTTGTGTCTGAAAATGACAATGCTTTATTTGGAAAACAACTTTCTGGTTAGGATAAAGATTCCATCATTAAATTGATAAAATCTTCTCCTATGGCCTTTGCTCATGGGTCACATGCATTAGGATTGGTAAAAGAAGAAATGAAGATTTCATTATCCTGCCTGTTGAAAGAAATACCACCTAGTTTAAAGAAGAAGCCTTATCCTGCTTCTCCCACAAGTAGAAAAGATATTAAAGACAATATCTCTACCCTTTTAAAAATGAATATTATTGAAAAGTTTGTTGAAACACCTAAACATTGTGTTATCTAACCTGTCCTAATTTCTTATGAGAAAGATAAATCCAGGTTATGTGGTAATTATAGAGCATTGAACACTTATACTGTTGATGATATCTATTCTTTACCCAGAATTAGCTCTATACATGCTACCCTACAAGGTGCTAAAAATATCAGCTGTTTGTATGGTAGCAAGGAATATGATCAGGTACCTTTTGAGAAGAATTCCTGGAATTTTCTGATGATTGCTACTCATATTGGTATTTATAAGTATATAAGGATGTGATTTGGCAGTAAAAATGCCCCTTCAGTTTTTCAAAAAGATATGGATAACAAATGTTACCTATTTAAAAAATGACACTTACAGTACTTTTAAATAAACTAATTTACTTCTGAAGTATATATTAAATACATATTTTTAACACCTTCTTTCTAGAACAGCTTTATTATTTGAAATAATATTTCTGGAATATTCTTCTTCCTTCATACTCCTATATATATCTCTCCTGTGCTTTGTCTCTCTTTTGCCTATATAAGGCCTCCTTTTTCTGGTTGTTTTGATTCAATCCTTACTTACTTACTTATTTTATTAAATCATTTAAACCAAACTCTTTATTAATATTATTTATTTTTTCAGTACTTATAACATAAGTAGTTCTAAATTATAAATCATAATAATAATTCTACTTCTTTACATTTGAGTAAGAAAATAAAGAACACATACATACCTTTGTCTTTGAAGAGACAAATCCAAAATTAAAAGAAAAAAAATCAAAATTGAAAATTTCTACAACCAATTATTTTCATCAGTCCCAATCAAGTTTTCCTGTTTTATATAATAGCCAGTAGAAAAGACCTAAATCCAGATGTACTATTATATAAATACAGTAATCTATCTTGATGTAACTTTAAAAATTAATTGGAAGAGACAAATTCAAAATTGAAAGAAAAAAATTTAAAATTTAAAATTTCTACAACCAATTCATTTCACCAGTCCCAATCAAGTTTTCCTATTTTATATATTAGCCAGATGCACCATTATATAAAAACAGTAATCTATCTTGATGTAACTTTAAAAAATAATTGGAAGAGACGAATCCAAAATCAAATGAAAAAAAATTAAAAAGGATAAATAAAATTGAAAAAGAGGAAAATAAAAAGGGAAATTTAAAAAAAATAAAAAAGATAAAAATTAAAATAAATAGAAAAAATTAATAAAAGAGAAAAAAAAGAAAAAAAATTTGGAAGAAAATATTTAATGATGGTAAAAATATAATATTTTATTTGCAATAATTGACAGATCTACTAAGAACAATTATTTTATTTAATTTTTTTTTGATTATTAATACAATTAATAAGACCTTAATTTATTTGGAATGAACAGCTAAAATGGGTAAATTCATTACAAGAAACTAAATTTGGAGGTTCTTTAGTTGTTTGATGCCAATGTTGAGAAGAATTCCATATAGCCTCAACTATTCCATTGGCACTACCAAAAATCAATAATACATTTATGGTCAGGAAAATAAAGGCCATGTCCCTCATCAGAAGAGGGTGATAGAATATGAAAACCAGTCTCTGGATTAATAAAAGAGAAAATTCCAAATGTTAGAGAATTCTTATCGTGTTTATCTAGATGAACATGATTGTAAAATCCATTATAAGTTATGATAACATTTGAAAAAAAAACATAATCATTTATTGCTTCTTCCCATTCAGGATCAGACCAATTTGGTAAACCAGATTCTAAAGCAAGTTGATGGTTTTTTTGAAAAGCTTGAAAACATAATTTTTTAAACCAATTTTCCAAGAAAATATTAAATGATCATAACAAATTCTATTGTTTCAGATCTTCTTCCATTTGCTGTGGTTTAAATTTTTCAATAAAGAATAAATTCCTGAAATATATGACAAAATTAAAAATTACTTATAATAAAAAAAATATTTACACACCAAAAGAAACTCCTTGATCATATCCTGTTTTCCAACCAAAACCTTTCATGACACCAGAAATCAGATTTTTTTTGATAAGGGTTGTCAAAACAAAGCCATTTGATAGAGAGTAGAAATTAAATCAGAAAGCTGGAAAAAAACTTCATCATTTTTCCCATTAAATGAAAGAGCTTCTAATATGTATTTAGGTTTGTATCCGTTATTGAAAACTGCAACAATGAAATCTGTACCACCTTCTGTAAGGTTTTTAATGTTTTTGTAAAAAAAAAAATTCTTAACATTTGATATTGAAGTCTTATAAAATTTAAGATCATCCAAATGTCCAAAGAATGTTTTTCAAAATATCTTCATCCTAATAAATTTTCTGCTTTGAAAAGGTTTTTTCTTTGAATTGCTTGATTCATTAGCTGGTTCCATGATTTTCTGGTAAGGAAAGCTCAGATTGGTTGGGAGAAGGAATAGAATTGAAGGACATTGAAGAGATATAAGAAAGTAAAGATAAAGAAGAAGAATTTGAATTTATTTAATTATTATTCTTGGAGCTTTCATGATTTGAAGACAAGGAAGAAAGAGAAGATAAATATGATTCAGAAGAAATTGGTGATAAAGAAGATGAGTGAGTTAAATTTTCCATAGTAACCTCCTGGAAAAAAATTTATAAAACAAAAATAAATAAATAAATATATTAAAAAAAACCCCCAACAATAAAAAACTATCAGCAAAATAATTGAACAGAACAAAAATTGTTGGTAAAAAAAACAAAAAAAAATTAGTGGCAAAAAAATCAGTTAAAAATTTTGAAAAAAATTAAATTTCAAAATAAAAACCTGAATTATGATTGATATATGAGGTAAAACAAAATAACCCAAAAAAAAAGAGTAAATAAAAAAAATTAAAGTAAATTCAGTGAATTTAATTTTAAAAAAAATAAAAAAATAAATAAAAATTACTTACCTGCTATTGGAAATAATTCTTGATATCATTCAATCCAATTTATTAAAATATATTTTTAAAAAAATTGACTTCAGTAAATTTCAGAATAATTAATTATTTGCAAAAACAAACACAAATAAAAAAAATTAAATTACCTGATTTATGTTTGAAATGGGGGGAAATTTCCAGAAACTAAGGGAAAGAAAAAAAATTCTATAAAAAAAATTAAAAAGCAGAAATTAGTCTTTTTTTTTCTTCAAAATGCCCTCCTTACCCACCTCAACCCCCCCCCTTCACCCCCCTCTAACCTATCCCTGACCACCTCAAAACCCCCCCTTTAACCCCTCCTTACCTGCCTCAACCCCCCCCTTTTTCCCCCTTTACCCTCCCTTTAGCCCCCTTTACCCCTTCTTTACTTCCCCTTTACCCCCCTTTAACCCCCCCTTTACCCCCTCCTTGCCCACCTTAAACCCCCCTTCACCCCCCTTTACCCCTTCTTTGACCCCCTTAAGCCCCCCCCTATACCCCCTCAGACCCACCTCAACCTCCCCCCTCAAACCCCTCCAAACCCCCCTACACCTAACTTATCATATTGTTACCAATTCAATAAGTTAGTGAACAATTTACAGCAATTGTTCACTATTTTATCAAATCGTTAGCAATTTGATAAGTTAATGATTGATAATCAGCAATAGATCATTAACTTATCAAATCACTAACAATTTGATAAGATAATGAACAATTGTTAGTAATCAATCATTAAATTATCAAATTGTTACCGATTCGATAAGTAGGTGGTGGGGGGGTGTGGAGGGGTTTGAGGGGGATTTGAGGGGGGATTGAGGGGGTAAAGGAAGGGGGCTTAGGTGGCCAAGAAGGGGGTAAAGGGGGGTGAAGGGGGAGTTTGAGGCGGGCAAGGAGGTGGTAAAGGGGGGTTTGAGGTGGGCAAGGAGGGATTAAAGGGGGGAGTTGAGGTGACCAAGAAGGAGAGAAAGGGGGGTATGGAGGAAGACAAGGAGGGGGGAAAGGGGGGGACTTGAGGTGGTCAAGAAGGGGAGAAAGGAGGGGGGGAAGGGGGATGATGGAGGGTGAAAAAAAAGATAAAACAAAAAAAACAAAATTAGTCTAACCATGAAAACCAAAAAAAAGCACTAACAGGACAAAAAAGAAAGAAAAGAAAAAGGACAAGAAAAAAAGAGAAAAAATAAATTATTAGCAAGTAAAAAAAATCAAAAATAAGAAAAAAAAATGACTCAGCTAGAGAGATGAGATGAGAAATAGAGGAATGAAATAGAGGAATTTAAAATATTTGACTGATGTTTGAGGAGAGGTTGAAAAGGACATGAGTGATGAGTGAAAAAAAACACTGACAAAATATGTGATATCATGTTGAGCTGGTGAAAGAAAACCATAGAGCTATCCAAAAAAATAGAAGCACTTCCCAGCCTTCTAACACTGAGGCAGGGGGTCTTCCTGACATTGGGAGGCCCACCTAGAGGCAGCCGGAACACCCTGAAGCCAGAAAACCACCAATAACCTCCAATAAAGCCCAAAATACTTAGAAAAATCCACCTTGACTACTAAAACCCTTAAATCACAAAATTAAGCTATGACAACATTGTGACATAAAATATAGAGACAAATTAGCTCTACTTAATTTTACTAAGCACTTAAACCTAAGACTTAAGGTTAGTCCTTAAAACAAAAAAACAAAATTAAACGGCTATCTTTTAGAAATGAAAAATGAGTAAATGCCCCCATAAAACTTGGAATATGAAAAATATCAACAGGACATAAAATATAGAGAAAAACTGGGGCTATCTAATGGTAGTACCCACATACTTTTAGTCCCAATATTCACTGAATAAAACCAGAAAAACACTTAATTATTTAACCAATGCCAATTAAGACATACCAAAACAACGCCAAACAGAGCAAAAAAGGTGTCTGCTAATGTTAGAAGACCACACCATAAATTCAAAAAAAAATGAATTTCATCAAACAAAAATACCAGACCAAGTGATTAAAGTACACAAATTGGACATGTGGAGAGCACCAAAATAAAATTTTAAAAGTTTTTTGAAGTGAAATGTTGGAGAGTAATTGGAATTATCATGGACCATATGCCAGTTGATTGAATGTTTTGTGATTTAAGGGAGGGGAGAACCGTTTCTGGTTCAGGATCCTCTTCTTCATAAAGATCATTCCACTCATCCTTTAAATCAGCTAGGATATTGTGGAGTATAATGCAAGTCATGATACAATGATTCACAGTTTTGATCTCTATTTTTTTTTGAAATTGGATCCTGAGCTCCTGAAGACAAGAAAATCGTCCCTTTAAAATACCTATAGCATGTTCAATACATACTCTTGATTGGGAATGGTGATAATTGAATTTAGTTTTGGGGTCATTTTCTAAGGTTGCACCATGGAAAGCAGGTATAATGTACTTCCCACTTGCATATGCTGAGTCTGAAGGGTGGTACTGAGATTCCTCAAAGAATGAGTCTGGGGTTTGAGTAATCCTCATTCTTTGGAAGACATAAGAATCATGACATGATACAGGGCAGCCACATTGAAAAGCAATAAATTTTTTATTGACATCACATATAAGTTGAACGGCAATAGGGTATCTAGAAGGAAGATAAAAAGTTATTTCATGACTGATGAGGAATGGGAGAAGATTTTGAATAAACCTTTTTTTCAATCAAAATAATGATTCCCATCATGAGCAGGCTTTTTACTTGAAGGTATAGTTGTGCCATCACCAAAACCAACACAGCCAGGGAAACCTTTGGCTTGCATTACTTGAGAGGATTCAAGTCACTGTTCTGAAGTTGGCCAAGCAAGTGTTTGAGAATTGAGGGAAAGGATAGCAATCATACAGCGCTTGGTGTATAATATCACCATACCATATCCTATGTTAAATAGATTATCCAAATGTCTTACAGCAGCACCATTTCCATTTGAGCCAAAGCAACATAGTGCAACAGCAAGTTAAATGGCAGGATTACACTGTTTGTTATGGGAATTTTAATGAAAGATAGGATGTTCAGAGATGAGTTGATAAATTTTGAAGAAATAATTGGGAGAATTTATACATATTTGAGTGAAGTTTAGTTGAGGAATGTTGAGAATAGAGCAGAGACATACCGGGGATCATGATAAAGATTTGGCCCCCTAGCAAAGAGGTAACGCTTTTGGAAAGAAAACATAAATAGGCTAAAGCATCTTCCAAATCAGAGTCAGATTTATAGTAGAGAGCTAAAAGTAAAGTGATAGAATTCATAGTGGAGTGAAGTAGCTGTCTAGTAGAGAGGTGCTTCATTCTTTTTGGTAGTATAGGTTGTGGGTAGAAGGTTTAGGTGATGAGTGGGAAGTGGGAAGTGGGAATTCACTGACAAATGTGCAGTTGGGGTGTGTAGATAGAAAAAAAACTTAAGTGTTCACCACCAAAATTAAGTAGCATAGAGTGAGGACAGACTTAAGGATGGCATCAGCAATTATAAGTCATGTGACTTTCTTAAAAATCCATCATGGATGTGATGAGTTTGGGATAAGGAAGTAGGAACAGAAATTGGGGTATAAGAGGCAGGATAATGCATTATGATGGATTCCTTATCTACTAGTCCCAGGGATAGTGGAAAAGAATCTTCTGCAATTAATAATTTCTGATCCCTAATTGCGGATCCCTGAACATTGATACCCCCTAATATTTGGATTGGTGCGTGCTAGTAGTGGAAACTAGGTTAATAAAATATATTTATAGCTAATGTAAAGATACTATCAACCTATAAATGCTTTAAAATAATATTTTATATGATAAAGATTGTGTTATAATGTTTATTTCAATTTTAGTAAGTAAGTGATGTCCAATAAACTGTCGAATCCTCACTTACTTATACCAAAATCCACTGGAGTGCTCAGACCTTCAATCCAGATGTTGTCACTGCTCTCCCTGAAAAAAACAGAACTGTGAGGGCCTATAACTTTCCCAAGGAGTGAAATTCAAGAATTTTTAGCATGTAGACCTCCAGTAAGGACCCTCCATCATAATTAATGATATCATAAACCCATACCATATATAGAGAAAACATATAAAAGCAGATACCATCATGAAACAGGTAAAATAACTCATCCAAAGAGTATAGAATGAAACCCAAAGTATGTAAAGGAAGAAAATCAAATTTCCAAGTCCTTAATAATATCCCGAAGAATCCATATTAAACCAGTAATCATATCTTAACCCATAAATCTGTGAAAATCCATCAAAGGAAGTAGATTAAGTTGTCCAAACTGGATATATGCGCCTGAAAAATGTGTATATGCTTGTGAAGGTGTTGTAAGTCTATTGAATATGTCAATATGACCTAAAATAAGCAGAAAAATGAAGCTTATAGGCTATTTATATGTTATAACCCCCTTTAAGGCCTATATATACATAATATAACTACATATTTCACTGAATATAAGGTTTATGTATACATATAAGCTTATGCATGTCTATATTTACTTAATATCACTTAATATAGGTATATTATAATTCCATTAGCACCTTAATAAGTATTATAGGGTTATGTATAAGCTATTTTAACTCTTATAAGTTATTTAATAGTGTAATAAATATATATATAAGCATATTAACCTTATATATAATTATTATAACCATTATTTTTACTTATAAGCCTAATGTAATTAACATTATATTATTTTAAATGTAAGAAATACTCAGTCCTGGGGATACCTATGCTGACACTCCCTCACCCAAAAAAAACAGTAAAAAAATGTTAAGACATTTTAATTAATAAGGAGTGGATAAAAAATAATTTTTAAAATTTTCTATAATACATATATTGAATTTTAAATAGTATTATTTGGTTTTAAATTTTTTCAAGAGATTTTTGAGATCAGAGATTTCATTTTCAGGAATCCACTGGTAATATTCACTTGATTTATTTTTAAACCTTAATAGATAATTCCTTTTTGTTTGTGAGGTGTCTCTTTTTAAGTATCTTTTCAATTTCTTCTTTTTCAACTATTTTTTCAGGTTTCTCTTTATTCCTTCTTAATCTTCTTAGATATAGAGCAGTATCATTAGAATGGTATGGTTTTATAAGAGAAATAGGAAATACTGAATGTTTTATATCATATGGTGCATATAATATAACTTCAACAGCATTGTTACCAACCATCCTTTTTACTACAAATGGTCCAATGAATGAATCTTTCAATTTAAAATTACCATTTAAATTGAAATTTAGTGTAGAAATAATGACTTCATCACCCTCTTTGAACATTTGCTCTTTATGGGCTTTATCCCATCTTTTCTTCTCATACTCAAATGCCTTATTTATACATTCTTGAGAATGCTTTATGGATAACTCTTTCATCTGAAGAAAAGACTTTGTACCTGGATGGAAATTCAATCTATGTAATTTATTAAGAGTTTTAGCAGAAGTATTAGGTACATAACCCAAACATGACTCAAATGGCTTTTTTCCAGTGACAGGATATACTGTACTATTGTATGCAAATTCCAAACCTGGGATAAGGGTAACCCAATAATGTGTAAATTTTTTATTGTCTTTAAAGTCAAGACTAAAAGCACGATATCTTCTTATCACATCTTCTAAATTTTTTATCATTCTTTCTGCTAGCCCATCAGTTTGTGGATGCTGTGCTGTAGAAAGTTTTAATTGACACCCTCAAACATCCATAAGTGATGTACAGAACTCAGAAGTAAATTTTTTATCTCTGTCTGAAACTATTTCTTTGGGGATTCCTGCTATATTTAGAATTTGTGTCAACCATAAAAAATCTAAGTCCTTTGTAAAAACCTCTTTTTGGGTAGGAATAAATAAACACATTTTTGTAAATCTATCTACAATTACCCAGCAGGAGTTATAACTCTTATTCCCTACTATTGGCAAACCTATAACAAAGTCCATATTAACTATTTCCCATGGAGCTTTTGGTTGCTCAATTTTCTTTAACAAATCAGCTCTTTTGCCTGTCAATCTTTTAGATTTTTGACAAGAATCACATGTCTCAACATATTTTTGAACATCATCAGACATGTCAATCCACCAAACTGTATTTTATACTCTGGTTAATGTTTTATGGAAGTCAAAATTACCTGCTAATATATCATCATGACATATAATTAACACAAAATCCTTCATTGAAGGGTAAATTACAATTACATTACTAAATTATTTTCTGTAATATATAGAACCATACTCAATAGAAAATTTTCATTTTTTCTAATGCTTCCCTTTATTTTTGGGTTAATTTTTTTATTAAAACACTCATTGAAGCATTAGATGGATCATTTAATATTATAGTAAGCTTACTCAAGTTAGGATCAGAAGAATAATTATCAAGAATTGATTGCATAAATTAATCCTCAAGATCTACAATATAAATTCCATAAATGTTGATAATCTCTGTTTCAGGAACATAGGCAGGATTATTATCATTATTAGGTAGAGTTACTCTAGATAACAGATCTACATTAGAGTGAAACATTTCTTCTCTATGTGTAATAGTCATATGTCCTCTATATTTTTGTACAGCCAATTGTCATCAAAACATATGCCTATTAGGAGTTTTCATATTTAAAAGTGATTAACTGCACTAAATTCAGTTATTAACTCAAATCTTTGGTCTTCAAGGTAATAATGTAGCTTCTCAATAGCCCATACTACTACCAAGAATTCAGGTTGAGTACCACCATATTTAAATTCACTACTTCTTAGAGTACATAAAATATTGAAAATTATCACTTCTGATATTAGGGGTTATCAAAGTTGACTGATCCACAATTAAATTAATTTCAGATAAAATACTTATACCCCAATTATCTTCCACAATTATTTTTGCTAATAATTGGGTTATTAGACATTTTAAATGTCAAATTTGACCTCTTATCTGACATTTTTCTATTCAATTTTTCATAACCACATATTGAACAAATTGTTGTCATAGCCACATCTTGGCCTACTTTCATCCATAACCACATCTTTGACTACTCTCTGAGTTTTCCTTCTACCTTGCTGCACACCAAAATTCTCATCTTATCCTGTCTATTCTCTCCATTCAGAACACCTCACTCTCTAATCTACTTGTTTTTACTCATTTTAATCTTCATTTATCTTACGATGCCCTGTCATCATAGATCTTCTCAAAGAAATTCTTCACCCAGTTGTTCTTCAAATTTCACTACTCCCACTTTCCCCCACTCAGCTTAGAAATAAAAGACTGTTCAATTATAAAAAGATGATCATCTCATTCTTATCAACTGGCTAAAAACCAAATTTAACTATGATTCTTGTTTTGGTACCAAAAATTCAACTAAAGTAGGACAGCCCCCGGAGTCAAAAGTTAATGGTTATCTTCTAATGGCCAACAAATTATGGAATAAGACCAAGGGAAGGATAGATCTTTTACCTAAAAAGATGTCTGAACGCTTCAAGAATTATCAAGCCAAATACAAGAAGGTAAAGACTCTGTCATCTTCTACTGGTTTTGGTATTACTGACCTCAATACCAGTAAGGGAATCAAATCCATAGACAATAAACTTGATTATTTATGTCCTTACTTTAAAGAGTTGGATGCTATTTTTGGAGAGAGAGCTGATTTTAATCCTGAAAACATGCTGGATGGTGAAGATTCTATCTCTGAAAAGGATGTCAAAAGAAATCTTTTTCCTTCTTCTTCTACTCAAGCCTCCCCTCATTCAACTTCCACAAATCAAGATATCTTTTCAATAGATCCTTATGGCGGTATAAACCAACCTAATCTAACTCAAGTATGTTTTTTTCTTTTATCTTACCAATTCTGTTTTTTATTTACATTTTCTTATTTCTAAAAAGGCTGAAGAGCAAAGACAGGAGTCACAATCAACTGAGTCAGGGGCCAGCAACAATGATGAGGAGGAAAATATGACCTTGAACAAAAAGCAAAGGGCTTCAAGTAGTCTAAATTTCCACTCTCAAAGAAGAAGAAAAAGTGATAATTCATCTCAAACCCCTTTTTCTTCTATAGAAGAATTTTTTGAGAAATGTGATGCTGGTAAGTGATACCAAACCTCTTAATACTTTACTCTGCTTTTCTTCTACTTTTTTTTAATACTTCTTATCACTCTAGAACAAGTGGAAGTTACTAAAGAGACTCTAAAGTTTGAAAAGCAAAAATATGAGCTCTCTTTAAGGAGGGATGACAGGTTACATGATTTGGAAGAGAATAAGTTTCAGAAATCTTTACAGAAGGATTATAGGACAAAAGTCATGGAGGAGAAGAACAATGAACTCTCTTTCCAGAAGGATGATTGGGCACAAGACTTGGAGGAGAAGAAATTAAAAATACCTCTAATTATTGAAAAATCAAAGAAAGAGGAGAAAATACTCAAGCATCAAAACCTCATGGAACAGATGAAATACAAGCTTCATTTTGAAGAATATTCCAAATAGAAAGATTTCTTGATAGAATGTGTTAAAGCTAATAAATCTGTTGAGAAAATTAAATTTTTAAAGAATTTTTTTGATTACTAGTTTGTTTTATTTCTCTCACACTTCAACTTTTCATAATTAATTTTACATAAAATTTTATCTTAATTTCCTGTATTTATTTACTCTATCCATCATTAGTTAAATTTTCATATTTTAATGTTATAAATTTTTTTTAAATTAAATTTTAAAGAATTTTTAATTTTAAAAATTCTTTTTTAGTGAAATGTTTCTAGTCAGATTTGAAAATTTCCCTATCGCACCCCTGCATTTTATTGAACTAAGGGGTGGGTATCACCAAAATTCTTTTAAGTAAAGAATTTTGCAAGTCTTATATGAAATTTTGGAAATAATCCCCCCTGCATTTTATTGAAGTAAGGGATGGGTATCACCAAAGTTTCAAGTCAATTTTTTTTAGCAAGTCTCATATGAAAATTTGGCAATACCCCTCCCTATATTTTATTGAATTAAGGGAAGGGTATCACCAAATTTTCAAGTCAAAAATTTTTTTAAAGTCTGATATGAAAATTTGCCATACCCCCCTTAAATTTATTGAATCAAAGAAATCAAATGGAAAAAAAATTAAAAATGAAAATTTCTACAACCAATTATTTTCATCAGTCCCAATCAAGTTTTCCTATTTTATATAATAGCCAGTAGAATGACCTAAGGCCAGGTGCACCATTATATAAAATCACTATTCTATCTTGACGTAACTTTAAAAAATAATTGGGAGAGACAAATCCCAAATTAAGTGAAAAAAATTAAAAAGGAAAAATAAAATTGAAAAAAAAGAAAAGATAAAAAAGATAAAAAAGGTAAAAAGTAAAATAAAATAAAAAAATTTAATAAATGAGAAAATAAAGAAAAAAAAATGGAAGAAAATATTTAATGATAGAAAATTTTTTTTAATATTTTAGTTATAATACTTGACAGATCTACTAAGAAGAATTTTTTTAGCTAAATTTTTTTTATTATTAATTTGATTAATAAGACCTTCATTTATTCTAAAGGAACAGCCAAAATGGGTAAATTCTTGACAAGAAACTAAAGCTGAAGGTGCTTTAGTTTTTTGATGCTGGGGTTGAGAAGAATTGCATATAGCCTCAACTATTGCATTGGCACTACCAAAATCAATAATAAATTTATGTTCAGGAAAATAAAGGCCATGTCCCTCATCAGAAAAGGGTTATGGAATAGGAACACCAGTCTTTCAATTAATATAGGAGAAAATTCTGAATGTTAGAGAATTATTATCATGTTTATCTAGATGAACATTATTGTAGAATCCTTTATAAGTGATGATAACATTAGATCAAAGAACATAAGCATTTATTTCTTCTTCCCATTCAGGAACAGAACAATTTGGTATACCAGATCTTAAAGCAAGTTGATGGTTTTTTTGAAAAGCTTAAATAAATAATTTTTCAAATAAATTTTCCAAAAAAATATGAAATGATCCTAAAGAATTCCATTGTTTCAGATCTTCTTCAATTTGCTCTGGTTTCAAATTTTTCAGTAAAGAATAAATTCCTGAAACATATGAAAAAATTAAAAATTACTTATAATAAAAAAATATACATGCACCAAAAGAAACTCCTTGATAATAGGGGGTGTCAGTTCTGGCAAATCCGCACTTAAATTAAGTGCGGATTTCAAACCAAATCAGCACTTACAAATCAGCACTTAAATTTTGCAAAAAAGTCACTTATTTCAAAAAAGGGTGTCAGTTATGACCTCAAATCAGCACTTTTTTCCCGTTTTTTTTCACAACCACATTTTGGCCACAAAACATCCCTTCCTTTCTTACCCCATCCCTGTCACATGTGACACACTGACCTTCCTCGCTACCTACCCATCAATCCTCGGCACACACCCCTTCCTGACATTTTCAATATTTTGACCAGGCATGTTTACATTCTTTTTTACTTATTTCTTCTACTTTTTAATCTTTTTTCTTGTTATGTGCCAGTTTCATAATGCCTCCCAGACATTCCAAATCTCAAAAGGTAACTCAAAAATCTGCTTCGTCACAAAAGTCCCCTCGTAAAGCAAGCCCTACACCTGAAAAATCAAAGTCAGGTTCAGGTCAGCTTAAAAAGGATGATTATCTCATCATAATCAACTTCCTTAAAATAAAATAAAATTTTGAAGCATGTTTTGGATGTGAAAAGTCCACTCGTATTGGATGTCCACCTTCTTCAAAGGTTAATGGCTACTTATTGATGGCCAATGAAGTAAGGAAGAAAACAAGGGAGAGAATCGATATCAATCCTAAACAAATGAAGGAGAGATTTAAGAGTTACCAATCAAAATATAAAAAGGCTCATCATGCTGCAAATGAAACTGGATTTGGTATTGACGATGATGATTTGGAGATTGGAACTACTACTGTTTCCAAAAAGCTCAATGTCATGTGTCCTTTCTATGAGGAAATGGATAATCTTTTTGGCACCCGAGTTGATGTAAACCCTTGGTTTCTACACGATACTACTAAGCATATACCCTCTGGATCCAAACCTTCCTATAATCCTCCCAACACACCTTTACTTGAAGAAGATCAAGATATAAGTAAGTTTTGTTTACTATATATCTTAATCATTAACTCATTTATTTATTTATTTCAATTTAATTTTCTCAGCGAAATCAACTATTGCAAATAATGCCCTTGACTTTGAGAAGATGAAGTTTGATCATATGCTAAGGAAAGATCAGCAAGCCTTAGATTTGGAAGAAAAAAAATTTGAGGTAGAGCAGATGGAAAGAGTAAATGACCGTCAATTTCAAAGAGAAATGGCTACTTGTGAATTGGAAAAACAAGAGAGTTTTAAAAAAAAAGATTTCATTATGGAATGTGTTAAAAATGGCCAATCTTATGAGGACATTAAAAAATTACTTGACCTTTTCAATTGATAAATTGTTTTTCTAGTTAATTTAATTTTGGTAATATTTTCTTATATGCTGACTTATAAAAGGAAAAGAATATAGTACGTTATTTTTGACAAAAATTTGAATGTATAATAAAAATTTTCTATCTTTACTTGCTAGTCAATAAGTTTGCTTATCTAAATTTTTCTAAGTCATCAATTTCACATGTCAGATTTAAAAAATTGGCAATGCCCTCCCCTGCATTTTATTGAAACAAGGGGTGGGTACCACCAAATTTTTCTAAGTCATCAATTTCACATGTCAGATTTAAAACATTGGCAATACCCTCCCCTGCATTTTATTGAAACAAGGGGTGGGTACCACCAAATTTTTCTAAGTCATCAATTTCACATGTCAGATTTAAAAAATTGGCAATACCCTCCCCTGCATTTTATTGAAGTAAAGGGTGAAAGTCATCAAAATTTAATATAATTACATAAATTAATTAATATATAAATAAGATATGTCAAGTATACTACTTTTAAAGTAATGACAATTCCTTAAGCCAAAATGCAGATCAAGTCTAGAAACTAGGTTTGGGACTTTCCACAGGTATAGGCTAGAGGAACCCCATGAAACAAATTAATGTTATCATGATTACCATTTATACAACACAAGGTCGTGGGCCCATTACTTTAATTTCATAAATTGAAATATCATATTTATTTATTAAAAATTTATGGAAGAATATTAAATATTTGGTTATTTTTTTGTATATATTACTTGATTGAGTTACTAAGAGGGGCAATAATGCTCTAACAACATGCTCGCTGCATTAGAACTCAATCATGTAATAATACAAAAAATTTTAAAGAATTTTCTTTGATGGAAAAACAATAATTTTACATTTTCAGCTAATATTTTATGGAAGTGAACTCTGTTCTTCGCCCGAAGAACAGAGTTCATCCTCCTATTTTCACACTCTGTTTAAAAAGAATAAAATGACTTACCTGGAGAGATGAGTTGAGAAAAAAGAAATATAAGTGAATGGAAGTGAACTCTGCTCTTCGCCCGAAGAACAGAGTTCATCCTCCTATTTTCACACTCTGTTTAAAAAGAATAAAATGACTTACCTGGAGAGATGAGTTGAGAAAAAAGAAATATAAGTGAATGGAAGTGAACTCTGTTCTTCGCCCGAAGAACAGAGTTCATCCTCCTATTTTCACACTCTGTTTAAAAAGAATAAAATGACTTACCTGGAGAGATGAGTTGAGAAAAAAGAAATATAAGTGAAATTGATTGAGTGATGTAGGAAGAGAGGAGAAAACGGATATGAGTGAAGAAAAAAAAGAGAGTGACTGAAAAAATATGCGTTTGCTGAAAATATGCGATTTCATTTTTGTTGGCCAGGTGAGAAGTTGAGATTCCAAGGAGTTGATGGCAGTGATACATCGTTTGGTATAAGTGTTAACTGAACCATACCCTAAATCAAAGACATTTTCTAAACGTTTCAAAGCGGCTCCATTACCATTTGAACCCAAACGACATAGTGTGATGGCCAATTGAATTGAAGGATGTCGTTGTTCTTTTTGAGAATTATTGTGAAATATGGGATGATCCTGAATAAGCTCAAGCAATTTAAGGAAACATTCCTGAGAAGTCCTGAACAGCTGTCTAAAACTGGGTGTAGATAGGTTAAGAAGTGTTTGGATGGTGTACTTGGGGGTATGAAGTACTTGAGGCTTTCTGGGAAGAAGGTAACGTTTCGTGGCCATTTTTGATAAAAAGACAAAATCTTCTTCTAGATCAGAATCAGAATCGCAATCAGAGTCCAAGAGCAGTTCAAGAGCCATGAAAGTCATTGCTTTATGTAATTTATCACGATTTGAAAGTGAGGAAGGCATAACTCTTATATGATATGATATGAAGATGTAAGTGATGTACGATGTTTTGAGTTATGAAGTGTTATTCTGCGGAGTGCTGCGTATGAATGGGATGATGCTGACAAATCAGTGAAATGGGACTTGATGGTGAAATCAGCACTTTTGGTTGAGAAAGTGCGGATTTGAGTGAAATAAGTGACTTATTTCATTTTGAAATCCACCAGTATTGGGGCTAGTGTGTTTTGGAAATCCGCACTTATTTAAGTGCGGATTTGGTCAAATTTAAGTGCGGATTTGTAAGTGCGGATTTGCCAGAACTGACACCCCCTAATATCTTGTTTTCAAACCAAAACCTTTCATGACATTAGAAATCAGATTTTTTTTGATAAGGGTTGTCAAACCAAAGCCATTTGATAGAGAGTAGAAATTAAATCAGAAAGCTGGCAAAAAACTTCATCCTTTTTCCCCTTAAATGAATGAACCTCTAAGATGAATTGAGGTTTGTATCCATTATTGAAAACTGTAACAATGAGATCTATACCTCCTTCTGTAAGTTTTTTGATGTTTTTGTAAAAAAATATTTTCTTAAGATTTGATATTGAAGTCTTCTAAAATTTGAGATCATCCAAATGTCCAAAGAATGTTTTGCAAAAAATCTTTATCCTAATAGATTTCCTATTTTGATAAAATTTTGTCTTTGAATTGCTTGATTCTTTAGCTGTTTCCATGTTTTTCTGCTTTTTATTTTCTGGTAAGGAAAGCTCAGATTGATTGGGAGAAGGAATAGAATTGAAGGACATTGAATAGATAGAAAAAAGTAAAGATAAAGAAGAAGAAGTTGAATTTATTTGATGGTTTTTCTTGTAGCTTTCAAGATTTGAAGACAAGGAAGAAAGAGAGGATAAAGATTATTCAGAAGAAATTGATGAAAATGAAGATGAGCAAGCTAAAATTTCCATGGTAACATCCTGAAAGAAAAAAAATATAAAACAAAAAAAATGAAAAAATAAGAAAAATAAATATATTAAAAAAAACCTAACAATAAAAAATTATCAGTAAAATAATTGAAAAGAAACAAAAAAAGTTTTGGTAAAAAAATAAAAAAAAAAATTTGCAAAAAATCAGTATAAAATTCTGAAAAAATAAAAAATTACAAAATAAAAACATGAAATATAATTGAAATACCAAGTAATATCCCAGAAAAAAAATTTCTAAAAAAAAAAAAAAATTGTTCAATAAATTGAAAAAAAATTAAAATTAAAATAAATTTTTAATGGTTTTTGAAATACCAGATAGGGTTCTTGAAAAAACAAACAAATTCACCAAAAAAAAAAGAGTAAATAAAAAAAATTAAAATAAATTCAGTAAATTAATTGCAAAAAAAAAAAAAATTACTTACCTTCTATTGGAAATACCACTTGATGTCCTTCAATCCAATTTATTAAAAAAAAATTTCTAAAAAAATTGAATTTGGTAAATTTCAGAATAATTAATTATTTGCAAAAATAAACACAAATAAAAAAAAATTACCTGATTTATTTTGGAAATCGGGGGAAATGTCAAGAAACTAAGGGAAAGAAAAAAAAATTCTGTAAAAAAAATTAAAAAGCAGATATTAGTCTTTTTTTTCTTGCTTCAAAATACCCCATAAAAAGTCCCCCCCTTTACCCCCTTTACCCCCTCAATCCCCCCTTTAACCCTTCCTTTCCTTCCTCAAAATTCCCTTTAACCCCTCTTTTCCCTCCCTTTAACACCTCCTTGCCCGCCTCAAACCCCCCCTTCACCCCCCCTTTACCCGCTCCTTCGCCCCCTCAAGCCCCCCCTTTACCCCCTTAAACCCGCCTCAAACCACTGCACAAACCCCCTACACCCATCTTATCAAATTGGTAACAATTTGATAAATTGGTGAACAATCGTTAGTGAATATTAATTAACTTATTTAATCAATAGCAATTTGATAAGTAGGTACTGGGGGGTGTGGGGGGGTTTGAGGGGGCCAAGGAGGGGGTAAAATTGGGTAAAGTGGGGGGTTGAGGTTGAGAAGGAGGGATTAAAGGGGGGATTGAGGGGATAAAGGGGGAGAGTTGAGGCTGCCAAGAAGGGGAGAAAGGGGGGTATGGAGAAAGATAAGGAGGGGGGAAAGGGGGGACTTGAGCTGGCCAAGAAGGGGAGAAAGGAGGGTATGTAGGCAGACAAGGAGGGGGGGGAAGGGGGATGATGGAGGATGAAAGAAAAGTTAAAATAAAAAAAACAAAATTAGTCTAACCTTGAAAACTAAGAAAAGCACTTACAGGACAAAAAAAAGAAGAGAAAAAGAGAAAAAATAGATTATTAGCAAGTAAAAAAATCAAAAATAAGAAAAAAATGACTTAACTGGAGAGATGAGATGAGAAAATAGAAAAATTGAAAATATTTGAGGGATTTTTGAGGAGAGGATGAAATGGATATGAGGAATGAATGAAAAAATGAAACAGTGAAACAGTGAAAAATTATGTGATTGCAAAAAATATGCAATTTCATGTTGAGCTGATGAAATGAAACAAATGATACATCCAAAAAAGAGAATTGACAGAAAATTCAAAATTGTGGTTATGCAAAAAAAATAACCAACACAAATGAATAAACCATGGAACCTGAATATAACACAAATGAAAAAAACAAGGAAGTTGAAAATTGGGAGAGTACAAAAAAATAATTTAAAAGGGTGGTGAAGAGAAATGTTGGAGAGTAATAGGAATAATGACAGAGCCTATGCAAGTTGAATGAATGTTTTGTGATTCAAGGGAGGGGAGAGCCGGTGCTGGTTAAGGACCCTCTTCTTCATAAAGATCATTTGACTCATCCTTTAAATCAGCTAGGATATTGTGGAGTATAATTCAAGTCATTATCCAATGATTTACAGTTTTTATTTCCATTTTTTTAATTGGATTCTGAGTTTCCAGAGACTAGAAAATCTTCCCTTTAAAATCCCAATAGCATGTTCAATCCATACTTTTGATTGGGCAAGGTGACAATTAAAGGTGGTTTTGGGGTCATTTTCTATAGTTGTGCCACAGAAAGGAGGTATAATGTACTTTCCACTTGCATATGCTGACTCTGAAAGGAGGTACTGAGATTTGTCAAAGTATGAGTCAGGAGTTTGAGAAATCCTTATTCTTTGGAAGAAGGAATAGTCATGACATGAGCCAGGGCAGCCAATATGAAAAGCAATAAATTTTTTATTGACATCACATACAAGTTGAATGGCAATAGGGTATCTAGAAAGAAGATAAAAAGTCAGTTTATGAAAGATGTGAAATTGGAGAACATTTTGAAGAAACCTTTTTTTGAAATCAAAATAATGGTTGCTATCATAAGCAGGCTTTTGACTCAAAGGTATAGTTGTACCATCAACAAATTCTACACATCCAAGGAAACCTTCAGCTTGCATTACTTGAGAGGATTAAAGTTGCTGTTGTGGAGTTGGCCAAGAAAGTGTTTGAGACTTGAGAGAAAGGATGGCAATCATACAATGCTTGGTGTATAATATTACCACCCCATATCCTATGGTAAAGAGATTTTCCAAACTTCTTACAGCAGCACCATTTCTATTTGAGCCAAAGCAACATAGTGCAACAGCAAGTTGAATAGCAGGATCACACTTTTTATTTTGAGAATTGTTATGAGAGATAGGATTTTTGGAGGTGAGTTGATAAATTTTGAAGAAAGAATTGGGAGAAGTTTGAAATATTTGAATGAAGTTTAGTTGAGGAATGTTGAGAATGGAGTGGAGATCATATCTGGGATCATGATAAAATATTGGCCCCCTTGGTTTTATGTAACACTTTTTGAAATAAAAGACATATAGGCTAAAGCATCTTCCAAATCAGAGTTTGTTTCATAGTATAGAACTAAAAGTAAGGTGATAGCATTCATAGTTGAGTGAAGTAGCTGCCTAGTAGAGAGGTGTTTCATAGTTGTTGGTGGAAGGCTTATGTGATTGGGGAAGTGGGAATTCACTGCCAAATGTGCAGTTGAGGTGTGTAGATAGGAAAAGTTTTAAGCTTTTTCCGCCAAAATTAAGTAGCATAGAGTGAGGAGAGACTTAAGGATGGCATCAGCAATTATAAGTCATGTGACTTTCTTAAAAATCCATCATGGATGTGATGAGTTTGGGATCAGGAATTAGGAATGGAAATTGGGGTATAAGAGGTGGGATAATGCATTATTGTGGATTCCTTATCCACTAGCCCTGGGGCTAGTGGATAAGAATCTTCTGCAATTAATAATGTCTGATCCTGGGAAAAAAAATTCCTGATCCATAATTGCAGATTGGTCAACTTTGATACCCCCTATATTTCCTTCAATAAGTTTTTTTTGATGCAAAGCAACACCCAAACCAACAAAACCTGCATCAGTATAAAAGACAAAAGGTAATTGGAAATCTGGTAATCCCAAGATGGAGGCTGTCATCAATCCTTCTTTCAACTTATCAAAATCCTGTTGTCTTTCCTTGTTCCAAATGAAAGCTTCTGACTTCTTTATCAGTCTGGTCATGGGTGCAGCCATTAATTGGTAGTTCTTTATACATTGTCTATAATAACCACACATACCAAGAAAACATTGTACATCTTTACTTTTTAAGGAATTCCGATATTCTTGATTGCAGCCACCTTATTTTGGTCTAAAAAATTGTAATACAAATACAATTTGACAAAGAACTTTTCAAGACTTAAACCCAAATTTACATTTTTTCAATGAAAGGGTCATATTATTTCATCCATCTTATGAAATAACTTCTTCAGATGGATTAAAAGTTTGTCATATTTCTTAGAGAAAATTATGATGTCATCAATGTATACCATTAACCATACTTCATTGATTTCATTATGGATGTTATATCCTTTAACTTCTGAAATACTGAAGGAGAATTTTTGGTCCAAATGGCATCCTTAAATATTTATAAATTCCAATATGTGATGTTATCAATAAAAGTTTCTGTGAGTTCTTTTCTACAGGAGATTTATGGTACCCTTTATTTCCATCTAGGCAGCTTATATACTTAGCAACTTTAAGGGTTGCATTTATAGAGGAAATCCTTGACAAGAGTTAAATATCATCTACTTAAAATTTATTTAATGCTCTTTAATAACTGCAAAGTCTTGCTTTATCTTGTTTATAATAAATTAGAACTATTGATATCACACAATATTTTGGTGTAGTTTAAACTTTTTAATTAATTTTCATGTTTAAAAACATCTTAATATTATCCTCTATATCTTTCCTCTTCATTGGTGAAGCAGGGTATGGTTTCTTTCAAGACTAGCAGGAATATTATCCATTTCACAGGTTAAACTAATTTTAATCTCATGATCATTTACAAGGCTAAGCTCATTGGTTCCCTGTGAAAAAGCCATTGGAAATTCTTTAATTAAGTCCAAAATATTTTTCTTCTCAGTTTCACTTATCTGAGTGCCAAATGATCCTTTAAAAATTTCTGTTTCCAGAAGTTCCATCTCACTGGATTCTCTTCCTTTTCAAGGAATATCTATTACTGACTCAAATTGTAAGACTGTTTTAAAAGAATTCATTTTAAATTTCTTTTTACCCTTCATGCAATCTGTAAGAGTATTACTAGCAGGGTCTAATTTCACACCAAATTTTGTCAGAATTTCATTTCCAATAACAAAACAGCTACTACAATTAGTATTATCCATTACCACAGAGTCACAAGTTACTCTAACATAACCATGTTTATGTTTAAAGAAAACAGCAGCTTTGCATCTATCAATGGGGTGTAGCACTGATCCAAAACCTCTCTAATTTTTAATTTGAAGGGGTTCAAGCTTTGAATTATAATCACTATCAATTTTCTGTAATGTATATGCAGAAACAACAGAACCAGCAGCTCCTATATCCAATACTATATATACAGTTTCTCCAGAAATTATTTCTGGAACCTTAATAGGTGTCACCCTTAAGTTGTCAGATTGTATATCCTTAATGATTTCAGCACCTTCAAAATTCATTAATGATACATTTGAGTCCATAGTCAAAATTTTAATTTCAAAGATTGACTAATCATCTTCCAACATACAGACCTTATTTTCATCACTATATGAGATATTACTGTCATAATCACTTGAATCTTTACTTTTTTCTGTTTCTATTTTCAGATTCTTTCTGATTTTCAAAAATAGGGGGTATCAATGTTGACCAATCCGTAATTAAATTAATTGTGGAAAATAATCTGCATACCCCAATTATCTTCTGCAATTATTTTTGCTAATAATTGGGTTATTAGACACTTTACGTGTCAATTTTCACCTCTTATCCGACATTTCTTTACTCAATTTTTCATAACCACATGTTGGACAACTTTCTGTCATAACCACATCTTGAACTACATTCTGCTATAACCACATATTGGACTACTCTCTGGATATGCCATCTAACTTTTGGTGCACTCCCATTCTCATCCCATCCTGCTCATTCTATCCAATAAGAACCCCTCACCATCTCATCTGCTTGTTTCTGCTCCTTTTCATCTTCATTTATATTTTAACATGCCTTGTTGTCCTAGATCTTCTCAAAGGCAGCTATCACCCCGTTGTTCTTCAAATCCCACTACTCCCTCTTTCCCCCGCTCAGGCAAGAAATCTAACACTGTTCAATTAAAAAAAGATGATCATCTCATTCTTATCAACTGGCTGGAAACCAAATCTAAACATCATTATTGTTTTGGTACTGAGTATGCAACTAAAGTAGGACTTCCCCCAGAATCAAAATTTAATGTATATCTTCCAATGGCAAATGAATTGTGGAAGAAGACCAAGGGAAGGATTTATCTTTTTCCTAAACAGATGTCTGAACGCTTCAAGCATTACCAAGCCAAATACAAGAAGGCAAAGGCTCTTTCATCTTCCACTGGTTTTGGGGTTACCGACATTGATATAGCTAAGGGTATCAAATCCATAGACAATAAACTTGAATCTTTATGTCCTTACTTTAAAGAGATGGATGCGATTTTTGGAGAGCAAGCCAATGTTAATCCTGTAAAAATGTTGGATGGAGAAGATCCTATCTCCAAACATGATGTTGAAGAAAATCTTTTCCCATCCTCTTCCTCCACTCAAGCCTCCCCTCATTTGAATGAGACAATTCTAGATAGCTTTTCTGTAGATCCTATTGGTGATTTAACCCAACCAAATCTAACTCAGGTCTGTTTCTTTTTTCTTGTTTCTTATCAATTCTATTTTTTATTTACTTATCTTTTTCTTATTTCTTAAAAGGCTGACGAACAAACCCAGGATCCTCAATCAACTGAGTCTGAAGGTAGTGACAATAATGAGGAGGAAAAAATGACCTTGAAAAAGAAGCATAGGGCTTCAGGTAGTCTAAATTTACACTCTTAAAGAAGACGAAATTGTGATACTTCATCACAAACCCCTTTTTTGTTTATGGAACAATTTTTAGAGAAATGTGATGCTGGTAAGTGATACCATACCTCTTATTATGTTACTCTAATTTTCTTCTACTTTATATTAATTTTTATTATCACTCTAGAACAAGTGAAAATTTCTAAAGAGACACTAAGCTTTGAAAAGAAGAAATATGAGCTCTCTTTAAGGAGGGATGATAGGCTACAAGATTTGGAAGAGAGGAAGTACGAGCTCTTTTTACGGAAGGATGATTGGGCCCAAGATTTGGAGGAAGGGAGGTACAAGCTAGCTTTACAGAAGGATGGTCGGTCAAAAGATTTGGAGGAGAAGAAGTTTGAGTTAACTCTAAGTATTGAAAAATCAAAAAAAGAGGAGAAAACACTCGGACATCAAAACCTATTAGAGCAGATGAAATATAAGTTTGATCATGAAGAAAATCCCAAAAAGAAAGATTTCTTGATAGAATGTGTTAAAGCTAATAAATCTGTTGAGGAAATTGAACATTTAAAGAAATTGTTGGATGAGTATTTTGTTTTATTTCTCTCACACTTCAACTGTTCATATTTATTTGCACATAAAATTTACAATAATTTCATGTATATCATTACTCTATCAATCATTACTTGAATTTTTGTATTTTAATGTTAAATATTCTTTTTTTAAATAAAATTTTCATGTCTCCTTTGAAAATTTGACAATCCCCCACCCTTGGATTTTTTTGAAGTAAGGGGTGGGTATCACCAAAGTTCTTTCATTTCTTGAATTTTGTAAGTCTTATATGAAACTTTGCCTTTACTACCCCCTGCATTTTACCGGTATCCCTGAAATTCTTACATGTCAAAAATTTCACAAGTCTTATAAGAAATTTTGGCAATACCCCCCCCCCCCTGGATTTTATTGAAGTAAGGGATGGGTATCACCAAAATTTTTTCACCAAAATATTAACAAGTCAAAAATTTTATGTGTTACATTTGAAAATTTGGCAATACCCCCCCTACATTTTATTGAAGCAAGGGGTGGGTATCACCTAAATTTTTACAAGTCTTCAATTTTGAATGTCAGATTTTAGAATTTGGCAATAACCCCCCTCCTGCATTTTATTGAAGTAAGGGGTGGAAGTCATCTAAATTTAATATAATTACATATTTTATTAAATAAATATCTAATATATATCAATTTCCCTAGTTTAAAGTAATGACAATTCTTCAAGCCAAAATGCAGATCAAATCTAGAAACAAAAGTTTGGGATTTCCAATAGGTATAGGCTAGAGGAACCCCATGAAACAAATAAATGTTATCATGATTACCTGTTATACAACCAAAGTTCGTTGGCTCATCACTTTACTTGAGAAAATTGACATATAAAAAATATTTATTAAAAATTTATGAAAAAAATATAAATTTTTTGATGGCAACTCTAATCCCTATACTTTTTGGATCTAGATAAAGTTTTTTTAAATCAATTAACTTTACCTTCTTTTTTTACCTTTTTGATTCTTTGAATCAACTTATGACTGATTTGAAATGAGCAACCAAAATGTGTGAAATCTTGACAAGATTCCAAACCAGGAGGAGCTTTGGTCATTTGATGATTATCCTGAGAAGAATTCCAAATAGTTTTTATGATACCATTTCCCAAACCAAAATCAATGATGCACTGGTGGTCTGGAAAATATAAACCATGTCCTTTGATTTTAGCTGGAGATGGTATTGGTTGGCCAGTTATCAGATTGATATATGAGAAGATACCAAAAGTAAGAAAATTAGTGTCATTCCTATTGATATGAATCTTATTGTGGAATCCAGAATGAGTGATAATAACATTAGAAAATAAAATATATTTGTGGGTGATATCTTCCTATTTGGAGTCACACCAATTTGGTATTTCAACTTTGGTTGCAAGTTCATGATTTTTTTCAAATGTTTTATTACAGAGCTTTTTGAGTCGAAGAGCAAGAAATGAGTTAAAGGAAGGTAGAGTGTCCCATAAGCAAAAATCTTCATCTTTTTGAGCTTTAGTGATATTCTTGAGAAATGAATATATGCCTATATAATTGAAATAAGAGAAATGATATTAAGAATGGAAAAAAAATAATTATACATACCAAGAGAATATCCTTTAAGAAAACCAGGTCTCCAACCAAATCCAATCATGATACCACCCAACAAATTTGTATTCCTTATAGGTAACCGAACCAAAGCCATTTGATAAAGAGTTATGATAAGATTGGATAGTTGATTAAAAGATTCATCTTTTACACCATCAAATGAATTAAGCCTTATAAGTATTACTGATAACTGCAACAACTTGATCATCTTCAAATTTGGTTAGATATTTGATATCTTCTGGTAATTTTTTTGGATATTAATTTTTATTATCTACTTTAGTTTTATGAAAAAAAATGTTTGGGATATGAAGAAAAAAACTTTCACAGAGAATTTTTTTTTCAGATATCTTTTCTTCTGATGAGACTGATTATCTTTAATTTTTTTTAATGATTTAGAAGAAGAATTTTTTTTCAGATATCTTTTATTCTGATGAGACTGATTATCATTAATTTTTTTTGATAATTTAGAAGATGATTGTTTTGAAGTTAATTTTGAAGAAGATGAAAGAGATGATAAAGAAGAAGATGATAAAGAGGATAAAGATGAAGATGATAGAGAAGTAAGGGGTGAATCTGAAGAAGAAGACATTTTTTTAATCTTAAAAAAATTTAAATGTCAAAAAAAATTTCAACACATTTTTTTAAAAAAAAATTCACCAAATAATATCTTTTAAAATAAAATTTAAAGCAAAATCCTTTTAAAAAAAATTTAAAAAAAATTTTAAAACAAAAAAAAAATATAATAATTTTCAGTAAAAATTATTTCATAAAAAAAATACAAAAGAAAACCTGAAGTTTGGTTATAAAAAACCTTCACAGAAAATCCTGACAAAATAATTTAAAAAAAAAAAAAAAATTTTAAATCAGTAAAAGAAAAATAAAAACAAATGAATCAAAAAAGAAAAATTAAATTCAGTAAAATTATTTGGAAGAAAAATTAAAAATTAAAATCTAAACCTTTTTTGTTTTGTAATTTACAGGGAAAGACCTTAACAGAATGTAAAAGATTTTTTTTTTCTAAAATTCTGCAAAAAAAAAAAAATATAAATATAAAAAACAAATTTTTAGTATGCTTTTAAGAAAGTAGGTAACCCCTCTTTAACTCCCATAAAATCCCCTTTCCCCCCCTTTATTTCTCTGAAATCCCCTATAAAATCCCTCCCTCCTTGCCTCAAAACCCCCTTCAAATCCCCTCCTTGCCTGCCTCAAAATCCCCCTGAAACCCCCCAAACTCCCCCCCTTAGTTACCTTAAAACCCCCCCTTCACCCCTCTTTAGATGTCCCAAACCCCCCCCTCTTTAGCCGCCTCAAAGGCCCCCACTTTTAGGTCCCTTCCCCCCCTTCCACTCCCCTTAACCCACCTCTAGCCCCTCCTCCTTCTTAACAAACGATCATTAGTGATCGTTCATTAAGAAGGAGGGGGGGTAGAGGCAGATTAAGGGGAGTGTAAGGGGGGGAAGGGGGGATTTGAGGCAGCTAAAGAGAAAAGAAGGGGGGAGGTTTGAGGCACCTAAAGGGAAGGGGGGGTCATGAGGCACCTAAAGAGAGGGGAAGGGGGTCATGAGTCACCTAAAGATGGGGGAAAGGGAGATTTGGGACAGGTAAAGAGGGTGAAATAAGGGGGACTTGAGGAAGGTAAAGAGAGGGGAGAAGGAGTGACTTGAGGCAGATAAAGAGAGAGAAAAAGGGGTGAAATGAGGCAGCTAAAGAGCGTGAAGGAGAGAAAAAAAAATAAAAAAAAGAGAAAAAACAGAAAAAAAAATTAGTCTAACCTTGTAAATAAAAAAAAAAGGACTTACAAAAAAAACAAAAAAAAAACAAGAAAAAACAAAAAAAAAGCAAAATAAAAAAATCATGATTAGCAAATAAAAAACAAGAAAAAAGAAAAAAAAAGACTTACCTGGTGAGATGAGTTGAGAAAATAAAAGTAACCAAAATATTTGAGTGATGTTTGAGGAGAGGATGAAAAGGATATGAGTGATGAATGAAAAAAAAACAACTGAAAAAATATGTGATTTCAGAAAATATGCAATTTCATGTTGAGCTGGTGAAAGAAAACCAATGAGCCATCCAAAAAAAAAGATATTCACCGTAAATTCCAAAAAAAAAAATGAATATGCAACAAACCAAAATACCAAACCAAGTGAATAAAGTACACAAAGAGGAAATTTGGAGAGTACAAAAAAATAATTTAAAAGGGTGGTGAACAGAAATGTTGGAGAGTAATAGGCATGATGACAGAGTGTATGCTGGTTGAATGAATATTTTTTGATTCAAGGGAGGGGAGAGCCGGTGCTGGTTGAGGATCCTCTTCTTCATAAAGATCATTCCACTCATCCTTTAAATCAGCTAGGATATTGTGGAGTATAATGCAAGTTATGATCCAATGATTTGCAGTTTTGATCTCCAATTTTTTTGAAATTGGATTCTGAGCTCCCAAAGACTAGAAAATCATCCCTTTAAAATACCTATAGTATGTTCAATTTGTACTCTTGATTGGGCAAGGTGATAATTAAAGGCAGTTTTGGGGTCACTTTCTAAACTTGCACCACGGAAAGCAGGTATAATGTACTTTCCACTTGCATATGCTGAGTCTGCAAGGATTTACTGAGATTTGTAAAAGTATGAGTCAGGGGTTTAAGAAATCCTCATTCTTTGGAAGACAGAAGAGTAATGACATGAGCCAGGGCAGCCACTATGAAAAGCAATAAATTTTTTATTGACATCACATACAAGTTGAACAGCAATAGAGTATCTAGAAAGAAGATAAAATGTTAGTTTATGAAGGATGAGAAATTGGAGAAGATTTTGAAGAAACCTTTTTTTGAGATTAAAATATTGGTTTCCATCATGAGCAGGCTTTTGACTCAAAGGCATAGTTGTGCCATCAACAAATTCTACATAGCCAGCGAAACCTTCAGCTTGCATTACTTGAGAAGATTCAATTTGTTGTTCTGGAGTTGGCCAAGCAATTGTTTGAGACTTGAGGGAAAGGATAGCAATCAAACAGCGCTTGATGTATAATATCACGGTACCATATCCTATGTTAAAGAGATCATCCAAATGTCTTACAGCAGCACTGCTTCCATTTGAGCCAAAGAGACATAGTGCAACAACAAGTTGGATGGCAGGATTATGCTGTTTTTTGTTGGAATTGTTATGAAAGATAGGATTATTGGAGATGAGTTGATAAAGTTTGAAGAAAGAATTGGGAGAAGTTCTAAAAAGTTGGGTGAAGTTTTAATGAGGAATGTTGAGAATGGAGGCCAGATCATATCGGGGATCATGATAAAGATTTGGCCCCCTGGTGATGATGTAATGCTTTTTGGAAAGAAAACACATATAAGCTAAAGCATCTTTCAAATCAGAGTCAGATTTATAGTAAAGAACTAAAAGAAAAGTAATAGCATTCATCGTTGAGTGAAGTAGCTTTCTAGTAGAGAGGTGTTTCATTGTTGCCAGTGGAAGGATTATGTGATGAGTGAAGTGGGAATTCACCGCCAAATGTGCAGTTGGGGTGTGTAGATTGAAAAAAAACTTAAGTGTTTTCCACTAAAATTAAGTAGCGTAGAGTGAGGAAAGACTTAAGGATGGCATCAGCAATTATGAGTCATGTGACTTTCTTTCAAATCCATCATGGATGAGATGAGTTTGGGATCAGGAATTAGAAATGGAAATTGGGGTATAAGAGGCGGGATAATGCATTATCATGGATTCCTTATCCACTAGCCCTGGGACTAGTGGATAAGAATCTTCTGCAATTAATAATGTCTGATCCTGGAAAAAAATTTCTGATCCCTAATTGCGGATCCCTTAACATTGATAACCCCTAATATTTATATTGTTCTCACATTTGTGACATTTAACCTAAGGCTTATGACACTTATAGCAAGTATTTGTTTCATACTTTTTTGGTACTACAGGTGTAGTAGATTTTTTCTACTTTTTCTTCAATGGTTTAGAATTATGATTTTTCACAGGTTCATTATTTTCTTTATAAATGGTATGCCTTGCTTCATACTTATGGTTTAATAGTATTTCATTACAAATATTAATAAATTCAGAGTATTCAATAACCATTATTGTTCTAGCTACAACAGTGTCTCTCACAGATATAGGTAATTTATATATCATTTTATCTTTCCATAAGTGAAAATCCATATTTGGCTCAATGGCTTTAAATATTTTATTTAAATTCATTAAAAAAACTATAGGTTTGTCACCATTCAAAGGATTATACCTTGTTTTCTCGTATAATCTATGCTGAGTTATTCTGAAATTAGAACCTCCAAATTATTTTTTCAATTAGTTGTTTCCATTCAGTGCAAGAGTAATCTTTACCCTCACTTAATACAGCTTCAAACCATAATAAAGCAACATCCTTATATAGTTAAATTAGTTTTGATGTTATTTCTTCATCTGGTAACTTATATGAGAATTGTAAATTGTTGACTCTTTGAATAAAATGTTGCCAATCAGAGCTGGCTTCCCCATCATAAGTTGGGTACTGGTAAATTTTCGGCCGATGCTTCTTATTGGATTTAATCTCACTAATACTTGGAAAATTCAATAACTCATTTACCTTAGATAATTGTTCTTGTATTTTCTTTTTTACTCAATTTTGATTTAAATTTGTTTTTTCAGATTTGACACATCCACCAGTTGTTTTTTTCTTTAGATGGTAATGAGAATTTTTGAGATTCATTTTTTCAAATGAAAGGAATATTATTATACTGGGCTTACTTTTGATTATCAGCATTTTATTAGTTTATTGGCAGTTTAAATATCAACCTTAGTTAATCTTTGTAACAAATCAGAGACACTTTGATTTTTTTGTGCCAAAGATAACTTTGTTCTTGATTCATACTTTTATAAATGTGCTTCACACAATTTTTCTAGCTCACAGAATTTTTTTGAAAGGTCACTATATATATTACTTAAGGAATCATATTTAAGAGTTAGAGCCAAGTTTTCTTTCTCTAATTATTTATTTCTTCTTTCCATTTGAGAAATGCTTAATTTTAAGGAAGAAATTGTGTCACTTGTGAGCTTAATTGCCTGTTCCTCACACTCAGTCATTTTATTCCATAATGCTGAACAAATTCTATGGACAGTTGGATTTTTGTTGAAATACTCAACACCTTCCTTCTCACATTCTTCACTATTTTGTGAAGCTCTCAACTCACTAATAAGTGGTGAAACCTGAGGGTTAACTTTATTATTATGAGGGGGTATCAAAGTTAGAAATCTTCCATTTTAAAATACCACTTTTTTCCACCAAATCAACCATGACTATTTTTTAAAATATGACACATTGTGCTCCCAGAACAACTTTTTATTGAGAGTTAATTCCAAGTTTTTGGCTTTCTTTATGCATTTTTAAATGCCTTTTAAATAATTACAAATTTCTAATTTTGATACCCCCTATTATAAATATTACTATTTTTATTGAAAAAAGATAAATCAGGTGTATCTACATCAAAACCCGATTTTCTCAAGTCCTCCTCAATTTTCTGAAAAGATTTAACATTAATTATATTACCTGCATTATAATAATCAGTATTATGTGTAATCTGAGAAGGCAATCTACTTACCAAGGGATAGGAGAAAGCCCTTATTTTTGGTGCTTTTGCTTTGGCTTGTAAGGGTGAATTGAAGTGGTCTGATGATGGGGTGGATCCTTGTTACAGTTGTGACTGGTCCACTAATAGTGAAACCAATTACATTTCCATTTATCTACCAGGATCTTACCTGAGACTGACCTGATCCTCCCTGGATAGGGGGTGGCTTGTTTAGCTGTACTCCCTTCAGCTCTTCCAGAGTTTGGTTTAATTTCTGGAATCCTATCCTGCAGGTGGTCTCCATCTTTTCCACTTTCTTTATGATAGAATATTTTGACTCCTCCAGCTTCATAACTTTTTTTGGAAAGTGGGGCAGTTGATACTGAAAAGTAGGTGATGTCTTCTTTATAGTTATTATTTTTATAAGGGTGTCCTTTTCCTCTATGCTCATTTTTTCTGGCTGGGGGTAAGACTGACCTTCCATAGTGATGTCCTGGTACATTTTTTTTAGATTTAGACCTAGTATTAAAAGCAGGTTTATAACTTACATTGTCCAGTGGAGAACTCAATATTTCTGAAGTAACTATTTTTTATGCCTACAAAAGGAAAAGCCTGTATGGTAATCAGTAGACAAAAAATATTAGCAATATAAATACTAATAAAAGTGCTGGAGCTTACCCTGAATTTATACTTTTATTTATTTAAATGAAATATAATAAAATTTCTAAAAAATTTGTTAAAAATTAAATAATAAGTTTAACTAGACTTTTATAAGAGTGAATAATTATCTTACCAAGATTTAACCAAATACCAATTTAATTGGGTTTCATATTGGTGATCAAATTCCAAGTGAAATTGGGTTTATATTGGGTACAGTTACTACTGTAAATACCTAATTTTTATTTTAAAAAATTAGCACAATTATCATAATGATTCTTTTCCGCAATCACTGAGTTATGATGACCCACTAATGTTCTGAAGACCCAAATATTTAGTTTATATGAGCTATACTAGAGTAAAAATCATGTCCTAAGGCTTACACTAAATAATAAGTAATAATTAATGAAAGACCCCCAATCGTCAGTGTACACTAGTATCTAAGTGTAATTTAATAGTAAATATTAATTTTTAACCTACTTATTAATATATGATTTAGTAATTAAACGTCAGGGTAAGACTATAAAAAGTTATGATCAATGTAAACTTGCAATATTTGGATTGGTGCATGCTAGTTGTGGAAAATAGGTTAATAAAATATAGTTATAGCTAATATAAAGATAATATCAATTTATAAATTCTTTATAATATATTTATATATTATAATAATTTTTTTATAATTTTGTTTTGAATTTTAGTAATTAAGTGATGTCCAATACCACATCAAATGCTCCCTTACTTATACCAAAAACCACTGGAGTGCACAGACCTTCAATCCAGATGATTCACTGCTCTTTCCTGAAATTAAAGAACTTTGAGGGCCCATAACCTCCCCATGGTGTCCAGTTAAAGAATTTTTAACATCTAGACCTCCAGTAAGGACCCTCCATCACAATTAATGATATCATAAACCCATACCATAAATAGAGAAAACAGATAAAAGCAGATACCATCAAGAAACTGGTATGATAACTCATCCAATGAATATAGAATGAAACCTAAAATACATAAAGGAACCAAATAAACTTTCCAAGCACCCAATAACCTCCCCAAGCATCCATATTAAACCAGTAATCATATCCCAACCCATAAATCTGTGAAAATCCATCAAAGGAAGCAGATTAAGTTGTCCAAACTGGATATATGCGCCTGAAAAATGTGTATATGCTTGTGTAGGCGTTATGAGTCCATTTAATATGTCCATATGACCTATAATAAGCATAAAAATAAAGCTTATGGGCTATTTAGAGGTTAAAACAACCTTATAGAGCTATATTGTCAGCCAGGCTGTACCATGAGTCCAGTAAATGTTATAATATCTTATTATATCTCAAATTGGCAAATGTTTATTTATATTATGTATGTAAATAATTATTATATATGAAAAATTACATAACTAACTCACATTAATAAATTCAAATAAGATTTATATGAATTATATTACTATATAAATTGTATATACAACTAAATAAATAATTTATAGATTATATCCTATAAAGTATGAGCGCTTTTTTATGTATTAAATAATTATAATCTGTTAATTAATTAATATAATATTATTTATATAATTATAAGTTAGAGATTTTTTAATTGATAACTTATATATAATTATTAAATAATTTTATACATATCTTATAATCCATGAATATTGGGCGCTTTTTATACTCTTAAGTGTGCCAGAAAAACTATTTATTAAGTTAAAACACTTACTTAATAAGAAATATTAAAAATTTCACTTTAAATTAGTAATCTCATTAAAATAATTATTTGTTTGACTCAAAATATTTATTACAATAATGAAATAGTATAAAAAAATTATATATTCATGTTTTATACTAACTTAATTAATCATACTTATAAAATTATATATTTTCTGATGTTTCACACAAATTTTTTACAATTTTAAATATAGTATAAAACATGCCTTCTTTTAAAAAGGTGTAATCCTGTGTTTCAGACCACTTTAATGTTTCATTTAATTTTAATACAATTTTTGGAATTAAATTGGTGGATAAATGGGCTCTTACTCATATTTGTTACTTGTTTTATATTTTCCCCTTACATTATTGCTACATTTATTTCACTTATCGTTTTATTTTTTATTTTCAATGTAATTTTTTGTGGCGCCCTTCAATGTGCCCCTTGTCTATATAAATTCCTTGGGAAACCCCCTGTAGCCCCATCACTTATTTTATCGTTTATAACATAACTCTTTATTTTTATAAATAAATAATTAAAACTTATATTACATATAATAATCTTATTGTGTAGCCTACCTCTTTAAGAATTATAAGAACTATACAGTTAATAGGTTGCATTAAGAGAGATTTTAATATTATCTAATTGTTTTGTTCAAGCAGAGAAAAGAAAGTACCTACAAAAATTAAAATAATACCAAACCTGTTACAATTTCCTTAAAGAGACATTTGTTGTCCTTAGTTGTTCCCTTTTTATTTCTCTTTTTCTTCTTCTTCTTTTTCTTCTCCCTCTTTTCCTACTCCTTCTAGACAACCAGCCAATAATTGGAGGCCTTTCCAAATGACAAAAAAAAATTTGACAATTAGACAATTGACTGACACACGGACCACCTTGTGCGTGTGAAACCAAATTTTTCCGTGACAGTGAATTGAACCTGGGTACTTCTATAACGGGTTATATACCTAAATAAGAGTATATATTTTGTATTGGTTTTTTGATCACTTTAGTAAGTCTAACTTTTCACTCTACAATTATAATATTAAATTTACATAGCAATAACAGTGCCCTAGCTATTTTTCCTGAGACGCTGAATGTAAGTGATCAATTTTTTATTATTTTTTTTCCTAGTTGACTATAATAGAGCAACCCTCTTAGTCCTATGAGATCACTATCTTTTGATTAAATATTAAATCAATTTTTCATTAAATTTTGATATTATTTGTTGAAAATAATAATACTCTGTGCTTAGTCCCAATCATTGCCATTTAAGTTTAGTATTATTATTATTGGTTCACATTGATACTTTTTGTATTTATCCCAATTTAATAATTAGTGGTTATTTTTTATATAAATACAATCACAATATATACATTAAATAAATTTTTGATTATTGTTTTATATTATAAATAATAATCTTTTTTTTGTATAATCCATTATTTTTATATTCAAATAATATTGATAATTATATTTTTATTTTTTGAAATATTAAAATATACCACTTTTAAGAAAATCAGTTTATTCTTGTTGAAAAAACTTAATGTTTTTTTCTTAGATATCATGTCTAGTAATTTGACTGAAAGCATGGATAAATTAAATGTGGATAAGATTGAAGTAGAATGTGAGGTTGACTCTCTAAGCTTTTCTAGATTGACTTACAAAAATTCATCTGCTAACAAAAAACCATCCAATTTTTCATGATGTGGAAGCATCAGGATGATTGGTAAACCCCTCTCCCCCAACAACTCTGAAAGAAGCCAAGCCTCACAAAAATCTGTACAATCCTTTGAAAGGGCATAGAGATAAACAAGATTCTTCTGGAACAGCAAGTAAACAGCTTGTCCAGACACATAAAGGAACTAAAAGCAGACAATATGAGATACAAGGCAAAGGTAGAAACCCTCTGGGTTCAACTGGAGGAGCTTTTAGTCCACAAATAGGCTCAACCTCCTCCCTTACAAACCATCCAGGCTCAGCCACAATCCCATCAAACCCCCATCTCTTCCCAAAAAACTCCAAATAATCTGGAAGTGGAAAAGTGGAAGTGAGACTATCTCATAAGCCACTACCAGAAGAATGTACAGCATCAACTGCTCATCACCCTGGCTCATCCAGGACACAAACTTACCATCAACCTTCTCAGGCCCATCCTTATAAGGGAGGCAGAAAAAAGAAAGCACAGGGGAAATTTTCTCCCTTGCCATGGTGAGTAACTTGTTTTATAAGCATTTTGGTATTTATAATAATAAATCTTCTTCTACAGGTAATATTTTTAAGAATGGTGAAAGAACTGTTAAACCTATTAAGAGACAACTTCCTGTTATAAGTAGTCCTAATGATTCTCTACGTAAATTATCATTTGATAAACCATTACATTAAACTTCTACTTCTTTGGTTAATCCTTCTCTTGTAATTAAAAATGATTCTGTTGCCCCTGAAATTTCTGTTTTGCTTGAAAAAACTTCTGTGGAAAAATTGAAAGATTCTCCTGATTTTAGTATTGTGAAAGACAAAATGTTAAGAGATTTTTCAAAGCATGAAAATGACAGATTGAATAATCTGAATTTACATTATAAAGTGAGATCTTCTGTACAAGATACAGCTTTTTTTAGATTAAATAACACCTTAAATAATGTAACTTCCCAACAGAAACAATTAAAAAATGACCATAAGGCACTTTTAGATAAGAATTTTTATTTAAATAAACTTATTAATGAGTTAAAATCCCTTATAGATGAAAATGCTTCATTAAGAAATGAAAATACATCCTTACATGATGAATTGAAAACATTAAAAAATGATTTCCAGACTTTGAGTAATAAAGTCTCAGTCCTTGAAGACATAAATGTTTTATCTCTTTCAAAGATTAATGATCAACTTTCTGAAATTCCTAGGTTGAGAAATTATTTATCTAATCTTGAAAGAGAATTCTCTACTTTACCTCCTATTCCTGATGAGCACTATGGTGAAATTGAATCTACTGCCCATAGGTCAAACAAAAATAAGGGTAAACAGCCTGAGCAGAGTAAATCTTACTTTCGTTTAAATGTGCCCATTAAACAGACTGAAAATGTATCTATTACTTCTTCTTTAGACCACAAAATATTTCTCAATAATCATCATGAGCCAGCTTTTTCTGTGAATTATGAAATTTCTGAGCACCTTTCCAGGCTTCAGGAATTAATTACCATGAATAATTCTAAAGTTCATTATCCAAGTAGCCATAAAAAATGGCCTAAACTTGATCAATATCCCACCTTTGATGGTGATTCTTTATCTGACTGGTAGCAATTTATTCAAAGAATTGATAATTTAAAAAATTCTTATAAACTTCCAGATGAAGAGATAGTCTCTAAGTTAATTTCTTTATTCTCCAATGTTTCCCTGATGTGCTATGAGTCTGTCTTACTAAAAAATCATCATTATACTTGGGATGAGTGGAAAACATTAATTGAGAATCAATTTGGTGGACCAAAATTCAGATTGGCACAGCAGAGATTATATGAGAATGCTAAATATACATCCTCTTCTACTGAAAAACCTATTATTTTCCTCATAAAAATATCAAAAACTCTTATAGCTATGGATCCAAAAATGGATTATGATATTTTGATGGACAGAATCCTCTATAAATTGTCAAACTCTCTAAGAGATTTGATTGTAGCTATGACTGAGCATGTGAGAGAAAATTCTTCTTTTATTAATATCTGTAATGAGGTATTACTGAACCACAGATATGAAACAAGAAATTATCCCTTAAATCCTTCCCATGACCAAATCAAATCTTCATCAAAACTTCCAGAAAAACTGGGTAATCCCTCTCTCCATGCTTCACCAAAGAAATATGCAACCAATACTTGTTATAAATGTAACAAATCATGGCAGAAAGAAAATTTTTGTGACAAGAAAATTCATCTTTTTGAACAAACTGAAGTTCCTGAAAATGCTACAGTTGAGCTTGATGATTCCTCAAGTGACTGTGATAGTAAATTATCTTATGAAAATGATTCCCCTATTGATGTTTTCATGTTGGAACAAGATGTACAATATTTAGATAATTTATCTGAAATTTGTAACTAGGATTTATCTTCAGTAGAGAGTGCTGATATTATAAAAGATATTACTGAAAGTTCCATATTAATCTCCCCTTTGAGCGCATCAATTATCATTAATTGTAAAAATGTTGAGGTTGTTCTTTACTCTAGTGCTGGAGGTAGTGCAGTGTCTGAAAAAAAACATGCTTCAGTAGATAATAATAATCATAGTAAATTATTACCTGTAAAATCTAAATAATGGAGAGGTTATGGTTCTGTTATATGTCCCATTGGCAAGTACAAAACTACTGTATTCTTTAAATATAATGGTGGCTTTTTCAGAGCTATTTGTAAATTTTATGTGATTAAAAATGACAACTTAAGAAATTGTTTTATTTTGGGAAATGACATTTTAACCATGTTTGGTATCAAATTGGATCAAGCAAACAATTTTTTCAAATTGGGCATGTATGGTAAAAGAAAATTTAAGATTTCTCCTTCTAAAAAACCTTCTCCACACCTTTTAAAATCTTATAATTCATTGATTCAGTGTAAGGAAGATCAAAAGAAGAGATGGATAATTTATTGCCTGAAATAAATACTGCTTCATTTGGTGATCAGTTAACTGGTGAACAGAAGGATTCTATAATTTCCTAAATTACATCTTTCCCTATGTCTTTTGCTCATTGATCTCATGTGTTAGGAATTGTTAAAGATGAAATGAAAACTATTTTATCCTGTAACTTAAGTGATATTCCTCCTAGTCTAAAGTAAAAACATTATCCTGCCTCTCCAACAAATAGAAAGGATATTGAGGATAATATTTCTACCTTATTTAAAATGAATATTATTGAGAAAGTGGATGTTACCCCAAAATATTGTGTTATCTCTCCAGTCTTGATCTCTTATGAAAAAGATAAAGCAATATTATGTGGGGATCATATAGCATTGAATACTTATACAGTGGATGATATATATTCTTTACACAGAATTAATTCAATACATGCTACCTTACAAGGTGCAAAGTTTATTAGTTGTCTAGATGGTAATAAGGGTTATCATCAGATCCCTGTTGAAAAGAATTCCCAAAATTTCTTGCTTATTGCTACTCATATGGGAATATATAAGTATTTTAGAATGTCATTTGGCCCTAAGAGTACCCCTTCAGTTTTTCAAAAAGTAATGGATTATACATTTCATCAATAAATAATAGAAGGATGGTTAATGGTATATATTGATGACATTATAATTTTTTCTAAGACTTTTGATTAGCACATTAATCACTTGAGCAGAGTTTTTTAAAAAATGGATGACAGTAACATGGATTTATCCTTAAAAAACAGAAAATTTGGTTTTGAATCCTTAAAGTCTTGGGTCATGTTGTGTCAATTTTATGAGTCTGTGTAGATCAAAACAAAGTTGCTTCAATTCAGAATGTAGCAACATCTGTGAAGGAAATCCAAATTTTTTTGGGAATGTGTGGCTATTATAGAAAATATATAAAAAATTATCAAGTCATAGCCTTACCTCTTACAAAATTGACTAGAAAAGATGTAGCTTTTATCTGGAATGAGGAAACAAAAAAAGCCTTTAATACATTGAAAAAATGCTTAATGACTGCCCCAATCCTGGTCCTCCCAGATTTCAATAACCCTTTTGTCCTCTATACAGATGCAAGTTTTTTTGGACTAGGAGCAGCTCTCCACCAGAAACAAATTATTAATGATAAATATTCAGAAGTTGTAATTTGTTATATTTCAAGAACCTTAAAAAATAGTGAATTAAAATATGGTGCCACTCAATTAGAGTATTTGGCACTTTTATGGGCACTAGAAAAACTTCATTACTACCTGGATGACCTGAGATATGATTTGGTTACCAACTGTAGTGCAGTCAAATCACTCTTAAACCTAAAGACACCAAACAGACATATGTTTAGGTGGAAACTAGCTGTTCAAGAGTATAGGGGTAGAATGACAATCATTCACAGAGCTGGTAAATTACAGTCAAATGTGGAGATGCTGTCGAGATTGCCTTTACCAAATAATGATTCCAATACTGCCTATGTACCAGAGGATGATACAGTTCATATACATGGTGTATATATTTTTGATATGGAGGATGAATTATTGCAATTAATTCTGGATTCATATGAGAATTATTCTAATATAAAAAGATTAGTTACAATCTTGAATGATCCTAAAAATGCTTCAATCTAAGAATTTATAAAAACTCTCCCTCTAAAGTATAAAAGTGCTTTGAATAAAGGAAAAGTTTCCATTAAGGATGGTTATATTTATTACAGGAGAAAACTTACTAATGTCCTTGTAATTCCTCCTTCAATGAAAGAAACCATCTTAAAACTCTGTCATGATGACATTTTAGCTGGTCATTTTAATTTAGAAAAACCATTTTCATGATTAAAAACTCTTCCTGGTGGGATAATATGTCTGATGACACAAAGTTATATGTTGAATCCTGTGATTCTTGCCAAAAATCTAAAAGATTAACAGGTAAATGAGCAGGATTAATGCAACATATTGAAGCACCTGATTCTCTTTGTAAAATCATTAATATGGATTTTTTCACTGGTCTTCCTGTAGAAGGGAGAGAAATTTTTAACTCTTGTCTGGTAATAGTGGATATATTCACCAAAATGTGTAAATTTATTCCCACCCCTAAGGATGTATCCACCAAAGATTTAGCTTTCTTATGTCTGTCAAATATGTTTAATATTGTTGGATTTCCTAAAGCCATCATCTCTGACAGAGACACTATATTTACATCTGAATTTTGGATGTCTTTGATGGATATATGTGGTTGTGAGTTGAAATTATCTACCTCTCACCATCCCCAAACTGATTGTTTAGCTGAAAGAATGATTCACACTCTTGAGGATATGATTAGAAGGTATTGTGCCTTTGGATTAGAATATAAAGACAATGACATATTCACTCATGACTGGGGTACTCTACTACCAGGTCTTGATTTGTATATAATAGCACTTTCACTCTGTCACTGAGAAAAAGCCTTTTGAGCTCTGGTTAGGTTATGTCCCAAATACTCCTTCTAATCTTCTCAATAATAAATTAACAAATTTGGAACTACATCCTGGTGTAAAATCTTTTTTTCAAATGCAGCAACTATGTAGAAAGCATTCTCAAAGTTGTATTGATAAGGCATTTGAATATGAGAAGAAAATATGGGGTAAATCCCATAAAGATTACACATTTGAGAAGGGTGTTAACGCACTGATATCTACAGTCCACTTCAATTTACAAGAAAAATAAAAAATTAAAGGATCTATTTGTAGGTCCATTTTTTGTTAAAAGGATGGTTGGTGATAATACATTAGAAGTAGAACTGTATTCTCCATATTCTAGAAAAAATCCTGTTTTCCCCATTTCCCTGCTAAAGCCTTATATTTCCAACAGTGACTTATTTCCTAAAAGAAAAGGGAGACCTAAGGAAAATCCTCAAGAAGTCACAGAAACTGCAGAAATTGATAGGATTCTCAATTATAGAATTATCACTTCTGAAAAGGTTACTTAATATTTATTGAGATATAAAAATAAAACATCTGAGCATGATGCATGGATACATGGAAAAGAAATATCTAACCTTTCTACTCTATTGAAAAGTATAAGAAGAAAAAATCTTTGCATCTTTTATTGTTTTTTTAGAGTGAGGGTGTCGGTCAGTCGTCTAGAAGAAGGTAAGGAAAGGGGGAGAAATGGAGGAGGACAAGGAGAAAAATAAAAGATTATTTAGTTTATTTAAAGGAAGGCAACAACGAGTAACTTGAGAGATGACACAAAATGGGGTTTTATTAATAATAATATTATTTCAAGTAAGGGTTCTACGCGGCAAGCACTGTAATTACTATCAGACCTAATGCAACCTTTAATTTATTATATAAAATTTAAATTAGATTTGTAATACTAATAAAAATAATAAACCAGTTATAATAAAATATGTTAAATTGTTGAGTGTATAGTAAGTGATGAGGCTACAGGGGATTATCCAAGGCCCTTTTATAGGAAATGGGTCCTCTGAAGCGCCACTATATTTGTAAATACAAGAATTATAATAGGATGAAACAAGAATATAAAAGAATAAGTGAAACATAACAATGTAGAGAAAAATATGAAACAAATAATTAAAAACCCCAATTAAGAATCAAATTTTCCCACAATTAATTCCCAAATCGGTAAGTAAAAATAGTGAATAACTAAACAAGCCTGGGACATAGGAACTATGAGAAAAATAATTCAAAACAGATGGTACAGTCTGATTTAAGGATTTTTAAGTGAAACAAAAATATTTTGACGCAACAAAATATGTAATCAATTTCAATTTTGTATAAATTAATTAATTCTTTTCCTGACACAATTAAGGGTCAAAAGAAGCGCCATTAATTATTTTTTAATACTATATGAAAGATGTTATTTAATATATAAATGTAAATAATTAATTTAATTATATTATAAGTCAATTTTACACTTATAATTATAATATATGTTTTTAATTAATTAAATATAAATTTATAATTATTAGATACATAAAAATTCGCAATTATTTGTAGAATATAAAATATATTTATGTTTAATTTAAATGTATAAAAATTTATATAAACAATAAAATTAATATAACACTTATATGTAATAAGATACTTATATAATTTTATTATGCAATAAAATATTAATTTATATACATTAAATACAATTCTTACGCCCTCTTTCAGGTCCTATAAGTCAACATATTGTTTACTGGGCTCCTGTAATAGCCTGGCTGACACTCCCTCACTCTAAAAAAACAATATAAAAAAAAATGCTAAGATTTTTTCTTTTTTTACTTTTTCAACAGAGTAGGCAGATTTGAAATCTCCTTGCCAAGTATCCATGCATCATGTTCAGATGATTTTTTCTTATATCTCAATAAATATTCAGTACCTCTTTCAGAAGTGATAATTCTATCATTGAGAATTTTATCAATTTCTGCTATTTCTGTGACTTCCTGAGGGTTTTTCTTAGGTCTTCCCCTTCTTTTGGGAAATAAGTCAGTGTTGGAAGTATAAGTCTTAAGCAAAGAAATGGGAAAAACAGGATGTTTCCTATCATATGGAGAATACAATACAACTTCTACTGCATTATCACCAACCATTCTTTTAACAACAAATGGTCCTACAAAAGGATCTTTTAATTTGTGGTTACCTTGTAAATTGAAATGGACAGTAGAGATCAACACTTCATCACCCTTTTTAAATTATGGGATTTATCCCATCTTTTCTATTCATACTCAAATGCTTTATCAATACAGCTCTGAGCATGTTTTCTGCATAGCTGTTGCATTTGCATGAAAGATTATACACCAGGGTGTAGTTCCCACTTAGGTAATTTACTATTGAGAATCTGAGCAGGAGTATGTGGGACATAACCTAACCAAAGCTCAAAAGGCTTTTTCTCAGTGACAGAATGAACAGTGCTATTATATGCAAATTCAAGACCAGGCAATAGAGTGACCCAATCATGAGTAAATCTGTCATTGTCTTTATATTCTAAACCAAAGGCACAATACCTTCTAATCATATCTTCCAGAGTTTGAATCATTCTCTCAGCTAGACCATCAGTCTGAGGATGGTGAGCTGTAGACAATTTTAACTCACAGCCACAAATATCCATCAAAGAGGTCCAAAACTCAGAAGTGAATTTAGGATCCCTATCAGAGATAATGGCTTTTGGAAAACCAATAATATTAAACATGTAAGACCACCATAAGAAAGCTAATTCTTTGGTGGATACATCTTTGTGGGTTGGAATAAATCTGCACATTTTTGTGAATCTATCTACTATTACCCAACAAGAGTTAAAGCTGTCTTTACCTGCAACAGGAAGACCAGTGACAAAATCCATATTAATTATTTGCCAGGGAGCATTAGGTGCTTCAATATGTTGTAATAACCCTGCTCTCTTACCTGTTAACCTTTTAGATTTTTGGCAGGAATCACAAGATTCAACATATAATTTTGTGTCTTCAGACATATTAGCCCACCATGCAGTGTTTTTGATTCTAATCAATGTTTTTTCAAGATCAAAATGACCAGCTAATATGTCATCATGACAAAGTTTGAGGATAGTTTCTTTCATAGAAGGAGGAATTACAATTACATTAGTAAGCTTTCTTCTATAATATATATAACCATCTTCAATAGAAAACTTTCCTTTACTCAAAGCATTTTGATACTTTGCAGGAAAAGTTTTTATTAATGCTTGAATTGAAGCATTCTTAGGATCATTTAAGATAGTAACCAATTTATTTAAATCAGAATCCTTCTCATATGAATCCAGTATTAATTGAAATAACTCTTCTTCCATATCCACTACAAATATACCATGGATATGAACAGTATCATCTTCAGGTACATAAGCAGGATTTGAGTCATTATTTGGCAGAGGCAATCTGGAGAGCATATCAACATTGGAGTGAACATTTCCAGCCCTATGGATAATTTTCATCCGTCCTCTGTATTCTTGAACAGCAAGTTTCCACCTGAACATATGTCTGTTAGGTGTCTTCAGGTTTAAGAGGGACTTCACAGCACCACAGTCAGTTACCAACTCAAATTTTTGGTCATCTAGATAGTAATAAAGCTTCTCAAGAGCCCAAACAACTGCTAATCACTCTAATTGAGTGGCACCATATTTCAATTCACTATTTCTTAAGGTTCTTGAAATATAACAAATTACAACCTCTGAGGATTTATCATTAATAATTTGTTTCTGGTGAAGGGCAGCACCCAGACCAATAAAGCTAGGATCTGTATCAGGACAAATGGCTTGTTAAAATCTGGAAGAGCCAATATAGGGGCTGTCATTAAGCAACTTTTTAATGTATCAAAAGCTTTTTGACAGTCATTATTCCAGAGAAAGGCAACATCTTTTCTGGTCAGTTTTGTAAGAGGCAAGGCTATGACCTGATAATTTTTAATATATTGTCTATAATAGCCACACATACCCAAAAAACTTTGGATTTCTCTTACAGAAGTTGGTGCTTTCACATTTTGAATGGAAGCAACTTTGTTTTGGTCTACAAAAATTTGTAAGCCTGACACAACATGGCCAAGGACTTTCAAAGATTGAAAACCAAATTTACACTTTTTTAAGGATAAGGTCATATTGATTTCATCCATTTTTTGGAAAACTCTATTCAAGTGAATCATATGTTCATCAAAAGTTTTAGAAAAAACAATGATGTCATCAATATAAACCATGAGCAATCCTTCAATTATTTCCTGATAGAAAGTGTTATCCATGACCTTTTGAAAAACTGAAGGAGAATTTTTAGGGCCAAATGGAATCCTAACATACTTATATATTCCCATATGAGTAGCAATAAGCAAAAAGTTTTGAGAATTTTTCTCCACTGGAACTTGATGATATCCTTTATTACCATCTAGACAACTAATAAATTTAGCGCCTTGCAAGGTAGCATGTATTGAATTAATTCTGGGTAAAGGATAAATATCATCAACAGTATAAGTGTTTAAAGCTCTGTAATCTCCACATAATCTAGCCTTATCTTTTTCATAAGAAATTAAGACTGGGGAGATGACACAATATTTGGGGGTGACATCCACTTTCTCAATGATATTCATTTTTAATAATGTTGCAATATTATCTTCAATATCCTTTCTTTTTTTTGGAGAAGCAGGATATGGTTTTTTCTTAAGACTAGGAGGAATATCACTTAAGTTACAGGATAAGGTAATTTTCATCTCTTCCTAAACAATTCCCAAGACATGAGAACCATGAGCAAAAGCCATAGGGAAAGAGGTAATAGAGGCAATAATAGAATCCTCTTGTTCACTAGTTAACTGATCACCAAAAGAAGCAGTATTTATTTCATTTAATAAATCATCCATTTCAGTTGTTGTTCTGCCTTTACACTGGATTAGTGAGTTACAAGACTTTAACAGATGCCCAGAAGGTTTTCTAGAAGAGGAAATTTTGAATTTCCTTTTGCCATTCATTCCTAAGGTAAAGCAATTATTTGCTGGGTCCAATTTTACACCAAAAATGGTTAAAATATCATTTCCCATAATAAACCAATTGCTTAAATTATCATTTTTCATGACAAAAAATTCACAAATAGCTCTGACAAAACCACCATTATATTTGAAGAATACAGAGGTTTTGTATTTGCCAATAGGAATTAAGGTAGAACCATACCCTCTCCATTTTTCAGAAGTCATAGGCAATAATTTTTTCAAATAATCCCTATCTACTGAAGCTAAAGCTTTTTCAGACACTACACTTGCTCCAGCACCAGAATCAAGAACAACATCAACATTTTTACCATTAATGATAACAGGTGCCTTCAAAGGGGATATGGGTATAGCATTGTTAGTAATATCTTTAATTATCTCAGAATTTTCTACTGAAGATAAATCCAATACACATTTTTCAGAAATATTATCTAAATAATGGACATCATTTTCCAACATTAAAACATCTTTAACAGATTCATTGTCATAGGAGATATTACTTTCACAGTCACTAGAAGAATTATTGACATCAAGTTTAACTTCATCAGTGTCTTCATTTTGTTCAACAAGATGAATTTTCTTGTCACAAACATGACCCTTCTTCCACGGTTTGCTACATTTATAACAAGTATTTGTTGAATATTTTTTAGGTGCAATTGGGGCAGAGGGTTTACCAGATTTTTCTGGGAGCTTTGTAGAAGGTTTATTCTGATCATTATAAGATTTACCAAGGTAATTCTTAGGTTCATATCTATGGTTGAGTAGTACATCATTACAGATATTAATGAAAGAAGAATTTTCCCTTACATGCTCAGTTCTAGCCACAATCAAATCTCTAAGAGAATTCGGTAATTTATACAAGATTTTATCTCTCCAAATATCATAATCCATCTTTGGATCAATTGCTCTTAGGATTTTTGTTACTTTCATAAGAAAAACAATGGGCTTTTCAACAGAGGAGAATATATATCTAGTATTCTCATACAGTCTTTGCTGAGCTAACCTGAATTTTGAACCACCAAACTGATTCTCAATCAAGGATTTCCAATCATTCCATGTATAATGATTGTTATCTAAAAGAACAGATTCATACCACATCAAGGCTACATTGGAAAATAAAGAAATTAGCTTAGAAACAATTTCCTCATCAGGTAGTTTATAAGATTTCTTTAAATTATCAATTCTTTGGATAAAGTGTTGCCAATCAGAGGAAGAATCACCATCAAAGGTAGGATATTGGTCTAACTTGGGCAAATTTTTCTGACTACTGGGATGGTCCACTTTTTGGTTTGAATTATTCATCATTAATAATTCCTGAAGTTTAGCCAGGTGTTCAGAAATTTCATTATTTACAGAAACAGCTGGTGCATGACCATCACAAGATTTTTTGCTAGTAGCAAAAGATTTTAAAGACTCATTTTCAGTTTGTTTAATGGTTGAAATATGAGGAAGGAAGGAGGAACTTTTTTCAGGTTCTTTTTCTTTATTTTTATGCAGCTTATTTACAGCATTCTCATTCATTCCATTATTGATAGTTAAGGTTGAGAATTTTTTCTGCAGGTCAGACACATAGTTTCTTATTCTTGGAATTTCAGACATCTGGTCATTTACTTTTGCAAGAGATAAAACATTTCTGTCCTCAGAAACTGTGTGTTTGGCACTTAGTGCATAGAAATCATTCTTTAGCTTTTTAAACTCATTTTGTAGAGATTTTATTTCATTTTTTAATGAATAATTTTCTTCAATAAGGGGTTTCAATTCACTCAAGGTCTTATGTAGATTGATATTTCTATCTGAGATAGCTCTATGGTCACTCCTATTTGTTTTTGTTGACTAAGAACACTATTCAAGGCTTCTTTGATTTTAAAATAAGCTGTATCCTGTGCACAAGAACTGACTTTACATTGCAAGTTCAAATTATTTAATCTATCATTTCCATGGATTAACACATCTCTCAAATGTTTGTCTTTCACAACATTAAAATCAAGGGTATCTTTCAATATTTCTTCAGAAGTTTTTTTCAATTAAGGTATAGACTTCAGGGGGGACAGAATCATTCTTAATTGCAAGAGAAGGATTAATTAAAGAAGTAGAAGTTAAATGTAAAGGTTCATGAAATGACAATTTGCTAATTAAATCAATAGGGTTACTAGTTACAGGAAGCTGTCTTTTAACAGGTTTAACTGTTCTTTCACCATGTTCAATAATATTACCTGCAGAAGAAGTTTTATTAGAAAACATACCCAAGTGACTATCAACCAAATTACTTAGCATAAAAGAGGAGGAAAATTCCCCTGAGACTGGGTTTGGGATTGTTCTTGGGCCTTCTTTCTCCTGCCTTGTTGGTAGGGATGAGGAGGTGGATGGAAATTGGGTGTTCTGGATGGGCCAGGCTGATGATGAGGAGGGTGTTGCACATTCTGTTGGTAGTGACTCATTAGATAATCCCATTTCCATTTCTCTACTTCCATAGTATTTGGATTTTGGATGGAGGAGCTGGGTGGCTGTGAAGGTTGAGCCTGAAACTTAGGCTGATTGGGAGGCAACTGAGGAGGGGCCTGGGCCTGATTTTGGTTCCTGAGTTCCTGAACTTGATCCCACAAGGTGTCTACTTTTGCCTTGAATTTCATGTTTTCTGCCTTCAGCTCTTTTATATGACTGGACATGTTGCTTATTTGCTGGGGCAGAGAAAGCTTTTTTATTTTGAATCCTTTTGGAAGACCTTCTTGAGGTACTAGAGGCTTTACTTCCTTCTGCGGTACTGGGGGAAGGGGGTTTGATTTGTTTACTTCTCCTGTCATTTCCACATCCTGAATTATGTGAATTTTTCTTGTTAGCATAAGATTTTTTATGTTCAACTTTAGAAGAACTCACAGTATCAGCATCATAATCAATTTTAATGTCATCCATTGCATGTTATCCATTTTTTCAGCCAAATTGTTGGACATAATAGTGGGAAGATTAATTAACTTCTTTTAAAAAATTAATAAAAGTTAGTTAATAATTGATCCAAATAAAAAAAAAATTTTAATTAATTAAATTATATAAAAAAAATTTTTAATATAAAGTAATATTTATAAAAAATCAATTAATAGAATGGATTGCAAAGTTAAATTGGGAATAAACAATTAAGTTAATTCAACCAATTAATTAAATTACCAATATTAAATATGGCAATATATATGGGACTAAGCACAAGGTACTATTTAAGTCAACCAAAATTAACAATAATTAATAATAATAATAAAATTAATTTAATAATTCAATTTTTATTAATAATAATGTTAATTCTTCTAGGACTAAGAGGATTTAACACTCTATAATGGTCAACTAGGAAAAAAAAATTTTTTTTAATAAATGAACACTTACACTCAGTGAATCAGCAATAAGCCATAATCACTGTTATTGCAGTAAAAATATAGTAATATGAGTGAGAGGTGCAAAGGTGAACTTACTATAATGATTAAAAAATCACTTCAAAATAATATATGAATTAAAATAATATAAACCTAATATATCGAACCCAAGTTTGAAACACGGTCGCGGCAAAAGTTTCTTTTTTGCTAGGTGGTCCGTGCGTTTGTTGTTCGTCGCCAGGCTCGATTGTCATCATCGTTTAGGAAAGGTCCCCAGTTGTCTGTCAGTCGTCTAGAAGAAGGTAAGGAAAGGAGGAGAAATGGAGGAGGACAAGGAGAAAAATAAAAGATTATTTAGTTTATTTAAAGGAAGGCAACGACGAGTAACTTGAGAGATGACACAAAATGAGGTTTTATTAATAATAATATTATTTCAAGTAAGGGTTCTGCGCAGCAAGCACTTTAATTACTATCAGACCTAATGCAACCTTTAATTTATTATATAAAATTTAAATTAGATTTGTAATACTAATAAAAATAATAAACCAGTTATAATAAAATATGTTAAATTGTTGAGTGTATAGTAAGTGATGAGGCTACAGGGGATTATCCAAGGCCCTTTTATAGGCAATGGGTCCTCTGAAGCGCCACTATATTTGTAAATACAAGAATTATAATAGGATGAAACAAGAATATAAAAGAATAAGTGAAACATAACAATGTAGAGAAAAATATGAAACAAATAATTAAAAACCCCAATTAAGAATCAAATTTTCCCACAATTAATTCCCAAATCAGTAAGTAAAAATAGTGAATAACTAAACAAGCCTTGGACATAGGAACTATGAGAAAAATAATTCAAAACAGATGGTACAGTCTGATTTAAGGATTTTTAAGTGAAACAAAAATATTTTGACGCAACAAAATATGTAATCAATTTCAATTTAGTATAAATTAATTAATTCTTTTCCTGACACAATTCAGGGTCAAAAGAAGTGCCATTAATTATTGTTTAATACTATATGAAAGATGCTATTTAATATATAAATGTAAATAATTAATTTAATTATATTATAAGTCAATTTTACACTTATAATTATAATATATGTTTTTAATTAATTAGATATAAGTTTATAGTTATTAAATACATAAAAATTCACCATTATTTGTAGAATATAAAATATATTTATGTTTAATTTAAATGTATAAAAATTTATATAAACAATAAAATTAATATAACACTTATATGTAATAAGATACTTATATAATTTTATTATGCAATAAAATATTAATTTATATACATTAAATACAATTCTTACGCCCTCTTTCAGGTCCTATCACCACACAATATGGGGGGCAGACTTGCTAGCAAGTCCGCAACCTTGGACCCAAACTCACCATAGATTGAACACACATTGAGCTATTGATAAAGGAACCATACAATCAGGGATGAACACCACTCAGCAGAACAGTTTTAGGTGGGTGTTCAAGTAGAGTTCAGTATGGGTTCAGTCTGAGTTCAGTCTGAGTTCCATCTGAGTTCCATCTGAGTTCAGGTTGAGGACTTGCTAGCAAGTCCACTTCCTATATTGCGTAGTGTATAAGTTAACATATTATTTACTGGGCTCCTGGAATATCCTGGCTGACAGAGGGAGTGTCACCCAGACTGTAACAGGAGTCCAGTAAATGCTATAATATTTTATTGGACCTCAAAATGGGCAAATGTTTATTTATATTATGTATGTAAATTAAAATTATATATGAACAATAAAATTACATAACTAAATCATAATAACAAATTAAAATAAAAGTTATATGAATTTTATTACTATATAGATTTTATATACAATTAAATAAATAAATAATACATTATATCTTATAAAGTATGAGCGCTTTTTTATGTATTTAATAATTATAAATTATTAATCAATTAATATTATATTTTATTATAATTATAAGTTATAAATTTATTAATTATTAAATAATTTTATACATATCTTATAATTCATAAATATTGGGCGCTTTTTTGACCCTTAAGTGTGTCAGAAAAACTATTTATTAAGTTAAAACACTTACTTAAAAAGAAATATTAAAAGTTTTGTTTTAAATTAGTAATCTTATTAAATTAATTATTTTTTTGACTCAAAATAGTTATTACAATAATGAAATAGTTTAAAACAATTATTTATTCATGTTTTATACTAACTTAATTAATCATACTTATAAAATAGTACGTTTTCTGATGTTTCACTTAAATTTTTTACCATTTTAAATATATTATATAACATCTCTTGTCTTAAAAAGTTTTAATCCTGTGTTTCAGACCACTTTAATTTTTCATTTAATTTTAATACAATGTTTGGAATCAAATTGGTGGATAAATGGGCTCTTACTCATATTTGTTACTTGTTTTATATTTTCCCCTTACATTATTGCTACATTTATTTCATTTACTATTTTTTTTGTTTTATTTTTAATATAATTTTTTGTGGTGCTTCAGAGGGCCCCTTGCCTATATAAAGGCCTTGGGAAACCCCCTGTAGCCCCATCACTTATTCTATCAACAATCCAATCACTCTTTATTTTTATAAATAAATAATTACAACTTATATTACATATAATAATTTTTTTGTGGCACCTACCTCTTTAAGAATTATAAGTACTATACAGTTAATAGGTTGCATTAAGAGAGATTTTAATATTATCTAATTTTTTTGTTCAAGCAGAGAAAAGAAAGTATTTAAAAAATTTAAAATAATACCAAACCCATTACTAGTCCCTTAAAGAGCCATTTGTCATCCTTAGTTGTTCCTTTTTTGTTTCTCTTTGTCTTCTTTTTCTTTTTCTTCTTCTTCTTCTTCCTCTTTTCCTACTCCTTCTAGACAACTGGCTGATATATATATATACATAATTTCACTACATTTTTCGCTGAATATGAGGTTTATGTATACATATAAGCTTATGTATGTCTATAATTACTTAATATCATTTAAGATAAGTATATTATGACTCCATTAGCACCTTAATAAGTATTATAGGGCTATGGAGAAGCTATTTAAACTTATATAAGTCATTTGATACTGTAACAAATATATATATAAGAATAATAACCATATATATAATTATTATAAGCTTAATGTAATTAAGGTTATCTTATTTTAAGCATAAGAAATACTCACTCTTGGGGATACCCACGCTGACAGGCTTGGATGTACCCAACAGATGATGTGTGTAGGGAAAAGCACACTGTTGAAGTATAGTAGTTAATGGGGTATGTAATTTAAATTAAAATTACTTACTTGGTGTCAGCCAGGCTACTAAACTTACCCAGTAAGTAATTAATTATTTACTAGAGTAGAGATATGCCTTTACCTCTCATTTAATGAATTATACTTACTTTATAAATTACTTACAAAATTTTGACTAATTAATAGGTTAAAATAAGTAAAGATATAATTCTATTGTTTCCTCATATATTTTATTCTGTGACAGCATCCTCATGACAGCTGAAGAGAAAACTATAAATTCTAAATATTAAATCAAATGTTTTTATTTTTATTTTTTCTTTGAAATTTACAGAAAATTAAAATAAATCAAATAATAGGGGGTGTCAGTTCTGGAAAATTGGCACTTAACTTAAGTGCAGATTTCAAACCAAATCAGCACTTACAAATCAGCACTTAAAAAGTCACTTATTTCAAAAATGGGTGTCAGTTCTGACCTCAAATTAGACTTTTTCTTGCTCACCTACTTCTTGCCACACATTCCCCTTGTTAGTTTGTGCTTCAATGATCATGTTCTCACTATTTGTTTTCCAATTGAAACATTGTTATCTGACCAATGGTAAGTTTTTTTTACTTCTTTTTTTTCAGTATTTTATCTTTTTCTTCTTGATCATTTAGGTATGTTTTTTGTTTTAATTTTGGTAAATTTTTCCACCTCTCATGCAACCACTCACACCACTGCCACCACCTTCTCGTTCACTACCACTGCCACCACCACCACCTCCTCCTTGCTCACTACCACCACCACCTTCTCACTCACTACCACTACCACCACCTCCACCTCCTCCTCGCTCACTACCACCACCACCTTCTCACTCACTACCACTACCACCACCTCCACCTCCTCACTCACCACCACCACCTCGCTCATTACCACCACCACCTCCTCCTCACTCACTGCCACTGCCACCTAATTCACGACCACTACCATCACCTCAACCTCCTCACTCACTACCACCGCCACCTTCTCACTCACTACCACTACCACCACCACCACCTCCTCCTCGCTCACTACCACCACCACCTCCTTGCTCACTACCACCACCACCACCACCTTGCTCACTACCACTACTACCACCACCACCACTCACACAGCCATCACCAGCTCGCTCACCCCCTCAACCACCTCACCCACAACCACAACCAGCTTTCTCACCACTACAACCACCTTTCTCACCACCAGACACAGCATCAAGAAAAAGAGAAATGATAATTTCACTATACAACTGTGGAAAAAAGTGCACTAGCCTAATTAACTATAAAAAAATAATAATAATGTCCTTATAGTTAAGAAAATGGCTGTACATGCTCTAAAATTGTAGCTAGGTCAGAGCAAATGAACTTCAATAGCTTGATATACCTCTAAAATCCTCATTTTTGAAATTTGAAATGTACTAAAATATTTGAGACATGAGCAAGCAAATTTGGTGACTTGCTCATTAGTGTTTTGTACATAAGGAGCAAGAAATTTCACTCCTTCCTTTTTTTGTGCAGTTAGTTTTGGGTGTTTGAGATGTTTGGTTGCTTATAAATCAATCATGAGTGAGGGGAAAGGGGTGTAATGAAGAGAGGGAGTGGAGTGAAAGATGGGAGTGAATTAATGAGCAGAGAGGAGTGAGAGGAAGAGGGGAATTGAAAGGGGAGGGGTGATAGGAGCTGCAAGTGGAGAATGTAACAAAAGGAATGGAGAGGTAGTGGGAGGTGAGAGAGAGGGAGAGGGAGAGTAGTGAGAATTGTGAAACCAGCACTTTTGGTTGAGAAAGTGCGGATTTGAGTGAAATAAGTGACTTATTTCATTTTGAAATCCGCCAGTGCTGGGGCTAGTGTGTTTCGGAAATCTGCACTTAAATAAGTGTGGATTTGCCAGAACTGACACCCCCTAATACGGATATATACAGATAAATACAGTAGATGGGTACATTCTTTATAGAACAACTTTAATA